>CAEFZP010000031.1:10000-212119 GCA_903064625.1 Mallotus villosus
GTGGTGGAGAACGGGGCTCTGCTGTCTTGGAAGCTGGGCTGTTCTCTGGACCAGGGCTCCGTGCCCAACATCAGCAAGGTCCAGATACCAGCCAAAGAGGGCACCATGTCTGCCCGCCTGGGCTACCCCGTGGTGGGTTGGCACATCGCCAACAAGAAGCCCCACGTCCCCAAACGAGTGAGGCGCTATCTCAACAACACGCCCACCCCCGTGTTGACGGTCCTACCCCCTACCACCCTGGTGGAGCCCCCTGTGCGCATCGTGCCCACCCTCTCCTCGCCCTCCATCGCCGCCCCCACCGAGAGCTCCGCCCCCCCCAGTGCGAGGGCCAGTGCCCCTGCCCGGCAAGCCCACCATCCGCATCCGCGACTCCATCTCTCACACCCCGACCGTGGTACCCCTCCTGCCGACCCGGATGGTCGAGTCCTCCACCAGCACCGTCACCATCCAGCCCACCATGACCCGACCCACCATCATCGAGCCGACGGCCACCCCACCCACCCCGACCACCAGGAGGCCCACCAAGAGGCCCCGCAGACCCAAGACCACCCCGGTGCCCAGGGAGCCCAAGACCACCACGCCCAAGCCGGCCAGACGCACCACGCCCGCCCCCCTTCATCCCCGACCCCAGCAACGAGAAACCGGTGCTGCGCAACCCCATCGACCAGGTGAACGCCTGGGTGGGCACCTACTTCGAGGTGAAGATCCCGTCGGACACGTTCTTCGACCGGGAGGATGGCACCACGGACAAGCTCCGTCTGACCCTGAGGAAGAACCACAACGAGCTGGTGGGAGACGACTCGTGGATCCAGTTCAACAGCACCAGCCAGCTGCTGTTCGGCCTGCCCGAGTCCAACGCCGTGGGCAAGCACGAGTACTTCATGCAGGCCGCCGACAAGGGAGGCCTGAACGTCATCGACGCCTTCGAGGTACGCGTCAACCGCTGGGCGTCCAACAACAAGTCGCCCGTGCTGTTCACCGCTCGCTTCCAGGGAGAGCCTCACACGGTCACCGGAGACATCCACAAGAAGATCCTGCTGATCAAGAAGCTGGCCTACGCGTTCGGGGATCGCAACAGCAGCATCATCACGCTGAGGAACATCACCAAGGGCTCCATCGTGGTGGACTGGACCAACAACAGCCTGCAGCAGAGCCCGTGTCCCCGCGAGCAGATCACCGCCATGAGCCGACGCATCTCCGACGCTCAGGGACGCCCGTCGCAGACGTTCGTCAACGCCATGGAGCCGGACTTTAAGCCGCTGGGAATCACCGTCAAGGGAACGGGAGCCTGCAGGAACTACATGTTCGTTCCCCCGGAAGAGATCGTCATCCCAGAGCCCCCGGCCGTCACGCCGGCGCTGGGCACGGGCCGCCAGAGCACCGACGACGTCTACCTGCACACGGTCATCCCCGCCGTGGTGGTGGCGGCCATCTTGCTGATCGCTGGCATCGTTGCCATGATCTGCTACCGCAAGAAGCGCAAGGGCAAGCTGACCATCGAGGACCAGGCCACCTTCATCAAGAAGGGCGTGCCCATCATCTTCGCCGACGAGCTGGACGACTCCAAGCCCCCCCCGTCCTCCAGCATGCCCCTGATCCTCCAGGAGGAGAAGCCCCCCGCTGCCCCCCCCAGAGTACCCCATGGGCAGCCCCGAGACCACGCCCCTCAACCAGGACCTGCTGGGGGAGTACACGGCCCTACGGGATGAGGACCCCCAATGCCCCACCCTACCAGCCTCCACCCCCCTTCACCACCCCCATGGAGGGGAAGGGCTCCCGGCCGAAGAACATGACCCCCTACAGATCTCCACCCCCCCTACGTGCCCCCCTAAGACCCGCCCACACCTCCTGAGGAGGACACCAGAGTTACTGGGACAAAGCCCAGTCTGCTCTGATTGGATACCAGGGGGGAGGAGAGCTCTGCTATTGGGGGACTTGGGTTGGGAGGGAGGGGTGGTGATTAGGAGGAGGAGTTGAGAGAGCTGGGAGGAGGAGCTAGGGGGAAGCTGCCTACGGTAGCCCATCAGGACAAACTTCAGTGTGTCTGGTGACAAGAGGTTACCGCTGGCGGGACAGCTAGCTGTGGGACACGCCCTCTCCTGTTCCGGCGCTTTCTCTTGTTTGTTTGAACAGGCTTTCAGTTTCTGTTTTTGTGTGTCTCCGGGTTCTCGTTTAGTTTTTTTGGACTGACTTCAAATCAAACTCCTTTCCTAACACCACTGTTTTTTAATCTTTGTTTTAAACAATACAAGGCAAACACACGGCGGGCTAACTGCTTTTAATGGGGGAGTACTCTCTCTGCCTGTCAGGAGAGACCTGTGAGGATCTACACACGGGCCTACACGCATCACTCTGGCTGCAGGGCTGCAGGGCTCAGATCCAGAGAGGTCTGCAGCGAGGTCTTTTAACACTAGTCGTACGTCTTTGATCCTCATTCACTCGTCTAGTGGCGATCAGCATAACAAGGTAGTCTAAACAGAGATAGAAATTATTAAATGATATATGATTTGTTTTGTTTTTCGATCGTTTGTTTTTCATTTTCTTTTGAGATCCACTGTATATCTGGAAGATGTTCTGATGAGTAGTGTTGTTTTGTTGGTGGTGGATAAGGAGTGACTGAAATAGGCTGCAGGAGATCTTTTTTTTTAACCCTAAGTAGAACAGCATGGTAGGTGTGTCCGATGGTCAGCACAGAGTAAGACAGTCCAAGTCGCCATCTTTGTAAGGTCAAGCTGTACAAGCCTCCGTGTCTGGAAGATCAGCACAGAGTAGACTGTCCAAGTCGCCATCTTTGTAAGGTCAAGCTGTACAAGCCCTCCGTGTCTGGAAGATCAGACAACCAGGTTAAGGCCAACACAGGTCTAAGTCCACGTCTTGGTGACCCAGGCTTTGAGGAGCACAGTTTTTTTTCTTAACGGGTTGTCGAGTTGATCTGGGTTCAACGGAAGCCTCCTCCTTGGTATCGACTCTCTTAGATCCAGACCCAGATCACATCCCACTGATCTCTCTGCTGTGAACGAACCCTCCTTACATGACAGCTGAATGCCATTTTGCCTTTTCTGGTGAAGCGTCGAAGTGTCTTCTGTACATATTTGCTCCGTCTGTTGAAAACCTTATTTATGTCTCTGAGAATCAGATGTGGAAAAAGACTCCTGCAGTTTATTTTAGAGAAGGGGTGATTATTTTTTTATGTAGTGTGTTGCTCTGGTTCTCTTAGCGATGGAGAAAAGAGTTCAGCGCTATCAAGATGATCCCGGAAGGGATGTTACACGTTTTATTCACAGCTTAGAGGTCACATTTGCAAGGAGAGAGTAGAGAAAGGGAGGATAGGGAGAGGAAGACGATGAGAAACGAGGGATGTTTCCAAAATAAGATCGTACGACAAACACTGACTAAAGGGTCGATGAAAAACTCTAATTTTTTTACAAAGTTTTTGATACATCCTCCAAATCGTTTGATTGAAATAAAACAACAAAAAAACTATGATTAATAAATAGTCTACTGCAATTTGTAAAATCTTTAGCTTAGAGAATTGATTGAGTTACGTACACCTTTTTTCCTGTATCATATATTTCAAAGTGTTTTATTTTTGTGTGTTGGCATATCAAATTTAAATGTATGTTCTGCTATACAGTCAGAATGACCCAATTTATGTAATCACAAGTTTATTTTTGTCATGTTTGCTATTGAGTTTTGACTGAAAGTGACCCTTTGCAATAATGTAGGACAGTCCTATGGTGGCTGTCCAATACAGGTAGAGAAAGATATAAAGAAACATCCGCACTCCGTCTGCCGTCTGAACGATAAGTGACATGGTGGTGATACATGTGCCGGTGTCAAAGAACACTTTTAGTATTGTTTATAGAAAGAGTGTTTTACCACAGAAGCCAAATGTTTAGGTACGTTATCCAACTTTATCACAAGCACGCTCAAACCCCCCCCCCACCCACCCACCGACCGACCCACCCCACCCGCCGGACTCCAGAATTGTGGAGCGTGTCAAGTTCTAAGGACAGGTTGTTCCCCCGCGTACGTACATCATGGTATATAGATTTATTTTTATGGATGAGCTTTGGTCATAATCATTTTCTAATGCTTCCACTTAACCCTCTTGTTGATGAATCGATGCAGCCTGGGGTGGATGGAGGTCTCCGACAGCCTCTCTGTGACCTCACAGCCTGTTTGTGACCTCACAGCATGCCTGTGACCTCACAGCACCTCTGTGACCTCACAGTCCGTCTGTGACCTCACAGCCTGTCTAGGGCCTCTGTTTGTACTTCTGGGTGGGAACAACCACAGGTGAAAATGTTTGGATTTTGAAACCTCAACCCTCATTAAAAGGTTAACATGTCAACATTGTGCCTCCTTCACTTCCGTGACCCCATCACACACGCATGACACGCAGGTCAGTGGTATTGATTAGGTATTGATTAGCTGTTGATTTGACGTAAATAGCTAATTACGTTTCATACACCTTGAAGAACGTTGAGTTAACTGAATAAAACGACGGATCGATCTGTGTCGATTGAGATTCCGAGCTCTGCACGCGCTTTCACAGGACAAGGACGACATGCTGTACCACAGGTGACGACATGCTGTACCACAGGTGACGACATGCTGTCCCACAGGTGACGACATGCTGTACCACAGGTGATGACATGCTGTCCCACAGGTGTCCTTCATGTGGCTTGCCCTTGGTCCTGAGGGGGACTGACTCTCAGAGCTGTAAGCTCAGTGCAGGTACTGTTCATGAGTACTGTACTGGTGTAAAGTCAGACAGGGTACAAACGGCTACATGGTTTCTCCATTGTCTGTCTCTGGGTGGTCATGTATGATTTAGATGACGGCTCGGGGTATTACGAGAGCCTTTTCATCCTGAAGGCTCCTCAGTCGTTCATCACTTCACAGCCGGGGAAGATAGAATGTATGCTGTGAGATTTGAAGGAGGAAACTAAAGATGCACACACACACACACAAACAATCCTTGGCTTTCATTCACTGGTTAAGTTCGCTTTGTGGACAGTGGTGCGTATACTTATCTGTTTATCTGTCAGATCGATTAATAAGGATTTATTGATTGTATTGACATTATCACATAGCATAGTTAGCATCTTTTGAAAGGCTAACATGGGTTTCTACTGCAGCCTAGTCACACTGTAGGCTGCCTGTGTGTTTAAAATCTACTGTCCTGGATGTTGGCCCAGATAGAGGATACAGCTTTAATCATCAAATATATTGTTTTGTTTTTCTTTTGTTTACTGTCTCTACTGTTCTCGTTTCATTAATGCGAAGCATGAGGCCGCTCTGAACACACTCTGCCTTGTGTGACAGCATGAGGCTGGATGCATCCAACACACTCTGCTCACATGACAGCATGAGGCTGGATGCATCCAACACACTCTGCCTTGTGTGACAGCATGAGGCTGGATGCATCCAACACACTCTGCCTTGTGTGACAGCATGAGGCTGGATGCATCCAACACACTCTGCCTTGTGACAGCATGAGGCTGGATGCATCCAACACACTATGCCTTGTGTGACAGCATGAGGCTGGATGCATCCAACACACTCTGCCTTGTGACAGCATGAGGCTGGATGCATCCAACACACTCTGCCTTGTGTGACAGCATGAGGCTGGATGCATCCAACACACTCTGCCTTGTGACAGCATGAGGCTGGATGCATCCAACACACTCTGCCTTGTGTGAGAGCATGAGGCTGGATGCATCCAACACACTCTGCCTTGTGTGACAGCATGAGGCTGGATGCATCCAACACACTCTGCCTTGTGACAGCATGAGGCTGGATGCATCCAACACACTCTGCCTTGTGTGACAGCATGAGGCTGGATGCATCCAACACACTCTGCCTTGTGTGACAGCATGAGGCTGGATGCATCCAACACACTCTGCCTTGTGACAGCATGAGGCTGGATGCATCCAACACACTCTGCTCACATGACAGCATGAGGCTGGATGCATCCAACACACTCTGCCTTGTGTGAGAGCATGAGGCTGGATGCATCCAACACACTCTGCCTTGTGTGACAGCATGAGGCTGGATGCATCCAACACACTCTGCCTTGTGACAGCATGAGGCTGGATGCATCCAACACACTATGCTTGTGTGAGAGCATGAGGCTGGATGCATCCAACACGCTCTGCCTTGTGACAGCATGAGGCTGGATGCATCCAACACACTCTGCCTTGTGTGACAGCATGAGGCTGGATGCATCCAACACACTCTGCCTTGTGACAGCATGAGGCTGGATGCATCCAACACACTCTGCCTTGTGTGAGAGCATGAGGCTGGATGCATCCAACACGCTCTGCCTTGTGACAGCATGAGGCTGGATGCATCCAACACACTCTGCCTTGTGTGACAGCATGAGGCTGGATGCATCCAACACACTCTGCCTTGTGACAGCATGAGGCTGGATGCATCCAACACACTCTGCCTTGTGTGAGAGCATGAGGCTGGATGCATCCAACACACTCTGCCTTGTGTGACAGCATGAGGCTGGATGCATCCAACACACTCTGCCTTGTGACAGCATGAGGCTGGATGCATCCAACACACTCTGCCTTGTGACAGCATGAGGCTGGATGCATCCAACACACTCTGCCTTGTGTGACAGCATGAGGCTGGATGCATCCAACACACTCTGCCTTGTGACAGCATGAGGCTGGATGCATCCAACACACTCTGCCTTGTGTGACAGCATGAGGCTGGATGCATCCAACACACTCTGCCTTGTGACAGCATGAGGCTGGATGCATCCAACACGCTCTGCTTTACGTGACAGCATGAGGCTTGATGCATCCAACAGCTCTGCTTTACGTGACAGCATGAGGCTGGATGCATCCAACATGCTCTGCCTTACGTGACAGCATGAGGCTGGATGCATCCACACACTCTGCTCACATGACAGCATGAGGCTGGATGCATCCAACACACTCTGCCTTGTGACAGCATGAGGCTGGATGCATCCAACACTCTCTGCCTTGTGTGACAGCATGAGGCTGGATGCATCCAACACTCTCTGCCTTGCGTGACAGCATGAGGCTGGATGCATCCAACACACTCTGCCTTGTGACAGCATGAGGCTGGATGCATCCAACACACTCTGCTTTACATGACAGCATGAGGCTGGATGCATCCAACATGCTCTGCCTTGTGTGACAGCATGAGGCTGGATGCATCCAACACACTCTGCCTTGTGACAGCATGAGGCTGGATGCATCCAACACACTCTGCCTTGTGTGACAGCATGAGGCTGGATGCATCCAACACACTCTGCCTTGTGACAGCATGAGGCTGGATGCATCCAACACACTCTGCCTTATGTGACAGCATGAGGCTGGATGCATCCAACACACTCTGCCTTGTGACAGCATGAGGCTGGATGCATCCAACACGCTCTGCTTTACGTGACAGCATGAGGCTTGATGCATCCAACATGCTCTGCTTTACGTGACAGCATGAGGCTGGATGCATCCAACATGCTCTGCCTTACGTGACAGCATGAGGCTGGATGCATCCAACACACTCTGCCTTGTGACAGCATGAGGCTGGATGCATCCAACACACTCTGCTCACATGACAGCATGAGGCTGGATGCATCCAACACACTCTGCCTTGTGACAGCATGAGGCTGGATGCATCCAACACTCTCTGCCTTGTGTGACAGCATGAGGCTGGATGCATCCAACACTCTCTGCCTTGCGTGACAGCATGAGGCTGGATGCATCCAACACACTCTGCTTTACGTGACAGCATGAGGCTGGATGCATCCAACACACTCTGCTTTACGTGACAGCATGAGGCTGGATGCATCCAACACACTCTGCCTTGTGTGACAGCATGAGGCTGGATGCATCCAACACACTCTGCCTTGTGACAGCATGAGGCTGGATGCATCCAACACTCTCTGCCTTGCGTGACAGCATGAGGCTGGATGCATCCAACACACTCTGCTTTACGTGACAGCATGAGGCTGGATGCATCCAACACACTCTGCTTTACGTGACTGTCCCTCTGCCGCACCGATGGCCTCGGGGTCAGACTGCAGTCCTCTCGTTCTCTCACCCCACAGTACACGTTCTCTCACCCCACAGTGGAACGTTCTCTCAGACCACAGTACACGTTCTCTCACACCACAGTACACGTTCTCTCACACCACAGTACACGTTCTCTCACACCCACAGTACACGTTCTCTCAGACCACAGTACACGTTCTCTCACACCACAGTACACGTTCTCTCAGACCACAGTACACGTTCTCTCACACCACAGTACACGTTCTCTCACCCCACAGTACACGTTCTCTCACCCCACAGTACACGTTCTCTCACCCCACAGTACACGTTCTCTCACCCCACAGTACACGTTCTCTCACACCACAGTACACGTTCTCTCAGACCACAGTACACGTTCTCTCACCCCACAGTACACGTTCTCTCAGACCACAGTGGAACGTTCTCTCACCCCACAGTACACGTTCTCTCACACCACAGTACACGTTCTCTCACACCACAGTACACGTTCTCTCACCCCACAGTACACGTTCTCTCAGACCACAGTACACGTTCTCTCAGACCACAGTACACGTTCTCTCAGACCACAGTGGAACGTTCTCTCACTCCACAGTACACGTTCTCTCAGACCACAGTGGAACGTTCTCTCACACCACAGTACACGTTCTCTCACCCCACAGTACACGTTCTCTCACCCCACAGTACACGTTCTCTCACCCCACAGTACACGTTCTCTCACCCCACAGTACACGTTCTCTCACCCCACAGTACACGTTCTCTCAGACCACAGTACACGTTCTCTCACCCCACAGTACACGTTCTCTCACCCCACAGTACACGTTCTCTCACTCCACAGTCGCAGTCAGATCGGTCGCTACAACTGGAAAGATTCACGAGCGTTCGTTTAAGACGGTGATGCTATTTTCCGTGCTATAGATCTGGCCTGTAGATTGATTGACTTTCAACAGAGTACCACAGAGCAATATTCACTCTTGTTTATAACTCCTGGATAGTGGGAGTAGATGCAGATCTATGGGGAACCGTCGACATGAGGCGTTACCAGAACGGTGATGGTCAATTATGGAAACACACTTTCTGTGTCCTGTCATCCATCACCTTTATCTGAAAGCTCCACCTGTTTCCCCCCAGGTGTCCCAGATGCACATCCTACTGTCTACAGACAGACAGACAGACAGACAGACAGACAGACAGACAGACAGACAGACAGACAGACAGACAGACAGACAGACAGACGACAGACAGACAGACAGACAGACAGACAGACAGACAGACAGACAGACAGACAGACAGACAGACAGACGACATGTGATCCAGCAGTGAGGGATGCAGAAGTGAAAGATTGTTTGAGGGACGGCTTCCCCAGACACAGGGCTCCAGACACAGGGCTCCAGACTTTACCCTGTACCCCAGAACAGAGTCTCCTCAGGGACAGGAAGTCGCATCCTCAGCCTCAGCCTCAGCCTCAGCCTCAATCTGGTGCTTTTATCCTGTGACTGGGAGACTGAACTCTCAGACCCTGGATCTCTCTGGGACGTGCAGCGGCCGTGAGTGACAAGCTGTTGAGGTGAGGCAGAGCTGAGAGAGACATGGCGGTAGGCGGGGTGGGGGCTGGGGGTGGGGGGGTGGTAAATGGAAAGGGAGACTGACAGGGGAGGGAGAGGTGTAGCGGAGGGAGAAGTGTAGAGGTGTAGCGGTGGTAAATGCAGCTGGTACGGGGAAAGGACCGGAATGTGTTTACACTTTGAACTTCGCCCGCTTATTTGTCGGCTGTTGCCATGGAAACCCGCTGTGGGGAGCGAGGGTCCGCTGAGTTAGTCCAGGATGCGGGAGCATCTGCTTCCCCCTCTGTGTTTAACACCCTCTATGTTTAACACTCTCTGTGTTTAACTGTGTTTTATCATTCATACCGCCAGGCACCGGATGTGGAAATACACCAAACTGTCTTGTATCTGTATATTTGTTTTCTTTCCTTTACCAACAAAAATAATGTGTGTGTGCACGTGCAAGCGAGCCCACAGCATATGCACGGGCGTGTCAATCAGTGTGCTCCGAGTCTAAAGCCCGTTCAAATCACACGTACAAATCCCTGCCTTGAATGTGATGTTATACTAGCTACTGCTTAATATGGGGGCCGCGATCTCTGTTAACAGAATACGTTGTCTACATGAAAAGGGCCGCACCTCGATCTGAAACGAATTACCCAGCCTCTCCGTCGTGTTCTAACCCCTCTTCTGTTCTTTCTGAAGTGCGGTGAACATTACACCCGTCTGACGGCGAGGGCTTTTAACGGTCAGGATCTCTCTCTCCCCCTCCCGAGCCACCTCAGATCACAGCTGTCACAGTGAGTGTGCTGGAATCTGTCGGCTTCAATAAGAAAGTGTGAGCCAGAGATCCTGTGAACCAGAGATCCTGTGAACAGATTCTGCTCTCCAGCTGTGGTCTCTCCAGGCATCCGTGTCTTGGCATTCTTTTACTTCCTTTGTCGTGAAATAGCTCGACTTATTTTTCGTTTTGATTTTTTTGGGTAGAGAATCACCGAGCCATCTTTTCTGATGATTCGAATTCAAACGAGTGGAAGACTTACAGTACCTCTGCAGTGAGGATAGGTACAGGAAATGGGTTTTCTCACAAAAGTAATTTGGGGTTTAGGTGCTGAAATCACAAATGGATTTTCCCCTGTGCAGCACTTGTAATGTGTACACGTCCGGGATCAATAAAGCTTTCTTTTAAATCTGAATCTGTGTGGCAGATGTCCTCCCCCACTAATTAGCAGCATGGCCGATAGTCGATAACAAAGTTCCATACAGGGGCCATAAAGAACTGGCTGCATTTCAATTCACTTTTCATCACGTGTCTCTCTCGGGCCAAACACAAACCATTACCATCAGGCCAAGAGGACTGTCTTGTTGTCTGAGAGACGCACGCAGAGCTTTGCGAGCGTGGGTTTCCGACCCACCTCCGTGACCCACGCCCTCTTCTCTACAAAGCTCTGCGGTAAATAACATGTTTTTTGTTCCATCCACGCTGGATTCAGCACGCTGCTGAGATCATTTGATTTGAGCCGCTGAGCCGCTGATGGAGCGCTGTGCTGATCGTGGAGCTTTGTGATCGCCTCTCTCTGCCTCCTCCCTCCCCTCCCTCACACTCACTCTCACTGCCTCCTCCCACCCCTCCCTCACACTCACTCTCACTGCCTCCTCCCCTCCCTCCCCTCCCTCACACTCACTCTCACTGCCTCCTCCCTCCCCTCCCTCACACTCACTCTCCTGCCTCCTCCCACCCCCTCCCTCACACTCACTCTCACTGCCTCCTCCCATCCCTCCCTCCCTCACACTCACTCTCACTGCCTCCTCCCCATCCCTCCCTCCCTCACACTCACTCTCACTGCGTCCTTCTCTCCTCCCCCCTCACCTCTCTCTCTACGTCCTTCGTCTCTCTCCCCCTCTCCCTCTCCTCCCTCTCTCCCTCTCTCCCCTCTCTCCCCTTCCCTCTCTCCCCTCTCTCCCTCGTTACCCTCTCTCCCCTCTCTCCCTCGCTACCCTCTTCCCCTCTCTCTCTCCTCTCTCCTCTCTCCCTCTCTCCCTCTCTCCCTCTCTCCCTCTCTCCCTCTCTCCCTCTCTCCTCTCTCCCTCCTCTCCTCCCTCTCTCCCTCTCTCCCTCTCTCCCTCTCTCCCTCTCTCCCTCTCTCCCTCTCTCCCTCTCTCTCCTCTCTCCCCTCTCTCCCCTCTCCCCTCTCTCCCTCTCTCCCTCTCTCCCCTCTCTCCCCTCTCTCCCTCTCTCCCCCCTCTACCCTCTCTCTCCCTCTCTCCCCTCTCTCTCCCTCTCTCAGCCTTTTCCTCTATCTCCTTATCTACTTCCCCACCCTTGTCCTCCGCCTCTTCCTCCTGCCTGTCATTCAGCAACTTCTATTTCTCCTTGGCTTTCATAAAGGGCAATATGGTGCTGTCAGTCACACAGACACTCAGTGGCAGGCAGGTTTGATGTAGTTCTTTCCACGCTGAGCTAAATACTTCTTTTCCCAGCAAGCACCAGTGGCTGAGAGGAGTCTGAATGAGATGGACGTGTCTGCCACAGAGAACCTGGAACAGGAGAGAGAGAGAGAGATAATAAGGGAGAGAGAGAGAGGGAGAGAGAGATAGAATAGGTTGGTGAGAGAGCGAGAAAAAAAGTGTGGGAAATGGGAAAAAAGAGGAGGAATAGAGGCAAAGAGAAACGAGGAAGGAGAGAACGGTGAAAAGAAACCCCTGGAGAGATTGTGCTATATGAATCCATGTAAATGTAATGTATTCATATGAAAGGTCGTGACCTCTCCTCCACAGTTTCTGAGAAGTTCCTCCTGATTCCCCAACTGGAACGTTCATTTAGTCAAACAAATCACCGCTCTGTTCCAAGCCAGGTGCTTGAACAGGGATCCCCAGCCGTGACCGGAATATTCTACAGCTTCTGGAATATTCTACAGCCTCTGTACACCGATACGTGTGGCCTCTGTACCCTGCAGACTCTAGGAAATGTGCTATATGTAGGCCTGGGTGTAGAGCACAGGGGCCTAGAATGTGGAAACAGAGCACTGATCACCTGACGTGAGCCGCACATGTTTCTGAGATCCGTTGACTAGACAAGCTGCCAATTAGTGCTAAAGACGATGTTAAATGCAATTATATATCCATAATATTATCCTATACGATACAATTCTATAATAGTGTGTGAGTGAATAAGAGGGATGTTCTGAGTTCAGTCGTTCATTACCTGTGTTTCTCTCTGAAACACCACAGGCAGAGAGTGTTTTCCTTCTCCTGCTGGGAAACACTCTTCTTTCCGTCTCTGTTCTGTTCTTTCTCTTTCCTGTTCCTCATCCCCCGGTGTCACAGCACAGTGTCACAGCACAGTTTAAGCTGTGCCGCTCGACCGCGTGGGACAAGACACAGGATCAGTATTCCAGGTGAGAGCTCCCTTCTCCGTGTTTGTACAGCCCTGCGTGTGTGTGTGTGTATGTGTGTGTGTGTGTGGTGTGTGTGTGCGTGTGTGTGTGGGCGTGTGTGTGTGTGTGTGTGTGTGTGTGTTTGCGTGATGATGAAATGTCATCTCCTGATACCAGGATGACTTTGTAAACGCCTTCCCTCCGGCATGGTGGAACACCGAGCTACACATTCACAGACGTAGAAAAAACCCCCTACCAAAGGGAAAGAGAGTGGGATAAGAGAGGGAGAGAGAAGGTTGTGTGTGTGTTCCTGGCTTCCCTTCTTCCTCTGCTTTCAGACACGTAAGCTGTGTTTGCTCACACACCGCAGGTAAGATGTTAATACCTTGGCAGGTGTGTTCCGGAAAGACCAGGGTTTTACATTCCCTGCCAAAGACCAGAGGCGTAGCCAGGAATTTTTGGGTAACATAAATGTTCTACCGAGCCCCTTCCGATCTATACTGATCAGCGGGGGCTATTTGAGCCTCGTCCATCCAGACTTTTCTGGACTGGAACCCGGGGACCTCTGGATCATTAACCTTTAACCCCGTTTACGAGGCCAGAAACAGAGTCTCTCTTGGCATGCTGGGCTGCTGAGCAAGGACAAGTCTACAGAATTCTGTCTCCACCAGATATCTTACCAGTCTCACACGAGGAGAGCACAGGTTACAGGGACAGCACACATCAGGTATTTACATATATTTATTTAAAAATAATGTGTGTTTGTTTTGGACTGACGGTTGGTGCTGCAAGAATGCAGATGTGCATGACTGCAGGTAGCTAAGACCAGCCCCTAGAGGGGGCATTGATTCTCCCAAATGCCTGTGTTAAAGTCAATGATATCTACGTCGCTTTTCACAGTCCTGTTGGTGTTGACAGTACAATACATCGCTAATTGGGTGTATTTTGCTGATTACCCTGACATGTTTTAAGTGCAACACTACACTTTGTGTGAAGTGCTTCCCTGTCGACAACACACTAATGGTGGTGTGTTAGTGGTGTGTGAGAACACACCCTGCTCTGCAGCGGCACCCTGCTGTGAGTGTGTTACTGGTGTGATAACGTACAGCGGGCCTGCTGGACTTCAGCTCACACCCCACTGATGCCTCTGCTGTCAGTGGGTCAGCTGTGAGGTGACCCAGAGAGGCGACCCGTGCATATCTGGACGCTGTCATGCGCGTGGCAGCCCCTGTGTCATCCCTCCCGTCCAGAGAGGGCGTGTGTGTCACTCGGGCGTGTGTGTGCCGGCTCGAGGGAACTGCAGGCCTGCTCTCACGAAATGTCATGTTATCCACCCAAAAGATGATGTCAGAATTGTGCAGTTTAGTGTCTAAAAGAGGGTGATTATTGTGTGGGTTTTATTGTGAGATCCTTCACTCCCTTCCCAATAGTATCATCTATTTCAACACGTGACGGAGGAGGGGTTTGTGACACCCAGACATTCCTCCTAACTCTGGGCACATGTCTTCCCCCCCCCCAGGGACGGTTCCTCCTCCGTCTTTACCGAGGGTTCCGGCGAGTGTGTCGCAATCGTCCATGAAAGAGGCACGCGATGGGTGAAAGCGTGTTTGTTGCTCAACACGCACCCCAGCACGGCCTCGAACCCGGTCTGAGAGTTCCGGTACGTTCTTACAGTCTGTGCACGGCCACAGGTCGCTAATCAGACATCCCCCCCAGGCATCCTCCAAATCACTAGGTTATTTACATAGCAAATTCAAGATAATGATGGGAGCTGGAGGAGGGGGAGAAGAGTTCCAAACTGCCAGAGTTTCGTCTGCTACTAATTAGTCAAGTGTTTCTGGATGAAGTCTGCCTGGGTTGTGAATAATTTGGTGAGAGTCCAAGCCTTAGAGAGCAGCAGAGGGCGATGGAGGGACGAGGGGAGTGTACTGGAGGCTAGCGCTGGCTACATCGCCATGAGCAGGAAGTCCATTTGGATGAAATTATTGTAATGAACACATGAATCCTCTCCTGACCCATGAGTTATCGGATCGATGCGTTTTTGCCATGACAAATTTCCAAGGAATTGAATTTGAATAATTCCAAAATACACCAAAAGACTTGACATTTTTATCGTTAATCAGTTGCATGGAAACGTTACTTGGAATCTCCTCTTCTGTCCTCTCCTCTTCTCCTCTAAATGTGTACCGTAGCAGTGAGTCAGACACCGTTAGATAGTTTTTGGTCTCACCTTGAAGACTATTGAACACCAGTGACTTCATCTCAGCATTCTCTCAGTCCCAGTCACCGCTGAAGAAGACATTATTGGTCAGTTGGAATCCAGGACTAATCCATATATCTGAGTCCTCTCTGTTTCTGTCAGCCAGACTAATGGCAGGGGCCAGGTGAGAGAGGTGTGTGTGTGTTTGTAAAAGATAAAGAAAATGTGTGTGTGCGTGTCAGTGTGTATACATAGGTGTGCTCGTGAAAGATAAAGAGAGAAAGTGTGTGTCGTGTCTGTCTTTGGAACAATTATTCACATTTCCATGCATTTTTTTAAGTTTCCACAAGCCATTGTCCTTCTGTGACCTCATCATCTCTGCTGACTGTTCAAGTTTCTGTTGCCTCGTGGTCTTGAGGACACATTGTGAGGACACGTTGCTAAGTAACCACATCAGACATGGACTTAATTATAGCCCCTCGGTGCTGGGAGACTTCCTGGTTGGCTGGTTACCTGACTGCCTGCTTACCTCTCTGCCTGACTGCCTGCTTACCTCTCTGCCTGAATGCCTGGTTACCTGACTGCCTGCTTACTTCTCTGCCTGAATGCCTGGTTACCCTCACTGCCTGGTTGCCTGACTGTCTGGTTGCGTGACTGCCTGGTTGCGTGACTGTCTGGTTGCCTGACTACCTGGTTGCTTGACTACCTGGTTGCCTGGTTACGTGACTGCTTGGTTGCCTGGTTACGTGACTGCTTGGTTGCCTGGTTACTTGACTGCCTGGTTGGCTGGTTGCCTGACTGCCTGTCTGCTGCAGCTGATAGCTCATTGCTGAATCTACCCCAGAGTAGGAGGAAAGTTGGCGGAGCACATATGTTGCACTGTATAATGTACTTTATGTAATGACTGGCAGGGCCCCATTGCCACTCTGAAGTACTCTGAAGACTTAGAACATGTTGTGTGAGGTGTGAGGGAGAAACAATGTGAATGTGAACGTTCAAACTGTCTTTGGAGGATGAAATCATTTTATAACCCATGGGGGAGTACTGTATACATCCATTTAATTATATACTTTATATCTATATCTATATGATGTATATGTATGTATATACAGTATATGTATGTATGTACATATAACATAAACTGTATATTTGTACATGTATGTATGTGACAATGTCTCTCAACAAAAAAATCACCCAGCCTGCATACTGTAAGTAGTAATTCACTTCCACAGGAAGAGCCAGTTATTGTGACCAAGTCAGAGTGAGAGACTGATGAGAGATCCTGTCAGCAAGCTGATGCTGTCAGATAGATCAGCTGAGAATCTGCACCTTTTAATGAGCACAGGCTGCCTGCACACTTATTAGCCATCGTGAGCTCTCCACAAGGAATGGTTTAAAACATATTGCCTGAATCCTAATATCTCTCTCTCTCTCTCTCTCTGTGGTCCTTCTCTCTCTTCTCATCTACTCTCTCTCTGAGCTGCGCTCTATAGATCTCTCATCGCTCTCATCGCAGTATCTCTCGTCTCGATCTCTCTCTCTCTCTCGTCCTCTCTCCCATCGCTCCTCTCACTCTTTCCCCTCTCTCCCTCTCCCTCTCTCTCACCCTCACTGCTCGCTCTCTCCCCCTCTCTCTCTCTCTCTCTGTGCCGACAGGAATGTCATTTCATGTTGAGCTGATTGAGACTGGCATAATGTCTTGCTAGCGTTCTTGACACCCCCTAGCCTAGCAGAACTGCAGATGAGAAAACTTTGGGGGCCAGAGTAGTTTGGGGTTTGACTTCATCTTGACCTTGAAAGCAAACGTAGCCTCCCGCAGCCCTGAGGCAGTGAGAGCACGGGCTCCAGAGAGAGCGAGGCACAGAGAGCGAGGCAGTGAGACTCTGAGAGCACGGGCTCCATCTACAGAACGTGGACGTGGTGCACTTTGCAACTCTGCTGCGTTTTCATCCCACAAGCGAAACGCCTCACCTCGCCTCACCTCTCCACTGAGGTGCAGCTCTCTCACCTCACCTCGCCTCACCTCTCCACTGAGGTGGCAGCTCTCCTCACCTCTCCTCACCTCTCCACACCTCTCCTCACCTCTCCTCACCTCTCCTCACCTCTCCTCACCTCTCCTCACCTCTCCTCACCTCTCCTCACCCTCTCCTCACCTCTCCTCTCCTCTCCTCACCTCTCCACTGAGGTGCAGCTCTCTCACCTCTCCTCACCTCTCCTCACCTCACCTCTCCTCACCTCTCCTCACCGCTCCTCTCCTCACCTCTCCTCACCTCTCCTCACCTCACCTCTCCTCACCGCTCCTCTCCTCACCTCTCCTCACCTCTCCTCTCCTCACCTCACCTCTCCTCACCGCTCCTCTCCTCACCTCTCCTCACCTCTCCTCACCTCTCCTCACCTCTCCACTGAGGTGCAGCTCTCTCAGCTTTTCCTGTCCTCTGAAGCCTGAACGTTGATCTGTGATTTACTGAATGTCTCTCCGTGTCGCTATTTATTTTGCAGTGTGTATATGTGTGACTTTGTGAAACCTACTTGATTCATCTTGAACCGAATGCGGAAACGTAAAGCTGCAGCTTCGCATTGACAACATGTAATACATTGTAACATAATGTATAAGCCACAGAATTATATCAAGTTTGAACGTTTAAAGTATAACAAAGTTTTTACATACACAGTATAACATATAGTCAGGGTTTAGTTTTACAGTGTTTGTTTAACACCCTCTGACAAACCCCCGAGCAACCGTCTCCATATGATTCAAAGCATCCTCTTTTACAGCACTCCTGCCATGAGAGGAATATAATGAGTGTGTAGGCACATGTTGTATACGATTATAATTAACTCGCTCTCCCAATGGTCAAATTATGCCGTCTGCCATATGCTACTGTTGATCTAAAAAAAGACTACTGTATGTACGTTCAAATCACGTGTTTGTTTTCTATTTATTTCTCATACTAAAAGACGTGCATTGTTGGTGGGTGAGAGTGAGCAGGTGTCACAAGGAAATTATGTGACAAAGATAAGGTCCAACTTGTTGTCTATATACCCAATTATCCCGTTTCAATCCTCCTATCTCTCTCCCCTCCCTCCCTTTCTCACACTTTTTCTTTTTCTGGCCTCTTTCCACTTCTTATCTTTCTGGGCCCCCTGCCCACCTCTCTCTTCATGCCCACCCTAACCCCCCCCCCTCACCCCCCTCCCAAGCCAACTACCTTCAAACTGTTCATCACCCTTCTGGTGTGCCGTGAAGAAGAAAAAAAATCTTTAATTAAGTTTACTGCTCTCGAAAGTTTTTCTCCCACTTCCATTTCCCCTGCAGACGGCTCATGCATTCTTCTTCTTTCTCACCCTCGTTTTTCTCTCCTCCCAACGTTTGCAGTTGGTGCTTAACAGATGTTCCCCAGCTGTTAGGGGAAGGGTTAGTAGGCTCTGCTGCCGAACCCCTGTCTCCTTCTCCTCCTCCATCCTCCTCTCCTCCTGTCCTCCACTCCTTCTCCTCCCTTTCCCCTCCCCCTCCTCTTTTCCTTTCTTCTTCTCCTCCTTAATTCCTCCTCTCTTCCTTTCCTTGTCCCTTCATCTCCCCTCCTCTCCTCCTTTCTTTCTCTCCTCCCCCCTCTCTTCTGTTTCCCTCTCTCCTCCAGCTGTTGACGAGAGTTGGGTTCCCATGGCAAATCGGGAAGCCAATCTCCCAGAAAGACAGACAGACAGGATCAAGCTCTCCCATGATCTCAACTTTCCTACACTTTTGTTCGGTTTGAAGCCGTCAAACGACGATTCCACAGTCCTGGTTCTCTGGCTCTGAAAGCGATACCCAGATCCAGCAGGTGGCCGTTCCCCCACACTGTGACTCTCTCAGCTCAGAGGGACAACTAATACAGATGACAAGTAGGGACTTTGGACTTTTTGAAATGAATGTGTCATATTCATGTTATCTTAGTCATTTAGCAGACGCTCTTATCCAAAGCGACTAACAGTAAGTACAGGGACATTCCCCCGAGGCAAGTAGGGTGAAGTGCCTTGCCCAAGGACACAACGTCATTTTGCACGGCAGGGAATCGAACCAGCAACCTTCGGATTACTATCCCGATTACCTAACCGCTCAGCCACCTGACTCCTGATCTAAGACGTATGTACAGTAGCACTTCCATGGCCTCTTCCTGGGGAGGTGTTGCTTGTTCATTTACAGTGAAGGTAAACATGCACATTTACAGGTCCTGTTTGCCTTTCGTGGGAGCAACTCTGAAATACTGAGGTCGTGGCTAACTGCAAATAAAAATGTTGTTACGCATTATGGTTTGGCGTCTTGGCTATCTCCCTGCCAGATCGATTATCTCTGCCTCTTTGGCTGGACAAGGGGCAGCTGGCTGGAGCGGGGGCAGCTGGCTAAGGGCAGAGTTACAAAAAGCCACCCCTGGAAAGTGAATTAGAAGGAGGATTTCAACAGGATGTTTCCCATGCGGGGTAAATTGAACTGATCTCTTCATCTATCAGCTATCCAGAGAGGAAGGCTCATGTCCCCCACCCCTGCAACGAGTGAGGGAGGATGGGACAGGAGACAGGAAGTGACACACGACAGGAAGTGACACGAAACAGGAATATCTGTCAGTTCTGAATTCATTCATTCATTAATCAACAGACAGTAGATCCATATATGTATTTTTCATTGTATTTATACAGTATATATATATATTTCAGAGTATATACAGTATATGTGTATAGACACATAGACGATATACACATATATAGATCTTTATCAAATCTTCTTTACATTTTTTGCCAACTTAAGTATTTAATTTGTGTCCACAGCCAGTATATTTGTTTATTTGATTGTGTGCATGACACCTTCAAGTGTTGCTGCTGGAACTAAGAAGGCTGCCTGTGGAGATAAATAATATCATCATCATCATTATCATTGTGAAATGAACGGTCATTTCCAAGTCAAATTGTCTTTGGATTTTCTGAAGTGTTATTTTAAACTAACGTCTCGACCGACACATCAACTGTTGTTGTCCACAGCTAACAGAAAACAGCTCAGAACAAGGCAGCTGTTTATTTTTTCCTTTTTTTTTGCTCCATGTGAAAACAATCATTAGACGTCTTGTTCAGTTACAGACAAAGAAAGGAGAAACAATGAAAATCTTAAGGAGGAGGAGATCTGAGAACATGGAACAAATGTCTCTCTTTTCTCTCTCCCCCCCCTCCTCCCCCCCCCTCTCTCCTCCACCCACCCATCTGTGTTTGTTGACAGACTCTGCGAGGACAGACTCCGATCGATGGAAGAGACGAGGGAGGAAAAACAGGCCAGATCGTTGAGAGCTGTGATTTTCTTTGATAACTGGCGACGGGGATTTAACGGAGGGATGCAACAAACAGCACACACTCGCCTATCTCGTTAGCCGCTCTGTTTCCCCCCCAAATCTCTCTCTCTCACACAAACACACATGTGCCCTCCCCCACCACTGCCCCCCACCAAACACACGCAGGCCCTCACCAACCACACACACACACACACACACACACACACACATAGACACACATCCTCTGCTCTATCCGCTTTCCTACAGTACCCACATGCCTCAGAGTTAAGATTTTCTGATTATGTTAATCAAGGTTTGAGATTACACCTAAGGGAGGGGGGGATTCTTTGTTGAAGAAGATTTGCATGATGATTCCTCAAGGTCCTTATCCATCAATCAGAGCCAGTGTCACCCTGCACGCTCCTTCCTTACCTTCCTCCCTCTCTCATCCATCTCTCTTCTCCCTCCCTCCATCCCTACTCAGCTCCCCCATCCCTTCCTCCTCCTCCATCCCTCCTCGCCTCTCCCCTGCTCCCCCATCCCTTCCTCCTCCTCCCTTCCTTTCTCCCTCGCCTCTCCCCTGCTCCCCTCCTCCCTTCCTCCTCCTCCATCCCTCCTCGCCTCTCCCCTGCTCCCCCATCCCTTCCTCCTCCTCCATCCCTCCTCGCCTCTCCCCTGCTCCCCCATCCCTTCCTCCTCCTCCCTTCCTTTCTCGCCTCTCTCCCTCTCCTCCCCCATCCCCTCCTCCTCCTCCTCCTCGCCTCTCCCCTGCTCCCCCCATCCCTTCCTCCTCCTCCCTTCCTTTCTCGCCTCTCCCCTTCTCCCCCTCCCTTCCTCCTCCTCCATCCCTCCTCGTCTCTCCCCTGCTCCCCCATCCCCTCCTCCTCCATCCTTCTCTCGCCTCTCCCCCAGCTCCTCCATCCTTTCCTCCTCCTCCATCCTTCCTCGCCTCTCCCCATCTCCTCCATCCTTTCCTCCTCCTCCATCCCTCCTCTCTCCCCAGCTCCCCCCATCCCCTCCTCCTCCATCCCTCCTCGCCTCTCCCCTGCTCCCCCCATCCCCTCCTCCTCCATCCCTCCTCGCCTCTCGTCATCCTTGTCGGTGCGTGTGACCACCCGTGTTGTGCATCAGATCACAGGGATCCGCCCACCTCCCGTCCCAATCGTGTCCTCCCAGCGCCGCTCCATCAGATGCGGCTCTCAGGTGAGACAGCCGGCTCGTCAGCCCAGGTGATGACTAGTTAAACACAAGCTCCATCTAATCTATCACCCGCAGGACTCGTGTTCCGGCACCATCACACGGAGGGCTGGGAGGGAAGCTGCCTTCTGCTGAGAAGCAGCCTCCCTCCCTCTCTCTCTCTCTCTCTCTCTCTCTCTCTCTCTCTCTCCCTCCTCTCCTCTCTCTCTCTCTCTCCTCTCTCTCTTCCTCTCTCCCTCTCTCCTCTCCTCTCTCCTCTCTCTCTCGTCTCTCTCTCCTCTCTCTCTTCTCTCTCTCTCCGTCCCTCTCCTCTCTCTCTCTCCTCTTCTCTTCTTTTCCTCCTCTCTCCCTCCCTCTCTCCTCTCTCTCTGTCTCTCAGTCTACACCTCTCGATCTCTACCCTCCATCTCGTTGGTGTCCGCTGCTCTACTCTCTGCTCTTCTCTGCTCCCATCTCTCTCTCTTCTGCCCTCCCCCTCTCTCCTCTACCCCCCGACCTGCTTTCCTTCCATCCATTTCCCCTCGAGCAGCGGGAGGTGATGATTTATCAGATAAGGTTAGGTTGGGTCTCACTCTAGTCTCTCTCCTCTCTCTCTCTCTCTCCTTCACTTACGCTGTTTGTTTCTCTCTTTTTTCTCCTTTACTCACTCTGTTCATCTCTTTCTTTCTCTCCCTCTGTCGCTCTCTTAGGATGTTTTTCTCTCTGTTTTTATTCTCTGTCTCTCCTCTCTGTCATTGTGCTCCCAGTATGACCTCCCAGAATGCCTTGCTGAACAACTTGGTGATTCATTCGATCCGGGTTGCAGCTCCTCTCCTGATTCACTCCTCTCCCCCTCATCTCCTCGTCCCCTCATCTCTCTCTCTTTCTCTTCTCCGCTCCCTCTCCACTATTCCCCATCCCCTCTTTCCCCCCACCTTCTCTCTTCTTCTCCTACTCTTGAAAGAAGATGGCAGATGGAGGCTGATGACAGCTTCCTGTAGTTGGCTCCCATCTCTTGTTTTCCTGGAGCTGAAATCCCAGTCAAGGTGAGCTGGAGGAGAGCGTGAAAAAAGAACAGGAAGATGACATGACCTTTCAGAAGCACTGAGAATGCTACCGTTCTCATAAACGCAACACAGTGGGAACTTTACTACACTGTTTGCAGTAAACTTAAAGTTTAGTAAGTAGGAAAGTAAGTATAACTTGACATGCTGACTGGCTCAGCAGTGTGTGTTTGTGTGTGTGTGTGTGTGTGTGTGTGTGTGTGGTGTGTGTGTGTGTGTGTGTGTGTGTGTGTGTGTGTGTGTGTGTCTGTGTGTGTGTGTGTGTGTGTGTGTGTGTGTGTGTGTGTGTGTGTGTGTGTGTGTGTGTGTGTGTGGTGTGTGTGTGTGTGTGCGTGTGTGCATGACTGTGTGTGTGTGTGTGTGTGCATGACTGTGTGTGTGTGTGTGTGTATAGACAGAAAAGCCAGTAGAACAAAATTGTTAGGCTGAGTCAACTACTATCTGTCACTAACTCTCACACGGCTCTAGGGATTGTGGAGACCACCAAGATGCCGCAAACACACACACATTCACACACACACACGCACATTCACACACACACCTTCACACAGACACACACCACACACATACATCTCTCTATGCCTCTGTTCTCCCCACATCAGACCCCCCTTTGGAGGACCTCCCTGGGGACAGGTGGAGGGTCTGAAACAGATGGTGTCACTGCAGCTCACAAAGTCCTCACGGCTGATTACTCTCCTCACAGAGTGACAAGCCAGCTCACGAGGGGCCCATGCACAGGAAACTTAGCTGGAGGTCACGACCTCCTCAGAGAGCCCACTCTGCTCTCACTGCAACTCACCCTGGTCACCCACACTCTGCAACTCACCCTGGTCACCCACACTCTGCAACTCACCCTGGTCACCCACACTCTGCAACTCACCCTGGTCACCCACACTCTGCAACTCACCCTGGTCACCCACACTCTGCAACTCACCCTGGTCACCCACACTCTGCAACTCACCCTGGTCACCCACACTCTGCAACTCACCCTGGTCACCCCCACTCTGCTCTCACTGCAACTCACCCTGGTCACCCACACTCTGCAACTCACCCTGGTCACCCACACTCTGCAACTCACCCTGGTCACCCACACTATGCAACTCACCCTGGTCACCCACACTCTGCAACTCACCCTGGTCACCCACACTCTGCAACTCACCCTGATCACCCACACTCTGCAACTCACCCTGGTCACCCACACTATGCAACTCACCCTGGTCACCCACACTCTGCACCTCACCCTGGTCACCCACACTCTGCAACTCACCCTGGTCACCCACACTCTGCAACTCACCCTGATCACCCACACTCTGCAACTCACCCTGGTCACCCACACTCTGCAACTCACCCTGGTCACCCACACTCTGCAACTCGCCCTGGTCACCCAGAGTTCAACGTCATCCGTTTCAAATGACACGCTAGACATGGTCTGATGTGACACATAAAAATGTCATTTAGCGATAATGAAACAAACACTTGCCGCTCGGTGAACGAGTTAAGCATATCTCTGCCCCCTGCGTGAGAACTCTCCAAATAAACTATGGCTTCGATTATGCTCTTAGTGTGTGTCCATTCAACCCACTCCACTGTATTTCACCATCCATTATCTTGTTTAACGAGTCTGTCAGACAACAAGGGATGAGCTAGACTGTAAATGTGTGATAGTGGCCCTGAGACTATTGATCTGAAGCCTCTTTAATATTTGATAAGGACAGACAGATGGCCCAGTCCTCCTGCCTCGGTCTGCTCTGTTATCTGCTAGGGGCCCACCAGACCAAAAGGAATAGGCTACCTCTTATACACACACACACACACACACAGTCACACACTCACACACTCACACTGAACGCACACCACACACACATATATGCACACGCAAACATACACATTTTCACGCACACATTACGCACGCACGCACACAAACACACACCTACTCACACACACACACACAGAGCTTCATAAATAAAGTGCTTTTGAGACTTGCACAGCCCACACATCCCACATGGCTTCCCTCCAACGAGCTGGTATCATCACCTGGAGCAGCTCGACCAGGAGAAGCAGGCGCAGACAAACACAGAGAGGTTGGCAAACAAACATTTGAGACTTTCATTGCCCAAGTGTGCCAAAACCACTCTCCTTAAATAAGTGTTCGATTCTGGAGCCTGTGCTACAGTGCGTGTGTTTGTGTGTGTGTGTGTGTGTGTGTGTCTGTGGTCTCCACACCTGCTGTGAGAACAGTAAGATCCAGGCTAAAGGGTTGTCACCACAGCTACTCGACGCCCCAGTGTGCTCATGGCTGTTCTGACAGGATACAAAGTGTCTGTGTCGTATTCAACAGCCAGTTGATTCACAGCAGGCTTTTCATGTACTGTAAAAGCTCAAATATTAACGTACACATTAATGTCTACTTTGACTGTGGTCGAGACCAACTGGAGCATTCATAGGAAAGTAACAATAACATTTAATATGTTCAAATGTACCATCATTGTAAACGTAAACGATTGAAAGAGGAAATAAATGAATTGAATTGAAGAGGTTGTTGGGATGAATGAACTTGACCATGTTGGCTTTTCTGTGGATTTGCTCAGGTGTCATTGGAGGTCAGACGGATCAATAGTGTTATCTCTTGCCAATAATATCAGACTGTAGTGAAGGGAGGGTGCCGTTACCTCATTCAGGCTTCTCACGTAGTGTTCTCTGTGACATCCATCTCTGCTACGATGGGGGAAGTTGTAAAGCAAAAGGTCAATTTTCAAACTAATGGGTTCATTTGATTTGTGTTCAGATACTGTTTTATTTCTTACTTCTCTCTCTTTTCTCTCTCTCATCTCTCTCTTCTTTCTCTCTCTCTCTCTCTCTCTCTCTCTCGTTTCTCTCCCTCTCTCCTCTCTCTCGCTCTCGCTCTCTCTCTCTCTCTCTCTCACTCTCTCTCTGTTTGTCTCCTCTCTCTCTCTCTCTCTCTCTCTCTCTCTGCTGTCTGTCTGTTTTTTTTATTCAGAAAGATGATGCAATTCCACACTCTCTGAGCCCATTGCGACTCCAATGATTTTACTATCCTACACAAACACACACCCACACACACACACTGATGAGGCTGAGAACGAATGATCTATGAGCAGCTAATCATTAAAAGCCCAGTCCCATGGCTTCACAACGGCTGATCTCCTGTTGAGAATCCCACCTACGGTTTTGAACCTGTGTTCCTTTGTTAGCAAAACAAAACCATACAATCAAACAGCTAATTATTGTTAACAACCACAGCTAATTCCTCTCTCTCTTCAAATTTCCCTCTCTTCCTCTCTTCTCCCTCTCCCTCTCTCCCTCTCTCCTCTTCTCCCTCTCTACTCCCTCTCCTCTCCCCTACGTCATCCCTCTCGCTCTACCCTATCTCTCTCTCCCTCTCCTCCCTCTCCGCTCTCTCTCTGTCCTCCCCCTCGCCCCTCCCCTCAATCTCTCTCTTCCTCTTTCCTCCCTCATCCCTCTCTCCCTCCCTCCTGCCCTCTCTCAGGTCGTCGGCTCTGTGTCTCCCTCTCTCTCGGAGCTCCCTCTCCCCTCTCTCCCTCGTCAAATCCTCTCTCCTCCTCCAATACTCCAATCCTCCGTGGACTCTCTCACTCTGCTCCCTCTCTCCCTGCCTCTTTCGCTCGACTCCAGGTGTCTCTCATCGATCTACCGCTGCCTCTCTCTCTCTCTCACCTGCTACTCTCCCACTCTCTCTCGGCCGTCTCGGCTCCCCGTCCCTCTTATCCCGTCCTCCACGAGGGACTCTCTGTTCGTCTCTCCGTTTCCTCTCTCTCATTTCCCTCCTCTACCCTCTCAAGTCTCGTGGATAAGTCATCTCATCCTTCTCCCTCTTCTCCGCTCTCTCGCATCCGGGTATCTTGCTCCTCCTCTCCCCCCCCCCCCCCCCCCCCCCAAATGGGGGGGATGGCAAGAAGCCGTTGTGCGGGGAGAAATAGAAGACAACAATAGAAGATATGAAAAAGAAGAGGCAAAGAGCGGGGGGAGAATAGAGAAGGGTGACAGAAGTGAGGGTAAAGAAATGTTGATAGGAGGAAGAAGGGGGCGAGTGATCCCCTCGCTCATTCCCTCTCGCCCCGTCCGTCTCGCCTCTCTCTGAACCGTCTCTCTACCGTCGTTCCTCTCTCTGCGCGGTCTCACTACAGACGAATCGTCCTCGCGTCCTCCAGCCTCTCGTCCTCATCTGCGTCTCTCGCTCTCAATAAGCAAGCTCGCTTCCCCGCTTCGCTCTCTCTTCAGGCCGCTCGCGATGTCTCAGTCTAGGTCCGCAGAGGACTCCTGCCCCCCTCTCTTCTCTCTGCGGCGGGTCTCGGCTCTCACTTCTAGTCACGCCTGATTCACCGTCGGCATCTTCACCTCTACTCGCCTCCACCGGTCGCACATAGGTCTCTCGCGTCTCATTCCTCTCATCTCTCCTTCTCTCTTCCTCTGATCTTCACTTCTCTCTCACATTGCCCGGGTCTCTCTCGCTCCGGTACATCCATACTCCAAGCTCTTCGGCTTCACTCCGGTCAACGTCGCAAGTCGCCCATCACCGACATGCATCCTCTCTCGACCTCCGTCCTTGCAGTCACGAAGCCACTCAACTCATCTCTCCACGCTACTGCCCGCTGCCTACACTGCTCCAATCGACCTCTCATGCTCTCGCTCTCTCCTCATCTCTCACCTCGCTTCCTCCTCCTCGGCGTCAGTCACTCCTCAAGGCCAGGCTCTAGCTCTGCGCTCGCGTCGGCTGGATTCGTTGCGACGTCGTCAGTCGCCGGTCGGCATCTCCCCGGTCTTCCTCAGTCATCTCCGCCCGAAACTCGGGTGTTTGAGTACGTCTCGTTATCTTACTCCGCTCTCCTCTGCAAGGGGTTCAGTCTTCTTCCGTCGTCTCTGGTCGGATCTGTCTTTGGATCAGTGCCCGTGCCCTCATTGCTAACCCTGGTATGTGCAAAGTTCTCCGTTGATCAAGCATCTTTCTTTGGTTTCTCTCTCCCGTCGTCTCTTTCCCAGTTCGTGCCCCGTCTCTTCTGTTTCCTCCAACCACCTCCAACTTCACACATCGTTATTTCTTTCTCTGCTCTCATCTTTCTGTCCTTACTAATCCCATCCATCTTTTCCCCATTTCTCTCTCTTCCTCTTTCATTTCTATCATTTGTCCTTCTCCACATCAGGTCTCTGTTCACTCGCTACTCTTGTCTCTTCTCTTGAGAGTCACGTCAATCGTCTTTTTCATGTGGTCCTCTCATTAATATCGGCATCCTGACGGTTCCAGCTCTCTGTCTAACTTGATCTCCTTTCCTCTTTTTCTGACCCGTCTACGTCCTCTTTCTTCTCCCTCTCTTCCTCTCGTCTCCTCCTCTTCTCTCTCCTCTCTCCCTCCTCGCCTGTTCTCACCACTCCTCCCCTCTCATAAACAGCCAACAGACCTTATTTCCTGTTGCCTTTCAGGGTCACTTCTTTCTTTCTTCCTCTTGGGTCACATGGTCTCCTACACAAAAGCCACAGATAGAGGATTTCAGGGTTACTTAATTAGCTGACCAAAGCCTTTTTTTTCTTTAACTACTGCATTTTCCTTTCATCGATAATGAGCCACAGTACAAACTGTCTGCCTGTGAGGTTGAGAACAATGTTGGATTTATACATTAGGCTCAAGCTGGGTTTAATTCAGAGACCAAATTAATGTTTGCTTTAGCTTAGCTTATGGACTTGGGCCATACTTCTACAAAACACAAAATGTGCAACAAGTCCTGCTCTCAGTTTGTCAGGGCCACCTCCAGTCAGCGGCTCCACAGTTCACACATTCAGACAGACGCGAATAGCTCTTTAATATGTTAATAAAGTTATAAGTACTGTATGTTGTTGTGTCCTGCCATGGTGACCAAATGTCAGAATGCTGCTAAAAATAAGCCTGACCTTAACAAAGCTGTTAGAGGCTAATTATTTTTGCCTGAGTGACTGAAGCAGAGGGTAACGCTGGGAACCAGACACGTGTCTGCTGGGATGAGCCTAGACATGTCCCTGGGCCTGACCTAGCCCTAGCTCTAACCCTGGCCTAGACCTAGCCCGATCTAGACTCGAACTAGCACTAGCCCTGACCCAGATCTTGCCCCCAACACAGATCTAGCCCTGGCCTACATCCGGACCTAGCCCTACTTTATGACCTAGCCCTAGCCCAACAGTAGCCTTGATCTAACCCTAGGCATGTTTAAGTAATAGCCCCAAACTAGACCTAGCCCTGACCTAGATCTGTTACTGACTGAGCCCCAGTCCTGGCTGAATTCTATCTCTGACCCAGATACAATCCTTTCATAAACCTACCCCTGAGCTAGTCACAACCCCATTCTAACCACAGTCACGTTTATTAGTATTAGCCTGGCCTCAACCACAGCCCCAACTCAACCTAGCTTCGTGTGATCCCTGCCTGGACTGAGACCTGACCTACAACTGTGGATGTTATGTTAGTTTGAATAGTTAGAAATAGCTTTGGTTGCCGGATTACAATTCCTGTTCAATGAATGGATACAAAAAAAAGCGAAAACCTTTACAGATAAGATCCTTTAATACAAAAACCTTGAAATCAGTGTTTGGATCATTCAATAACTCCGGCAGACATCAGAATAGGCTGCTACTTCTTAGGGAAGGTTCAGTCAGTTTGACAGGCTGGGCTGTTGTCCAGGTAGCAGTGCCTGTGGCTGTTTGTCTCATGTAAGAACTGAAGAGACTCACAGCAGCTAGCGGAGCTCTGCAGCAGGAGGGAAGGGTCATGAATAGTACAGCACACCCAACGAACCTGTCATATGTGGCAGCTGATCAAGCAGAACACACACAGAACACACACACTGCTGGCTGGTGGCCGTAGGCTTGGGGGTGGAGGATGTAGGCTGGAGGCTGGGGGCTGAAGGTTGGGTGCTTGGGGCTGAAAGCTGGAGGTTGGGGGGGGGTGGAGGATGTAGGCTGGAGGCTGGGGTTTGGGCGCTGGAGGTTGGGTGCTTGGGGCTGGAAGCCGGAGGTTGGGAAGTGGAGGTTGGGGTTTGGGGGCTGGATGTTGGGGGCCGGAGGCTGGGGGGTGGGGGGTGGGGGCTGAGGGGAGGGGGGGGTTTGAGGCTCAGGGCAACAGTAGCCAGAGGCTGGCCAAAGAGAGCAAGACCGTCATTTGGAGGGTGCTGGGGCCCTGCAGTGATGCACCACGATGGGGGAGTTACCGTGGAAACATCTGCTTCTCCTGGCACATCTTTAGAGCGGCTAAACACCAAACAGACATGTGGGCTGCTGGAACTACAATCCCCCAGAGATGCTTCCCAGAGAGGGGGAGGAGCTTGAGTCAAATATGATCCAAATACTGTATGATATCAGCCTCTATACTTTCAATGATGTCTGTGTGTCTATGTCTGTGTGTCTATGTCTGTGTGTCTATGTCTGTGTGTCTATGTCTGTGTGTCTATGTCTGTGTATCTATGTCTGTGTGTCTATGTCTGTGTGTCTATGTCTGTGTGTCTATGTCTGTGTGTCTATGTCTGTGTGTCTATGTCTGTGTGTCTATGTCTGTGTATCTATGTCTGTGTGTCTATGTCTGTGTGTCTATGTCTGTGTGTCTATGTCTGTGTGTCTATGTCTGTGTGTCTATGTCTGTGTGTCTATGTCTGTGTGTCTATGTCTGTGTGTCTATGTCTGTTTGTCTATGTCTGTGTGTCTATGTCTGTGTGTCTATGTCTGTGTGTCTATGTCTGTGTGTCTATGTCTGTGTGTCTATGTCTGTGTGTCTATGTCTGTGTGTCTATGTCTGTGTGTCTATGTCTGTGTGTCTATGTCTGTGTGTCTATGTCTGTGTGTCTATGTCTGTGTGTCTATGTCTGTGTGTCTATGTCTGTCTAATAGTTCTACTTTAAGGCTCAAGCTTAGAGGAGGGTTTTCTATTCAAACCATGTGGACAGGTGTTTGCCCAGTACACAGAGCGCAAGGCACGTAGCTGAAGGTCAATGGGTGGGAGAGTGTGTGTGTGTGTGTGTGTGTGTGTGTGTGTGTGTGTGTGTGTGTGTGTGTGTGTGTGTGTGGTGTGTGTGTGTGTGTGTGTGTGTGTGTGTGTGTGTGTGTGAGGGGGCTTGAGGTGTTTCAGTACACTCGTGAAATGTGCAATCATGAATGACCTAGATAAATATGCTGAATTTTCTTCGCCACACAAAAAAAAACTATCAATAATTCATCCAGTGTGCCTCATCTTAAGCCGCACATTCTGGTGCGAATTGAGTGCACTAGGACAGCAATAAATCATGCCCATTATTCCTTCTAGAAGGTCCTTTGTGTCCTCGCTATACCCCTACAGAATCATCCCATCTTAAACACCGTATATTTACCATGACCTGGGTCAAACACAAAGATACTAAACTTGAGCAAATACGCCTTCGATTCATCTCTGAGTCAGCTCTTTGATATGCATCTGGTTTCATATCTCACACTTTTGGAAATGTTGTTTGTAAACGATAATAGTGTCTGAGTTTGGTTGCTCTACACTGACTCTGAACGTGTAGTACTACCCTGACATTTTGGTTTACAGTATATTGCGATCTTTCGATTCCCTAAAAAACAACTGTTGGTAAAATAATGTATATAAATAAATCATTATTCATAGTACAATTCGGGGTAGAATTGCTTTGTTCACTATCTATGAATATCAATGTTTCATGTCATATTTACCAAAGCAGAGTATTCCATCTGAAAAAGGCCAGTGGCCGAACAAGTAGCTCTTCAGGGAACGTGAAGAACATTCGACCTGAGGAGTGAAGAAATCTAATTTACACTCGCCTCTCCACACTCTCATAGCAAACGCAGCTTTGTATTCTGAATAGTGTTGGTATAGGCTGGAGGGCTCAGAACCCCGGAGCTCAGAACCTCGGAGCTCAGAACCCTGGAGCTGGACTCAGGGGGTGGGCTGTTCTAATCCTTTGTTCCAGCCAGTGTAAAAAGGACTGTGATCTGCTCTGATCGTGGGTATTGTGTGTGGTGGTGTTGGGGATGCAGGGGGGGTGTAGGGGGGACCAGGCAGAACTGAGGCACGAGTGTGGGCCAGACAGATAAACCCACAGCAGGCCCAGAAGACATGGCTTCCTGCTCCATCTGGGACTGGGCTGCCTGGAGAAGGCTCCCAGGTAGGAGAAGACAGGGCTGTGAAACAAAGCTCTCACAACAATAACAGGATGGATGAATGCGAGCTGTTACAGCAGCAGAAAGGGGAGGTCAGGTGGGATACGGTTTGTTATTCTGGAAGTCATCCGTGTGATGAGAACATAACGGACTTTCTACTACATCGAGTAGGCCTACCACCAGAGGCCACACCAGGCAAGACCAAACCAGGCTGGATCGGCCTACCACCAGACCAGAGCAGACCACACCAGACCACGCCAGACCCAACCAGGCCAAACCAGGCAAGACCAAACCAGGCTGGATCGGACAAGACTAGACCAGACCAAATGAGTCTAGTTAGTACACTGCATTCAATCATAATCCTTTTACGCTAAAAACTATGGAGCAATACTGCCCTCTGGTGGTATTTGTGAGTTATTGACTTCATCTGCTAATGACTATTGAGGCCTTTTATATAGTTCAAAAAGGATCTCCTTCCCTTTTATCTACTTTGTGTATATTCTCTAGCCTGCCTAGGGTCTATCTCACTTAAAACTAGTCCTGGTTACACTTTCAAAACTTTAAGCAATCGTCTCACAATACTTGAATACGGTAAGAAATATCTGTACTTTCTACTTCTTAATTAAAAATAATAATAATAACTTCTAACTGTATTGTGCATGACTTGATAGGGTGTAAAGCCAGGCCCTGTGGATAAGATGGCTGTTCTCTCTGCTAAACCAAAGTGTAGAGCAACAACAGATGGTGTAAGGTAAACCTGAATATTGTCAATATGTTGCATGTTTGAATGAAAATACCTGTGTGGATATGTCCCTTTCCATTCATGTTTGATGTTCCACACAGGAGAAACACTCTACCAAGGCCCAAGTAGGGATGAGCCTGATCTTTACGTCCTTATTTCCAGTATTTCATGATGTTCCTTTTCCTCCCCTTTTGGTTAAATGTACTGTGACCCATCAATTATACAAACAAGTATTCTGCTTTTGAAGAAACGATTGAACTGAAATTTACTTGTAGAAACGTCTAATTCTTCCAGACTGAGATCAAATCAAATATGATATGCTCTTTGTTCTTTAATTTCCACTTTAACTACGTTTGAATGATTAAGATTGTTTTATGCTAAATGTTCAAGTGTGTGCATCTTTAACTTTCAATGCCAGATGTTTCCCATGATAACCCTGCCTTCCCACCAAGTAAACACAATAAAATGTTGGGGTGCTGTGAACACCACAAGAAAAAGACCAGCCAGTATACTGAAGAGGAGACAGACTTCTCTAGCACTACAGATAAGACGGAATGTTTAACAACTGTAAAGAACTCTAACTACAGTAAATGACATGCCTGTGATTTTAATTGTTGCGCCTCAAGTTCTCATGAAAAAAAACAGTCAAAAGACGTGATAGTAAAGGCAATTTACAAAATTATAATTTTATTACGTTTGGAGCTGCTCTCTCAGCGCCTCGAGTTCCCTCAACACGTCTTCATACTGCTCCAGGTCCACACATACGGTACCGCTCGCCTCATAATCGTGGTTCACGACCATTGGGACCATGACGGGTTTCTCGATGTCCTCCTCTGGCTTCGCCGGGTCAGGTTCCGGACTTGGTGGTCGACACCGGAGCTCCAAAACACCAGCCCGTGACTTCTTGGTGTAATTATTCCACTCAAATAACGAAGGAAAAGAGCCTGGTGCTAAAATCCGTCTACCCTTAGCACTAATGTGGATTTCATGGTTTTGGAAATGTCGGCTGCAAACCTTGGTGTGTTGGGTCACCGAAAATTCCACCCTCCTTATTTTGTGCAGCCACCGCTCACGAAGGCACGTTTGTTTTGGGAAGCAGTGGAAGCTCAGAAAGCTGTTATAACGACTTGAAGCCGAACAAAGTGGCACACAACAGTGCTCCTTAGACCGTCTCACAGTATGTTGAAACTTAAATGAGTCACGTAGGCCTACTTTATATATGTTTTTCCGTACAACAGCATCCATCATTTTGTTGTTTGTTTGCCCATGCGGATCCGGAAACTGAAAAGCCGATCTCCAGACAAAAGCGGAAGTTCCTCACTATGCTTGTGCAACCTGATTTTCCGAAACCGAATTTTTGGATCTGATTGTTTTTTAACATTGAAATAAATTAATAGTTCAATGTTATGGAAGTGAATTCACAAGCAACAAATTCGGGTGTTTAAATTTCAATATTAAGTATTCAATACGTAAAAAACATTATGTCACTGATTTGCTTCCATACCAGCGTGACTCGAAGACAGGTACTTCTATACTGTAACTGTAGTGAAAAAGTGTAGTCAGTACTTCAACTTTTACCAGAGTCTTCTTTTTAAACATGAGTATCTGTACTCTACTTGGTCAGTACACAGGCTTACGGAACTATCATGAGGAAGGAAGAAGCAAGACCCTAAGTTTTGGGAGGCATCTTTTATTGAGTTATTCTGCATGCAAGAATGTTGATATGCATGATGCCATGTATGAAGGGTTAGGGTGTTCTGGTGATTAAGGATATGTGTGTGTGTGTTTGTGGTAGAAGAGGGTAGAGATGGTGGTGGTTTGTGGTAGAGAGTAGAGATTATGGAGGTTTGTGGTAGAGGGTAGATATGATGGTGGTTTGTAGTAGAAGAGGGTAGAGATGATGGTGGTTTGTGATAGAGGGTAGAGATGGTGGTGGTTTGTGATAGAGGGTAGAGATGGTGTTGGTTTGTGATAGAGGGTAGAGATGGTGGTGGTTTGTGATAGAGGGTAGAGATGGTGGTGGTTTGTGATAGAGGGTAGAGATGGTGGTGGTTTGTGGTAGAGGGTAGAGCTGGTGGTGGTTTGTGGTAGCGGGTAGAGATGGTGTTGGTTTGTGGTAGAGGGTTAGAGATGGTGGTGGTTTGTGATAGAGGGTAGAGATGGTGTTGGTTTGTGGTGTAGGAAGGTTGTAGGGAGGGAGGAGGCGAGGGCGGAGGATGAAGGTGTTAACATCCTGCTACGCATGCTGGGATTTCCTCCAGAACATCAGGCGGGCCAAGCAGCAACCCTTCTTCTTCTTCTTTTTGCCGATACATTTCTGAAAAACACAAAGTATATAACACATCTACCCCAGTACACAAGGGAGCATGCAGGGTTTACACTCCAATATGCATTACAGGACATATTAGAAGGCTTGTTTCTATGCACACAAAGGATTAGTTTAGGCCCTGGACACGACTGGACTACCTCGGTTTGGGTCTCTTGCGACTGGCACCTAGCTTGCTTTCTGCTCAGACTCTGCAGAGCCTCCAGGTCGGCTGCCGACTGGTCGGCCGTCTTCCGCAGGGCCTCCAGGTCGGCTGCCGACTGGTCGGCCGTCTTCCGCAGGGCCTCCAGGTCGGCTGCCGACTGGTCGGCCGTCTTCCGCAGGGCCTCCAGGTCGGCTGCAGACTGGACGGCCGTCTTCCGCAGGGCCTCCAGGTCGGCTGCCGACTGGTCGGCCGTCTTCCGCAGGGCCTCCAGGTCGGCTGACGACTGGTCGGCCGTCTTCCGCAGGGCCTCCAGGTCGGCTGCCGACTGGTCGGCCGTCTTTAGCAGGGGCCTCCAGGTCGGCTGCCGACTGGTCGGCCGTCTTCCGCAGGGCCTCCAGGTCGGCTGCCGACTGGTCGGCCGTCTTCTGAAGAGACAGCAGCTCCTCAGCTGTGTCTGCAGCCTGTTTCTCTGCAGACTCCATCTCTGCACATTTATCTATCAGCTCCTTTCTGATTTGACTGGATTGCATGTCCTTCTCCTTAGAGTGGATTTGCAATCTGGTCATTTCACGTGCCATCTCCATCAGCTTAGCCTTGAAAGCCTCCAGCTCCTTCTGTGTCACCTGGAAGACCTCCTTCTTTGCATTGGAGAGGAGGATGATCATCTCATCCTTCTCTGCAATGTCTGCTCTGAGGTTTTTCTTCCAGCATGAGGAGATTGGTCCTGGTCATGTTCCAGTTAACCTCGGCCGTCTTTCTGGCTGACTGGGCCGCACAGATTTCAGCTCTGAGCCGAGAAAGCTGGAACTCTCCCCCGAGCTGAGCTGGTTTGGGGGCCGCGTGTCCCGACTCCAGCAACTTGGCTGTGGCCAGAGTGAGGCCCTGCTCGGACAACTTCAGGGCTTCGACCGCCTGGTTCCTCCCAGATGTCAGGTACTGCCTCTCCTTCTCCCAGGCTCTGAGGTGAGAGGTCAGACCAACCTCCTGTCGGGCTCTTTGGAGGTCTAGCGGTTTAGCGGCGGCGTGGGCCCGCAGAGTGGTCCGAGCCCTGGCCAGAGCTTCTTCAGCCTCAACACGAGCTTTCACTTCCACCAGGAGCTTCTGGTGAAGCTCCTCTATCGTGTTCTCATAGGCTCTCCTCTCCTCTCTGGCCAGATTCCTCTCTCTGACAGTGGGCCTCTCGGCCTCAGCTGTGGCCCTGAGGACGTCTCCACGCTTCTCCTCAATCATCAGAGGTACCTTAGCTTTTTTCTCGTCCGGATTCATTGTTCCTTTGCTACATTCATAATAAATAGAAAATTCGATATTTCATGAAAGATGCACAACAATGAGTGCACGCTGTGCTACTGATGTGTTGAGAAAATATCGGACGTCACTGCGTTCATCTAAACATTCTAATCATTATGACGTAGAACAATGGTCTGGATTGGAGGCCAAACTGGAAAAAGCCTCTTTTAGTTTGTAAATCTGCTATGTCTAGACTAAAAGGCTAACATTGTGAAAATGTTTTCAATATCCTAATTATTGTTTGGCTATCCCTCAGTAGACGTAAACATGAATTTGGCCATCTTTTGGCCGAGGTTTGCGAGGTTCTTGCGCGGCTCGCGGCCACCCTCAAATATATTCAAAGTTGATTTGATTTACATCAGAGTTTACATGTCTAATTTTTGGATCGAGATCGAACCGGATCTAACATATGATGTGTTTATGAGCGCAGATATGATTGTTTTTCAAATATATTCGAAGTACATTTTAAACACATTTTTAAAGTAGCTTACATGTTTAATTTTGGATCGAGATCTTACCTTTATATGATGTGTTTATGAGCGCAGATATGATTGTTTTTCACATATATTCAAAGTATATTTTAAACAAATGTTTTAAAGTAGCTTACATGTATAATTTAGGATCGACGTCTTACCTTTATATGATGTGTTTATGAGCGCAGATATGATTGTTTTTCACATATATTCAAAGTATATTTTAAACAAATGTTTTAAAGTAGCTTACATGTATAATTTAGGATCGACGTCTTACCTTTATATGATGTGTTTATGAGCGCAGATATGATTGTTTTTCACATATATTCAAAGTACATTTTAAACAAATGTTTTAAAGTAGCTTACATGTATAATTTAGGATCGAGGTCTTACCTTCACGATGTCTTCATGGATCTGAGTATAAGTCGAATGTCGTTGTCATTTATAAACAAGGAATGCATTTATGACATATTCAATGTTACCATGGTGATTGAACGTTAACACAGTCCGCTACTTGTGTGAAGGATGTGGATACTTTTGCCATCTCTGATAGAATGGAATACATTTCTGCAAAAACTTGTTAGCGTGCGTCTTGCCCTTTAAGAACCCTGGGTCGCCTTGGTTACACTCAGGAAGTGGCAGAGATGTCAGCATTTTTTTTCGTGTAAACTGCATCAACTAGACTTGGACATAACAAAAAAACGAGTAATTCTCTATATGATCCAGGACAACATTATGACCAGTCTCTAGTTGACGTGACTTAATAACAGTAAGGAAGCGTTTTTTACTTGCTCCTAGTCAGTGTGGTAATATATAGAGCTAGTTACAACAAGTCAGGTAGCAGCAACTAGCTAGCTACAGTAGCTAACGCATTGCTCTAGCTTAATAGTTTTATTAATAATGATGTTGACACAGGCAATTATGCAAGATCACGTGGCGCCTGATATTCCAGTAATCTTTTTTTATTTCTCAATGTCTCATTGTGCAGAATAAATCGTAATCGGTGACGTTATTGTCTAGCTCCAGATGTCTGTTCCGCTGTCCATGGTGCTGACGCCGATGCTACAAAAATAGCTAGTGCTAGCTACTCTGTAGAATAGTGGGTTGCAGATGATGCCAGCCAGCTAGCATTGCAACAGTCAAACATTGCTTTTGCCTTCATTTGGCTGGTTGGGTGCTCTTCTTGTCTCGTTCAAAACGCACCGTATTACGTAATACACCTCACATGCCCTCTCTCTCCCCTCCTTCCAGTCACATGAACAAGATGAGCGACACCCTCGCTGTGCCCTGCACTGTGAAAACTCCAGTCGCCCTTCAGCTAGGGGATTCCAAATCTGACACATCACGTCCAGGGGTCTACATCATAGATGTCACCCTACCAATTGGTCGGACTGTTAACGTGAGTCCCGTGTGCATAATGTTTTTTATGGAGCAATATGTCTAATCTCTGTCTCCCCCCCCCCTCCCCCCCCCGTTATGGTGCTCCTGAATGCGTGTACCGTAGCACAGGCACTGTGACAGCTGTGGTGAACCTTTTTTTTCTCTGTCATCCTGTCTGGTTGGTTGACATCAGATAGAAGAACTGTGCTTCAAGAACTTCTACACAGCCTTCCTGACGGTGCGACTCCTGAGGAGAGGGGTCAGGGGAGCAGGAGGGGCCAGCCCGGTGGGTCACCTGTGTGAGGGACCGACGCCTGATGCCCAGCCCACACTCAGAGGAGGCCTCCCAGGACTACTTCTCTATCCACAGGCGACAGGTCAGACCTCAGGGTTAATCACTTTACCTGTGCTCGATTACTCTTGCCTGGCATGCTGGAACCAGTAGTGGCATCTTAAAGGGAAATTGTGAAGTGTTTTCTGGAAATATGTTCACGGACAGTTCGAACCACCTCTGCTACACTTGTGTGATGAGGAAACGGGTCTGAACACTGTAGGTGTCAGACGTTACAGTAGTTCTCGGAGCTAAAGGCTCCGCTGAAACGAGTGACTGAATGAATGAGTGACTTGTAGGGCCCACGTCCTGTTTTGCCCAGTGACCTACCGGCTGTCCTCTACGGCCTGGTGGCGTCCCACCCATAGATATATATAGAGGCTAGATGTCTAACAAACCAAACCGTTTCAAAATTGGTTGAAAATTGAGCAAGTTATGGTTATTTAAAAAGTACATGTAGCACCAACACAATGTTACGGGTGAGCGAGTTGACTGTAGCAAGATGGCCGCCATGTGCGGACGTTCTAGACTCCGCCGTAAGACATCTAGCCTTTATATATATATCTACGGTCCCACCTGTGACAGGAGGGCGCTGTGTGTTCCAGATGCTGGTGAAGCCAGACAACGTGGGCTCCTTGAGACTGATCCTGAGACAGCCCTCATCAGTCTGGATGAGCTTCACTCTGGAGGACATCAGGATCGTGCCTCATGTCAAAGAGGTGGGAGGAGTCACAACTCCACACAGACGAGCTACACAGCTGGGGTAGCAGAACTCCACTGGGTCGGATCCCAGCTGCTGCTGTTTTTATTCTTCTTAATGTCTAGGAAAGGTTGTTGGGTCGTTCCAGAACACACTTCCAAGTGCTGGAACTAAACTGGCAAATACAACATTGATCAGGAGAGTAATGATTAGTGCAACAACAACAAAAAGAACCAGGAAGTGATGTCATTGCGTTCTTTATCGACCAGGATCCAGAGAAGGAGGCTCCTGATTGGTTGTCTGACCTAACACATGTGGATCAACATTCAAGTGTAGAGGTAATCATTTTCAAGACGAAATCCTGCTTCGACACATGTTCTGTATTGTACATAGCAGTTCAATAAAAAAGAGTATGATGAGGCGAAAGGGATCATTAGTTTTGTTTCTGTTGTGTCTTCAGGGACTTCCTGATCCCCCAGACAGTCTCCTCCAGCATCCAGCAGATGTGGGCGTTAACTGAGCTCATGCAGACCAATCAGACCACGGCTTCTATTGGACGCTTTGATGTAAGTTTCGCCCACGAGAAATCTTATTTGACAGGACTCTCGACTTGTGATGCTCTGATGGAGTGTGTTGTGATGACGTTGGCCTTTGCCATTTTGTCATCTTTGTACAGGTGGATGGCTGCTATGACATCAACTTGCTGTCCTTCACATAGCAGAGAGAGAGCAGAGAGTAACGACTGACCGACACACACACACTTCCATCATACACACACACACACACACACACACACAGACAGACAGACTTTCATCATACACCCCCCCCCCACACACAGACACACACACACACACACATTCTCCCAGTCTATCAACAGTAATAACAGGTTAGATGTGTTCAGCCGTTCTGTCTGGGGTTTGGCACTTTTACTCTTCAATCTAACAAATCATAAACTTGAATTGTAATAATATTGTATTATCATAACAAACAGGTCATATGTTTCTACACTGGTTATAAGCTATTTGATTGTAAGACAAACTAATGAACACGTTGACAGTCTGGCCACCAGGGGGCAGCAGAGAGAGTGCATGTTATTATCTTAATCATGGTGGTACTGATCTATAATATGCAATGCAGTTTCATGCAACATAAATATATATGTAGGTACTGTATTATGTTGTTGAGGATGTGAAGGGCAAAGTTGACTTTCAGTCTTAATGAGAGAAGATTGACAATATAATATAAAACAATATTATGTTTTATGTTTACTCATGCATTTATGAAAATACTACATAGATATTGTTACAAACTATTGTAGCTACTACTGTATTTAATATAATTATTAGTATAACATAAATTACAAAATTAAAGTTAATGAAAAATAAACATAAAAGCTTTTGTATTTATTGCCACCTCAAATCTAACCAGTCAATTTCTCTTCAATTTTTTTCATCTTCAACGGTATTATTTGAGATTGTCCCAGTCATCACAACATAGAATGTGAAATGCACTTTGCAGGCCCCTCAAGAGCCTTCCTCCAGAGCTATCGGAAATAAAGGTTGTCCAAATTGAAAACCAAGTGGAAATGCCTGCACCTTGTGTTTGAATCAGAATCTCCCATTGGGAAGTGGAGAGAAATAGAGAATGGAAGGAGAGCTGCCGTGTTTGTCTCTCTCCTCTAATAGAGGGCTCCACCCCACTACCTTCCTCCCCAAAGCACACTTCTCATGATGGATCTCGCACAGAAACTGGTTTCCTGTCTTTCGTCTGGGTTTCCCCTTACTGAAAGCCTTAGCAGGAATTACCTGCACTATCTGCAGAGTGCCCCAGCCCTATCTGGCCTATCTGAGACAGCCAGGCTGGAGAACGGGCTCTCTGAAGTCCCAACTTTTCACAAAGTGCCTCCAGTCATTTGGAATGAAGAGGCAGGTTTGACTGTGTGCATGTGGGCATACTACTGAGGGGGCAGGTTTGACTGTGTGCATGTGGGCATACTACTGAGGAGGCTGGCTTATTAGTTCTGGTTCATAACTGAGACGGAAGCAGAGTTAAATGAGTGCCTTCTGTGTCTCGGGGCATCCCTCTGCTCGACCGTGCATCACACGGAGAAACAACACTGTCATTGTTCCAGAGGAAGGAGGAGAGCATGAGCCAGCTGGGGAAAGGAGAGTGAGAGATCAGTTCTTATTATAGGGTAAATCATTTATTTGGTCATGAATCGCAGCCACGTGATCGTTTTCAGAAACAGGGCTGCGTTACCAATGAGGCCTTGAGTCCTTCCTGGTTTCATTCCATTACCTTAAATCACGATGAAATCTGACTTTCAGCTTTGACTTTCTGCGAAAAGTCCTGAAAGAAAGAGAAAAACGTGTATCGGGGAAAGATGAGGAGAAAAGGAACCATTAGCAAAGTTGATGACCAATCCATGGTGACACCCGTTCCAATGGATCATGTCATTAGGGCCTTGCACACGGGAGGGAGGGGCGGCAGCATGTGAGCCCACACTCCCTCGCCCCTCTATGAATGGAGAGAAACCAATTTGAATGTTCACGACGAGGTGATGGATGTCTATGTTACCTTTAACCTCCTCAGTCATGAATCATTCATCCAAACTGAGGTGTCACAACGGTGTCAAACCTTCGTCTAATAACTGTCAGAGTGATATCTCATGCTTTTCTTCCTTCAGACGCGGGTGAATGGAGCGAGGTAATAAAGTCAATGTCAGACCTTTCTATCACAAACGGAGAAAGCTGAGAAGAGCTGAAAGGGCTTTGAGAGAAGAGACGGTCTCTGTGTCATTATCAGCGGGTTAAGTAAGAACTATCCAAGCTGCTGATTCAGGTGACGTTTTTGGATAATACAATTACTGTATTCATAAATGTTCTGCTCTGTTGACAACTCTGCCTGTGTTTTACCTTCACTGTGTGAACACAACCAGAGACAAATACATCATTATAATCATGTATCCATGACCGCTACAGCTATTTACACTAATTACAAAGAAAACAAACATTTCAAAACCCAATAATAGTACTAACGGTGATTAAAACAAATATATGATTCTAGTAAAAACAGTAATAACATCAATTATACTAATACAGTTGGTTTTGTACGTGTGTTTGGTCCTTTTAGTCGACAGTGATGCCTGCATGGCTCACACTGGGAAACAAAAACAAATCCAGTTTTCATGACCCTTTTCTGAACCACAGCCTGACATTCATTCCTCATTTAATGGGCCTATTCTGCTTTTGCTCTGCAGATAAAGGATGCCTTCCTAATGCTGCCTCTGACTTATCTGTTCATACATGGCTCCGTATGGCATCATGTATATTCTGTTGTTGTGTGTGTGGACCCCAGGCCAAGTAGCGGCTGCTTAGGCAACCGTAAACAAACAAACACGCCGATGAGACGTATACCCATCTCGGTGATGGTTGTTGTGCTGTTCGTTCTCCGAGGCCATGAACAAAAAATAATCAAATGTTTCCTCTAATTGAGCTTGTTTCGTGTAGTTCTGCAGTGAGTCCCTCCAGACATTCCTAATCCTCCTAGCTCACTGATTGGTCTAGGAGTGAGGAGATGTTATCTGCAGGAGACAGTCACTCAGAGGCATGACATGTTTTGCAGCATCTGCTTACGCTCAGAGTTATTAGATTATAATTGATGACATGAATTTTCATGAGTTTTTCCAGACTTGATTGGTAAGGGTTATCCGAAGCAGGTGGTGTTGTGGATTTCATTCAATCCTGTGCTATTGTTGCATCATTTCTTGCTGGAGTTGATTGGATAATTTGCATTTTAGATAAAAACACTGTTTTTTAATAATTCATCTGTGGGACATGGTGTGGAAATTGACAGACCATTGTGTTTATTGTGGGAATGATGTCCAATGAAAAGACAGAGCTTTCCTAGCTTGTCTTTGGAAAGAGAGAGAGGGATAGAGAGACCCTAAAAAGCTTGGTAAGTTAAAGCAGTTTGCCTTTACAATAATGAGAAAACAGAAGACATCCCAATAGAAATAATTGAGACACACAATGCATTTCAAACAAGAAGTGGATTGCCTTTAGGGTTAAACAGTAACCCCCCCACAGACCCGGATAGGAGAAGAGAGGAGAGGAGAAGAGAGGAGAGAGGAGAAGAGAGGAGAGGGCTGCTTGTCATTAGGAAGCAGTTTGTGCCTAGGTGAGCCAGGAGGGACCTGGACTGAAACAAAGACACTAATTAAAGTGCCTCAGTACCTCATTGATCTCGATGCTTTCCACAAAGCTGCTGTTCACATGTTCCACCACTAGGTGGAGGGCTGGTTCTGCACGCCTCCAGTACAGAGCAGTAGGGGGTCTCTGCCTGTCGTCTTCATCATCGAAGCCATAGCAGGACTTCTAACGCCTTGCACTGGGCTCAGCCATGTGTTTTGTCTGGCGAATGTAAATTAAATCCCTTAATTTGGATCGGAATCTTCATATAGCGTAGAAATATATTATGCAAACACTGTCCAAAGCCATGGAGAGGCGACCAATCAGAGAACATGTGTTTCAAAGACCTTCTCCCAGAGGAGCGGTTGTTCTGCAACGATCCTTAGATCTCTCCATCTTAGATTAGTTCATCTTTATTATCAGTATGAGACTCGTTTTCTGGAGATACCCAACATCGTCTCTTTAACGTACACTCACATGGTTTGGGTAAACAGTACTGGAGTAGGTTAGACTGTCCGCTCAGACCTGGGTCTATATTATGCAACGGTTCATCACTATCATCTGCACCACAACAGTACTCAGTGACCACGGTGCATTTGATTAGCACACTGGCCTATACAGGGCAGACCCCTCTACTCCATCTTCAGCTCTCCTGGGTGCTATACTATAATGCTGTGTTTAGCCTAGCAGGGCATTCGCAATGAACACTCAACTAATTGACTTCCTGTTTTGAGTCCTGTCTAGAGAGATGGCTTTCTAATGGCATGTATGTGGCAGTAATGTGGCTGTATTACCATGGTAATGGTGTGGGGGTGGGTGGGGGGTGTTTGGAGCGATGTGACTCTGAGAGGTATGAGGTAGCCTTGTCTGGGAACTCTTGGTCTAATGGTTCAAACGACCTCTAGTTGGGCTGGGTTGGAGCTGGGAGGAGAATGATTTAACATGGTGTAAATGTATTACGTTTTGTATAATAAAGGCTTACCATAATATATATAACGTAATGAGTCTTGATTCAAGAGACTATTATATAACGTAAATTCAAATACTGTTTCTGGTCTTCACTAAACAGATTGTATTATTTAATGTAAATTAACATAGGGATTCTGGGCTTGATTTAACATACTGTAATATTCCATGGGTCTACTGCTGATCAGGGCTGTTATGAGAAGCTGCTAGAGCTGGAACATGAGAGCTTCTTAGAGTTCTCTGGCACTGAAAAGACCAAACATCTCACCTGGACCTCTGGCAGTTCCTCTTAAGTCTGAGGGTAGATGTTTTGGTTCTTCTGTGAAAGGTTGATGGTCAGATCTCGCCCCCTGTGTTGATGTGAGCAGACGTGATTGGAACTGCCGCAAATGTACCTGCCTCCACGAGCCTTTCACTGGCTGTAATTGCAGCTAACAATGTCTATCAATGATTCAGATCAAGTGAAAGCAGGTAATTGAGATAATCACATGGTTCAGCTAGGGAGGCTCTGGTGCTTCGTCTGAGTTATATATCGGGGAGTCTGTGCTTTGCATGCAAACGTTCTTCTCCCTGCAGCAAACAGGGAAATTAATTGCTTTAATTTCAAATAATATACATGACGGAATACAGCGGAGGCCTGGAGTTGTTTACCCGAATCAGCCTCTGAGCTCCTGCAGCTAAGTAAGCATTTCACTGTCGGTTAGTTTACCAATACTCATTCAATTGTGTCAGCTAATATTAAACAATGAAGACAGAATAACATCTTCTCTACCTCCTGAATCACAGGTTCGAAACATAAGAGTTCTAAGGTGAACAAAATGTTTCGAATGAACTCGTATTCGCACAGCCCTTTTACAAGCGGTGTCACAGAGGGCTTCGCATATGAGATCGGCACCTGTACCCGATGTTACGCACGCCTAAACAAGACGAGGAAAATCTCCCAGGAAACCTCAGAGAGAACAAATGGAAGAAACCTCGGGAGCAAATCCACCGCCAACCTAGGCCATTAACTGAATACACTCATGCAGTAATAACAGAGATAAAAGTACACATTTGCAAGTAAGTGGATGTTGAAGACACAGACATTTACAGTTCTGAATTAGTAAACTGTATTATTAGCAGCTGTTCTCCGTGGGTGTGTGGGTGTTCGGGTCGTGCTCTGTCACATGACTGAGCGGATCAGGACCACAGCACTGTCGGGTAGGATTAAGAACCAGGAACCAGCAAGTGTGTGTGCTCTGCCGGGGATTTTCAGAGACCAATGTTGTCGACTACAAAACATAACGTGAACGTCCGCTGCGTTTCCAGTCGATGAAAAGTAGTATTTGATGCGACAAATATATCAAATTTAAAACTGAGAACAAGTAGATACAAAGTTCTCGCTCGTGGTCTTTTCCCTGTGACGTGGTAATCACGTAGCATGTATGGCTGATTTGTTTCTCCATATTATTTCTGCCCAGGGAATTGTGCTCCTGGTATCATGCATTAACCTGGATCAATGTGAAAATAAATGTGCAGGTAATTAAATGAAAGGCATTGTACAGTGCGATACATTTCCTGGTCATTTCCCAGTAGCACCTAAAGGATTGTGGGAATATTGAGTACACATGTAGATTGATTGGGGCCTTCACTTTCTCAGGCAAAGCCTTGGGCTTACCCTGTCATGTCCCACTGACTGCATGATAGACATTCCACATCCAGTGGCTAATGTACTCTGTACAGTAGCTGTACCCTCATTCATGAGTCCACTGTAAATGTGTGTTTTTTAGTGTTTTTTTCTACATTTAAGAACAATCACCCACTAGTCTATTCAGAGCTTATATCAGAGCTTTCTTCAGTAGTTTGTAAGTGTGTGTGTGTGTGTGTGTGTGCGCATGTGCGTGCGTGTATAATCCATCATTGTCATTCTTTGTCATTGTCATCCACTCCATGAAACCTGGCGAAATGGATTTGTTGTATCAATCCCACCGAGACATAATTGACCATCAGTCGGCAGAGAATGTATCAGAGAAAATCCTACAGCAGGTGTAAGAGGCTGAAGTAGAAATCCAATAATGGGCTGAAATGCTTTTGCCCACTGATGCCCTGTTAGCTGCTGATTGGACAGGAGCGAGATCTATTTCAAGCCTGAAGTGAAAGAACTTGTGTATCTGCAAAGTTATTAACAGGGGTTCAGGTCAAAGTTTTCACATGAAGTCATGGTTTGCTCTGAGGCCAGGAGGGTCTGAGGAGAGATGGGGAGTAACAAAGTATAAATACTTTGTAAATGTATTTACGTAGATTTTTCTGGTATCGGTAGCCTACTTGACTTGACTATTTTCTTTCTGATAACTTTTTACCTTGACCACTTTTTCACCAGAGTCTTTTTAAACATGAGTATCTGTACTTCTACTTGAGCGAAGGATGTGTGTACTTTTGCTATATCTGCACTGTTACACTGTCATTACACTGTCATTACACTTATTACACTGTCACTACACTGTTATTACACTGTCATTACACTGTCATTACACTGTCATTACACTTATTACACTGTCACTACACTGTTATTACACTGTCACTACACTGTTATTACACTGTTATTACACTGTCATTACACTGTTATTACACTGTCACTACACTGTTATTACACTGTCATTACACTGTCATTACACTTATTACACTGTCACTACACTGTTATTACACTGTCATTACACTGTCATTACACTGTCATTACCTTTTACACTGTCATTACACTGTTATTACACTGTCATTACACTGTCATTACACTGTTATTACACTGTCATTACACTGTTATTACACTGTCATTACACTGTCATTACACTTATTACACTGTTATTACACTGTTATTACACTGTTATTACACTGATATTACACTGTCATTACACTGTCATTACACTTATTACACTGTTATTACATTGTTATTACACTGTTATTACACTGATATTACACTGTTATTACACTGTCATTACACTCATTACACTTATTACACTGTTATTACATTGTTATTACACTGATATTACACTGTTATTACACAGTCATTACACTGTCACTACACTGTCACTACACTGTCATTACACTGTCACTACACTGTTATTACACTGTTATTACACTGTTATTACACTGTCATTACACTGTCACTACACTGTCACTACACTGTCATTACACTTATTACACTGTTATTACACTGTTATTACATTGTTATTACACTTATTACATTGTTATTACACTGTTATTACACTGTTATTACACTGATATTACACTGTCATTAGACTGTCACTACACTGTTGTTACATTGTTGCAGAGATGGGAAGCAACTGTACATCGTTACTGTACTTAAGTAGATGTTTATGGTATCACAATTTTCGGATTAATTTTTTATTAAAACACTAAGTAGTAACGTTTACCTTTTACCTAAGTATGTCAGAGCCCATACTTCTTTACTTGAGTGAAAAAAGTGTAGTTAGCACTTTTTAAACATGAGTATCATACTTCTACTTGAGTGAAGGTTGTGTGTACTTTTGCCTTCTCTGATGAGGAGCCAAGAGAGGATGTTAACCATACCCTGAGGGCTCGTATTAAACTTTCACTTTCCTGTTGCTAATAGTAGGTTACCATGGCAATTTTAATCATCCCAGTGATGGTAAGCACATTTTATACTACTGCACCTATAATTCTTTGGCTATTTTCAAATGGATTAGCTACCTAATTACATATATAAATGCTGATTAAATCTCCACAGGAATCAGTTTTAATTAAAAATGTCCATGTTGTGCTGGTGAGCAGCTTTAGAATGAGTACCCTCTGAAGCTAACCAGGGTTTTAACCCGCATTACATGTTTTGTTACAATTTAGCAGCGTGACCTCAGCAACTTACATCCAGTACTTACAAAGTAATTTTTACATTAACGTTTTTCCACTAACTCAGTTTTGATATCTTAGTAGATTAATAGGAGACATCTCAACATCTAAATGACAATGTTTGATTTATGTCAGATTATCATCTTAGAAACAACATTGGCTTTTGACACCTCTGTGATTGAATACAAATTGGTTTTGGGCCATCAAAAGGTTAACAGCAAACAATGAATCCCCACTTGAGACAGAGCTAGCAGGTGTCTTATCTGGGCAGTAGCTAGCTAGCATGCAGACGACAAGCTCATAGAGATGAAAGTGCAAAACATGAGATGGCTCTAAAGAACATGCACACATACACAGGCACCATGCACACCCCCTCCCTCTCTTTGTCTCACGCACTCACACACAAGCATAGACACTCCCTCACTCTCTCGCTCACACACACACACACACACACACACACACACACACACACACACACACACACACAGACAATCCCTCACGCTCTCTCTTTCTCACACACACACACACACACACACAGACAATCCCTCACGCTCTCTCTTTCTCACACACACACACACACACACAGAGCTTTAACACACACGCATACGCACTGATGCATAATGTAATGGTACAGCTCTCTCCTCGGTATACAGGGACTAAGCGTTTGCCGGAGAATGAAGGTGACTTATGATAGCGAGACTCAGACAGCAGGCCAAGGCACATGGGCTGACGGGGCCGGGGCCCTATAGGAACAGAATAACAAGCAGCTCAGCCCACATCCAGCCTCAACATCCAGCCTCAGCAGCAGCCCTGACACACAGCTGGGAGGACCAGAGATGAGGTCTGATGAATGATACGATGCTGATACAGTCCCCCCCTTCAACAGACCAGGGGCTTCTGCGAGGGGGCTGAACGTGACAGAACAGAGCACAACACACACACACCGGGAGTCTTATACTGGGAGAACATTAGTGTCAGGGCGCACCAGGCAGGACGGTCCATCTGCACAGGCCAGCACTCTGACAGTAGTGAAATTACATCTCAGCCAAGAGGGGGGTGGAAAGAATGAGATGTCAGAGATGTCGTCATTTTGCGTTTCTGAAACCGGAACTGCAGCTGTAGTGGGAAGCGAACTGGCGCCAAGGTTTCTACGGCTGTGGTGGTGGAATGTGTTGCTACGGTAGCAGACCAGTGATGGCCAAGGCTTCCTGCTCTAGATGTCACCTGCTGCTACGACAATGACTGGCATTGATGCTTTCGTACTGAACCTTTGTACAAATTGAAAGTTTAAGCTTGCTCTGACAGTCTGTGATTCAAGAGAACGTTTCGTATACGCTTTACGTAAGGTGTTTTCTACACCGGATTTAAGATTTGACTTGAATGTGTACTTGAATGGTCTTCATTAAATGTTATGTTATCTGCAAATATAATCATCAGTTTCACTCTTAGTCCAGTGAGTCCACACATTATAATAATACACTTCTGCCCACAACTGAAGACTTGCTCTACCAGTGCATTATTTGTATTTGTTCAAAAAAATGTTGGACTGCCTAAGGGAGGTTCCATTCCTGAACCGGCCTAATGTGATTGTGTTCATCATAATCATACATTATTTCATAAAATAACCACCCAGTTTAGAGAGATTACCCATTCTGTGATCTTTTTGGGGCTTTGATCAGGCTAAAGATCCTCTAATCTAATGTGACTTGTGTATTCAGGGGTTTGGCTATAAGCTCTTGAACAAAATCCATAGATAGAAACTAAAAATATCCAAACAAATGCAAACCAGTCATGGGTGTCATATCTGGCTTTGAAACATCCCTGGGGCCAAACCAAATCTGTTTTTTAAAAGCACTTCACGTTGAAACATTGCCAATGTAATGGAAAAATAAGGTTTCTGTTTCTCACCTTGGCAGCCATTAGGCCTGAATTCTCAAGCTTGTTGCAGCCAATTAAATTCCTTATTCATTTCTACTCCGAACTCCTAAAACACAAACACCTTGATGATAGCGGGGTGCCAGCCAAGTAACGGTAGTAGTTTATTAAGTCAGAAGGATAATCCGATTAAATAAACATTCAGATAAGATTGGATGGATTCGGACGGATTTCAAAGCAGGAAGGCAGCGCCCTCGTTTGAGATTTGTTCTCGCACCTCTTTGTAGTGCTGATGAATTAGCTCAGTAAGCTACAGCTAACTCAAAGTGTCGAGATACACACCTCTGCAGGGAGTCTCATTATGTCCAAACGCGCGTAGAAAAAGAGAAGTTTCCGCGTTGGAGGGGCGGAGGCTGTGGAAGACGTGGGAAGACACCGTAGACACAAGGCCTAAATAGTGCATGGGGAAGTCATGGCAACCTGTTCAGTGTGAATGTGAACGCGTTTCATATGTGTCTATGCGAGCGTTTCACATATGTGGATGTGAGTTTTCAGTAGTATGAAAATGTGTGCTAAAGTTTCACATGTGAATTTTGTTTTCATGTTTGTGTAAGGACAGTCTGAATTATTTCCTAAACGGTCCCTCATACCTATCTGCAGTCAAACACTCTACCACAGAGCTACACACACCCCATGGGGATGAGTGACAGGGAATATCTCACCAGCAAAAGCTTGTCATCATTTCACTTGAATAACAACACTGCTGTTGCATATAAACAGTTTCAACAACTTTTTTTTGTAGATTTGTTGTATTCATCTGGAGTAGAAGAAACATTGACTTCTATCCTTCATCCATCTACAGTACCTATAAGTGGTTCTGTTTGACGGATGAAGCAAACATTCCTGTTTGACTTTCAGTGAGATATCCATCTTGAGGAACAATGATCGTTTCATTTGAAATGTATAGATTTTGGAGCCCTTCAGTCCTAGAGGCTTCCAAGTCGCTCAGGCCGGATTGGAAGCCTAACATCCAGAACGCCGTTCATTTGTCTCTACATGTCACAGTTGAGTTCCCTTCCTGGCTAAGGTCAATCTAGGGTGAGAAATGACTTTCAATGCAATGACAATGACAAACTGCTTGTTATTTCAAGTGTTTTTATTTCAAAAATAAAGGTTTAATATGTAATGCACATATGGCTCCTGCTGTGCTGTGTTCTGACACAGACATATTCCCTTGAGAGCAGAATACAAAGACGATGTTTGTGCCAAGTCCTTTCCTCTCCTTCATAAACTATAAAAACAATCTAAAGCTGTTTGTCAATGCGAAGAACGCTGAGAACGTACTTGCGTTCTTGAGAAGAACGTTGTTGCCCAAGCGTCTTGCGAGACCGCGAGGACGGAGAACGATTTGAGATGCGTGTGTTCTTGCAATGACTTCTGGGAAATCAGATGCGTTCCCGCTGACCACGTCACCATCCCATCATGTATCCTCGATAAAAGGGGCGGATCAAGAACATCTCCGGTATTTTTGGCGTTCTTGGTGACTTGTGTTCTTTGGATTGGAACCGTACTTGATGACGTCAAACGAGTTCACAAGAACACAAGAACGGGAAAAAACATGGATTGATAAATAGCCTAAATCTGGTGAGAAGAGATTCGACCCCAAACCTGTGTGTGCATACTGGGTCACATTGCTACACGGTCTACCCCCCGTCACATGATTTGTTTACAAGTTAGAGGTTGCCGTGGTCCCGATAACGCTCCACGGAACGGATGACAGCATCAAGGATCCAGCTGACCACTTCCATCTGTTCACATTGACCCCCCAGCTGTGTACGTGTCACCAGCGTGTGTACGTGTCACCAGCATGTGTGCGTGTCACCGGGAGACAGGGTGGATGCGCTGCTGTTCTGTCTGACGGCGAGCCTCCGCTATTCAAAGATCCAGATTCAGATTATCTCTCTCTCTCTTGCTCTCTCTCTATATATATATCTCTCTCTGTCTCTCTCTCTTTATGTTTCTCTCTCTCTCTCTTGCTCTCTCTATGTACTATGCTTTGCTTTCAATTCACTGTGTTAACTCTAATGTCGTACATGGTTGAATGCTCTGGCATAGCATGTCATTGCGAACCGGCCTACTATTGGGCTTTTAGTCATTACAAAGGATGTGTAATGCAGCATCTGAAGAAAAGTACCATGTGATGAACCAGAATGGCCTGAAAGACCAGTGTTTAAACATGATCATGCTCTCTACTCTCACCAAAATTCAGAATACTGATTTGACTTGGTGTGATTGAAGATGCTGAAAATTCACAACTAAAAAAGCTCTCTAAAAACTCTCCATATGAACTGTTTACTATCATAATATTGTTTTTATAAGAACATTTTCCAGGAAACCTCTCAACATATTATGGGATGGTGAATATAGAACAGAGCCCCTACACAGACTCCCAGGGTTTGGGATGATCAATGATGTGACTTCTGCCAAAAATATAACAGGATGTATGAGTCTGCATAGAGGGAGCCTTCAGCGCCTCCTCCACCTCCAGATCATGTTTCAACTTTTTTTCCCCATTGTTTGTTATTTTGTCCCACACCAACCCAATAGCAGAGCCATCGATCCATTCTACTGTGGCTTTTCTGTTCCTAATCTTTATTGGAGCCATACATCTAGATAAATACATTTCCCTCCACCTAGGGCACAGTCTCCTGTAAAAACAAAATAATCAATATTTATGTGACTGTGTATTTTTCCCCCTCCCGCTCCACATCGAGCTTCGTTGCTAACCAGAGGAGAGAGGCTTTCTCATGGGCTTTCACAGCCTGTGTCTTCAGAATATCAAAAGGTCATTATTTACCAGGAGTAAGCTGTTGATGAAGAACCTGTTGTGTATTCCAAAACACAGTCGGATGAATACCACTCTTCCAGAATGAGCAGGTAGCACCTGGAACGACCGGATTGCAGGTGATCCGATCATGGATGTGTGAGAGATGCGTGTGAATATCCCTCGTACAGGACTGAGCTACCTTTACTAGGTGTTGTGATCACGTGTGTTGATTATCTGTTGCATCCTGGTTAGCTGGTAACGTCACAAGAGCATTGTGTTGAATATGCTATTTAAAAGAATGAAGTCGGTAGGATAGCAGTATGAGGGGTGAATTCACCAGTCAGACTCCACATTCACATGAAGTACTGGTTGGTTCATATCACTAACAGATATATCCTTTTGGAATAATACATACAGACTTGTCCGTTGGAGGTCACACATACATAAACATGACCCTCCCTCCACCCCTCCACCCCCTCCCTCCTCCCCTCCACCCCTTTCCCCTCCACCCAGCCCCCTCCACCCCTCCGCCCTCCCTCCTCCACCCAGCCCCTTCTCTCCACCCCTCCAGCCCCCTCCTCCCCAGCCCCTCCTCCCCCCTCCTCCACCCAGCCCCTCTCCTGCACCCCTCCTCCCCCTCCAGCCCCTTCCCTCCTCCACCCAGCCCCTCCTCCTCCCCCAGGTAGAGACGCAGGTACTGCTGGTGTGTCTGTCAGGAGGCCGTATACCATCAGACTGTAATTAACAGAAGGAACGTTGCTAAAGCAGGAAGCAGTGAGCAGTGAAACAGTGGGCATCTGCTGCTCTGCGAGGAGAGAACACTTTGCTGACTCTGTAAGTACGCAGACATTCTCCAATTAGAACTCTGTAGAAAGGATTCCATGGGCTCCAGCTTGTGTTCCCTGTGTTTACATGTGAGTTCTGCTGTTTGGTTAGTCTGACTGAAGTTAGTGGAGACGCCTCCTCAAATCCTCTCTGAAGGAAGGGGAATGTGTTAAAGTAGGCAGGCACACAGTAAGGACTGCTGCTGTGGACTGAACATGGTTTTCTCTCCAGGGAACTCGTGGTTCTTCAGGACTGTATAAGCCGCCCCCGACTTTCTAAAGAACGCGTCTGTTTTGAACTTCACATATTCTGTACTAAATTATACATATTCAGTAAATCTATATCTCTATGTAGCTCAGAAACACGTCAAAAAAGACCTAGAAAATACATGAGAAAAAAGAAGGTGGCGAGAGCATATCTAATCCTCCAGCCTGGTCATCTGATGTCTCGAAAAAAGTCCAAAAGAAAGAAGTACATCTCAGTCCACTCATTAGACACTCTCCAGGTTTCTCTGTGGTTCAGAAGTGTTGTACAGTATGTATGAGTAACTCATCAAATCAAATGTATTTGGAGTTGACAGATGCCTATGCACTTATGACCAACCTAAATCCTCAAATAATACAAGGAGAATCTCCCCCAAAAACATCAGAGAGAAAATAAATCCTTGAGAGAAATGGGATCCCCTAACTAACGTACTGGGCCAGACAGGGCACACAGAACTGACTCTGTAACAGCAGGGCTGCCCCAGCAAGGGAAGCCATCAGGGACAGGCGAGGCAGTGTGAGCGAGGCAGTGTGAGTGAGGCAGTGTGAGGGAGTCAGTGTGACTCGAGATGTCACTGAGAGAGTATACACATCCAGGGTTCTAGAACGTGTCACAGTGACAATCTCTCTGTTCTGGGGACACAAAGACTGAAGAGTGACTGGGGCAGAATGCCTCATCACACCAGGAAATAGTGCCACAGCCTCGTCTCCGTGTAGACGACACCAGTCTCTCCCTCCTCCAGCACGTGTTTTCAACCTCACAAAGATGTGACTGTCGTTGTTATTTAGAGAAACTGCCAGCGGTTTGTCAGACTAGATTCACACCCAGACAATGTGAGTTATCACACTGGCCCCATCTCCCAGTAGCCCACAGTGATCTCTACACTGTCTCAAAGCTTCGGAAGTAGCTTAATCAGGCCTACGTGTCAAGGCATTCCACAATGATATGCCCCATTGTAAAACACAGCACAATCCACTGAACTACAATACTGTTACAGCTGGGTATTTCAAGTCATTAATCATCCACTGCACTTACCACATGCACTAGGTGCGCTTTGGATTCAAGTGTTTGCGAAATAAATAAATCAATTCAGACCCTTAGGAAAAGGCAAAACAGCCACAAGTATGTTGTGTTATAATAGCATAGAAGACCAGGGTCAAAATAAATAACTGGCCCCAGAAGAAGAAGCCTCCTCCTTCAGGCTCTTTCAGATGTATATCGATCCACGCTGCACACCTGGAGGTCATGGCTGGAGGCCTGCCTCGACCCCCCACCCACCTCCCCACCCAGACACACACACACAACGCGGACGGACGTGTTTGTGTGTTCATGCAGCCGACGCGATGCACGCACGAGTCTGAACGTCTGAGCGAAGGACAAGATTCCACTTGACTCCTGTGACCAGCTCATGTTTACACCAATCCGTCTTTGTTCCGGAACGCATCGATTAAACGCCACGAGCCAAAGAAGTTCAACCTGCCTTTAGCAGCCGTGACCCACAAGTCTTTGTACTCCCGTCCAAGTGTTTAGCTGCAGACTTTCCAAAGTCACTCATCCAGATTTTTCTTGAACGGCGCAGACGGAGAGCGTTTGGTTGTTGTGCAAAGCGTGCTGCCGTGCGTTCACTAGGACACAGAGAGGAGAGCTGTGCATGCCTGATGAGCAACACAACGTTCACTACGGCACAGAGAGGAGAGCTGTGCAAGCAGTGCGTTCACTAGGGCACAGAGAGGAGAGCTGTGCATGCCTGATGGACAACAACAGCGTTCACTATGGCACAGAGAGGAGAGCTGTGCATGCCTGATGAGCAACACAGCATTCACTAGGGCACAGAGAGGAGAGCTGTGCATGCCTGATGGACAACACAGCGTTCACTAGGGCACAGAGAGGAGAGCTGTGCATGCCTGATGAGCAACACAGCATTCACTAGGACACAGAGAGGAGAGCTGTGCATGCCTGATGGACAACACAGCATTCACTAGGGCACAGAGAGGAGAGCTGTGCATGCCTGATGGACAACACAGCGTTCACTAGGGCACAGAGAGGAGAGCTGTGCATGCCTGATGAGCAACACAACTGTATACACTATAAACATCTTAACCCTCAGAGCTACACATCTATCCATGTTTTTCGTCTCTGGTTCGTATTGAAGTGTTTGAGTTGAGGAACCTTGATCAGACTCCAGGACTGGCGGGTAATCACATTCCTGTCTGAGGTGAACACGGCTGACATACTGCTCATGCATGATGTTTGTCTGGCACACTGCCTTGTGTGTGGAGTGCATAACTGGAAAGAAACAATGAAGACAATTAAGCTTCAGACACGTTTCGATTCAGGGTAAAAACATAAAAAAGGGACAAGCCTGGCAATTGATTGAGCACAAATGTTGTTTTGTTCCTCCACTACCATTAAGTACAAAAGGCTTCTCAGCCTGAATATAGAAGAGCGACCTGTGTCATCGAAGCAGAAGAGATTGCTAAAGTACTCAAGTCTAGAGCCGTGGTTCTCAGGGGACGAGGTGAGGGGAGAGGTGTGTTTGGAAGAATTACCTTCATCATGACAGGTGGACTTCCTCTAGTCAAGCTCTTTGTTGTAGTTCCTCCCAGCGCCTGACTGGCTGAGTCCCTGGAGCCTCACGTCCTGTCTGGTGCCTCACTTCCTGTCTGGTGTGAGAAGCTGCCGTTAAAGGAACAGTCCTGAACACACACAGGCTGTTCTGCTGGCTCCGGGAAGGAGATTTACAAAGACAGTGTCAAACCTGTAACAGGTACTCAGTCTAGCTACCTGCTGGCTTACCCATCCATCGGTCCATTCATTCATCCATCAATCCATTCATCCATCCCGACCGATGAGACATCCGCACATCTCCCTACCCTCAGCGCTGCGGTGTGTCTGGCGAACCAGTGATAACCCACCAGACCTCATTATTGCAGGGTTGAAATGGGGGCTCATCCCAGCAGACTGGGACTGAAGGGCAATCAGCCCTCCAGGTCAACATCCACCCCGTCTCCCCCCCCCAGCCACCCCCTCCTCCGTCTCCGGTCTACCAGGGAGGTCTGCCACACACACAGCCCCACGTCACTGCACTGCTCTGGGGTTAATGTATCAGTGGGGAGGGCTGGAGAGATGGAAGAGAGGGATGGAGGGATGGAAGGATGGAGGGATGGGTGGATGAAGAGGTGAAGTGAGGAAAAAGAGATGGAGAGTCCAGCTGAAGGTGAAATGAAGATGACCCTTTATGAAGGTGGGGGGTCTGAGAAACCGGCTGTCTGTCTTGGGTATATAGAGTGTTTGTAACATTTAACAACGTGACGTTAAACTGCCAGATCGGCTGCAGTTATTTTTCAGAGCAAAGCAGTTATTCTCATTGTGTTGTATTTTAAGTAGAATCGTAAACATGCTTGACGTCTGGGCTAGCCAAGGTGTGCTTGTTTTGGCTTTCTTTGCAAGCTGCAGGTGCATTTCCTGTTTTCTCCAGTTGGTTGAGTTGCGTGTGGTGAGATGGGGCCCACCACCAGTGTTTATTTGCAACACAAATTCAGCTCAGCTTCTCTCATGGGCAGACAGAACAATGACACTGTATGTGACACATCCTCTGTTCCTCAATGTCACCAGTCAAAAGCAAATACTGTTCCATCACAATATTGACAACATTATTTCTGGTAATCCCACAGCATACTCTAATTATAGTGTGCTAACAACACGACAAAATACCGACAGCGTGATGGCCAGGATGGTTTGTACAGTATCCCTCCACGCACGTGTGAGTGTGTGTGTGTGTGTGTGTATGTGTGTGTGTTAATATGTGTGTGTGTATGTGTGTGTGTTAATATGTGTGTGTGTGTGTGTGTGTGTGTGTATATGTGTGTGTATGTGTGTGTATGTGTGTGTGTAGCTGGTCTTCCTGTTCTTCTGGGAGCCTCCCAGAGAGCAGCCGTCTGTCAGCTGACAGCCCTCAGAGGGTGGTCACCCACGACAACACACAGCTACAACACACAACCACAACAACACACAGCCACAACACACAATCACAACAACACACAGCCACAACACACAACCACAACAACACACAGCCACAACACACAACCACAACAACACACAGCCACAACACACAGCCACAACAACACACAGCCACAACACTCAGCCACAACACACAATCACAACAACACACAGCCACAACACACAACCACAACAACACACAGCCACAACACACAGCCACAACACATAATCACAACAACACACAGCCACAACACATAATCACAACAACACACAGCCACAACACACAGCCACAACAACACACAGCCACAACACTCAGCCACAACACACAATTACAACAACACACAGCCACAACACACAACCACAACAACACACAGCCACAACACATAATCACAACAACACACAGCCACAACACATAATCACAACAACACACAGCCACACTCATGACGTGTGGACGAGGACTTCTAGTGTTTTTCCGCAGACTAACAAGTCACTGAAGTCACAAGAGGGCACAGAGAATGCTGAAGAGATGGTTTTTCTGCCCCCCCACTCCCCCTGCCTGTATAGATATATACAGGGTATATGTACTCTATATATATATATATAATAAGCTCTTCATGCCTACACTCAAAAGTAGCTGACTGTGTGTGTGGGTTGAGAAGATGAATTGTTTGCCACATGCTCTTTTAAATCAAAGGCGAACGGGGGGGCTCTGCTTTAATCATATTTCACGCCGACCTCACTTATCTTCGTCGCCTATTGTTTAAGACCTGTCATTGCTGAGACATCGGGCTTCAGTGTTACAGCCTCTCTCAACACCTAAACACACACACACATACCATATACACACACACCATATACACACACACACACACACCATACACAGGCACACACACACACCTAAACACACACACACCATTCCTAAATATATATTCCAGAACACAGCAACAGCAGCCACTACTGCAGTGCAGAACTACTATTTGCAAACACTGTCAAATACTTGGGTGCACTCGATTTGTCTCACCCAGCAGCACTCTGACTAATGTCTTGGTGACAAGCACTACTGTAAACGCTAATTGTGAAACAAATCAGACGCTCGTCCTTTCCTGTTATATAATGAGGTAATAAACACCTGACCTCTGATTGACCTTGGTCTCGTATGCTGTATTAAGAAGTGTATTTCAGGTTTGTTGCTGCAGCTGTCAGTGATATACACGTATATATGAGATTACTCATTAATTTGTGATAGACAACTGTGAAACAAATCCTGGAATTGGGAGAATTCAGTCGGTCAGCAATTCATGCTTTATTAATGCACCACTTTCGGCACAAGTATTACCTTCGGTTGAACGGAGTTGTTTTACAGAAAGATTCATTTCGTGTTGTGGTGTGTTGTGCTCCGGGCATCCTGGGCAGGCAGAGCCAGCAGAACACCCGGGTCATGTGATTATGTGATGTCATGTGGTCATGTGATTACACCAGAGGTGTGGCTGGCTGGGGTTCAGAGCCTCGACAGCCTGTGTGTCTGTGTGGGTGTGCTGGCATGTGTCTGTGTGTGCTGGTGTGTGTGTGTGTGGGTGTGCTGGTGTGTGTCTGTGTGGGTGTGCTGGTGTGTGTCTGTGCTGGTGTGTGTGTGTGTGTGTGTGTGGGTGTGCTGGCATGTGTGTGTGGGGGTGCTGGTGTGTGTCTGTGTGGGTGTGCTGGCATGTGTGTGTGGGTGTGCTGGTGTGTGTGTGTGTGGGTGTGCTGGTGTGTGTTTGGGTGTGCTGGTATGTGTGTGGGTGTGCTGGTGTGTGTGTGGGTGTGCTGGTGTGTGTCTGTGTGGGTGTGCTGGCATGTGTGTGTGGGTGTGCTGGTGTGTGTGTGTGTGTGGGTGTGCTGGCATGTGTGTGTGGGTGTGCTGGTGTGTGTGTGGGTGTGCTGGTGTGTGTGTGTGTGGGTGTGCTGGTGTGTGTGTGTGTGGGTGTGCTGGTGTGTGTGTGGGTGTGCTGGTGTGTGTGTGTGTGGGTGTGCTGGCATGTGTGTGGGTGTGCTGGTGTGTGTCTGTGTGTGTGGGTGTGTGTGTGTGTGTGTGTGTGTGGGTGTACTGGTGTGTGTGCGGGTGTGTGGGTGGGTGAGGGGGGGGGGTGTGTTCAGATGTGTGAGACAAGGAGACAGAGGGAGCTGTGTGTAGATATGTGTGTGTGTGTGTGTGTGTGTGTGTGTGTGTGTGTGTGTGTGTGTGTGTGTGTGTGTGTAGAGTGAGTGGGCGGGTGTGTTTGGATGTGGGAGTGACACAAGTGTTGTGTGTGTATATGGCTGTGTGTACGTGTGTGTATGTGGCTGTGTGTAGGTGTGTGTGTGTAGCTGTGTGTGTGTCTGTGTGTGAGTGAGAGACAGAGAGAGCTCTATTTAGACCCTGTCCCTCAGGAGGGCCCAACACAGAATGAACATTCTCTGATGTGTCTCAGTGTGAAATGACTGTCAGCTGACACAGTGATCTTTCTTTCTCTGCTGCCTTTTACACACGTGCATACACACACACACACACACACACACACACACACACACACACGCATTCTATGTCTCTCTCTCTCTTTCAGTCTCCTTAATATAAACCACCACAAACTCACGCATGTGGAAAAATACTCTCACAGCTCACGCATACATATATTCACAGAAACACACAAATCACTCTTTCCGACAGAAAAAAAGAAGAAATTGCCATTCAGGTGAATAGCATCGAGGCAGTCGAGAGAGGAGTCACGACTATCAATTCAGAAAGACAAGTAATGTGGACCAAAACAAAGGCTGAACTTTTACAATGCTGACATGAACAGTGCTGTCTGGAGATCCCATCTATCTCAGCCTGCACTGAGAGCACAAGGTTACTTCTTCTACAATACTGGAGCTCATAGACAGCTTCGGATGAGGAAAACATTTCCAGTGGATATAAAATAAAAGAGTTTTGTCCGATGCGAGAGCGCGTGGGAGGGCTGTCTGTTACTCTTGAACTGTAAATGTACACAGCCCTCTCTCTGAGGCGAGCGCTTTACTGAGAGCTGGAGAACTTGAGGAGTCTGCGTGAGAAGTCTGCCTCTCTTGACGCGTCTCGACAAGTTGCCTGGAGCGCCTGGATTCAAGCGTCGCATCTACGAGGGAAGATTCCGTTTGCAAACAAGAGAGGAGATGTGTGGCGTCACCTGAGAGAGAGAGAAGTGGATGGACGGATGCAGTGTTCTTCTTCGTGTCTTGTCATGCCTGACGGAGCCCCCCAGACACTGCAGGGTCTGAAGCCAAGGAGACGCAGGTGAGGAACAGTGAGCAGGTAGAGGGGTGCTGCCAAGCGGGTCAAATCCTCCCCAGGTCTGTGGACAGTGATAAGACCCTGGCTGCCTCCTGTTACACACTCATCAAACCCCCTTTTTTTTGGTCCCCCAATTTCCGCCAGCCAAAAATAATTTGAATATCCCTTTCATAATTCCCTCAAACTGGCAACCGACCGCTGGAAATGGTCTGGGGGTTTATGTGCGGAGCCCTGTGTGACTGAACACTCGTGTGCACACAGTCACACACACACAGTCACACACACACACACACACACAAACGCAGACAGTCACACACACACACACACAGTCAGTCACACACACACAGTCACGCACACACAACACACACACAGAAGCACGTGCCCACCCACAAACCTAAGCCATGCATGTCTCTCTTAATCAATCAAGCCCTGCCTCCAGACTCTTTCCATTCTCCTCAAGGAGTTCACCTTGATTAGGTCAGTAATTCAGTTAGTCAAATCATTTCAAATGACTTTAAACGACTGCTGAACTGACTGAATTGAGATGGAATTAACCTTGCTCCTAATGGTGAACAGGGGGACTTGTTAGGCTAGTTCAAACAACTCTTCATTTCATTTAACCTGTTCAAGCAAGCAGGTGGGCTGCGACCCAGTTTTGTTCCGTCCAGACCCCCTGCGACGAAACGCTTCGGCAGTCAAACAGTGTAAGATTCCTCTCTAGCTGTAACTGTCGACATGAAACGAGAAAGCTGGTCAGAGTTCATGTTTGTTTTTCTCTCAGCAAATGAAAAAAAACGTTCATTTATTCATGAAAATTTGCATCGGATTTCATTTGTTGACTGAACGACGGTCAGCGAAATTCAATAATGGCGTCCGCGTCCTGTGTTGTGTCTGCATTATGCAGGTGTAGCCGTCCATGTAGACATTAACTCCCGTCCGCAACATCCAGCATAGCAGGCAAGATAATTGGACATGTATGTAAATATGACAGTGGAGAATGTAATACTGTATGTCTTCGCACGTCCGTGTGTGCATACATAAATACATACATGTTTATTTAACTGGATAAACAAATAGAACGTCTGTAATTCACTGTACTGCTCTTGTCATGTGATGTCTCCAGTTATAGGTTTGTTTGCGTTAAAGAAATATTTAGTATGGAAGTACTATGTACACTTTGTAAGGAGGTACTACAGATATGTCTAAACAGTCACAAAAAAGTATGCAGTTTGTAAATATATACATTATATATTATATACATGTGCCATAGCAAATGTAAATATATACATGTGCCATAGCAATGTCGCTGAGGGAAAACGAGGCCAATTGAAAGCCTCACCCCAGTGCAGCAGAGAGATCCGTTTGACGAGTGGCCCCTGGACATCCACTCTCGACGCACCCTTTATCAGGCTGTGCTACCCCCTGTAGAGCGAGTCAGGCTTTATCCTGGAGCGAGTCAGGCTTTATCCTGCTGAAGTGTGTCTATCTCCCTCCAGACTGGAGGGACACAGATAAGACTGCACACTCTCCACTCTCCCTCGTAATTGAACACTTAGTACACAAAAGGCAGCCGGGTGAGAAGAGACCCGTGAAATAGAGTGACTGTGGGTTTCAGTTACCTGGAGGATCAGGCATCAGAATGCGGAAAGAGAGAGGGAGAGAAAGAGAGAGGAGAGAGAGGAGAGAGAGGGAGAGAGAGAGGAGAGTGAGAGAGGAGAGAGAGAGGAGAAAGAGAGGAGAGAAAGAGGAGAAAGAGAGGAGAGAGAGATCGATGAGAGAGATGAGACGAGAGCTAGCGATAGAGAGAGATCGAGCGAGCGAGAGATCTCTCTCTCTACTCGATCGCGCTATCTCTGCTAGAGCTCTCTTCGCACTACTGCTTCTCACATCGCTTCTCTGCTGCGTCGCTCTCTGCTCTCTAGCGAGCTCGATCTAGCAGATCGAGAGAGAGTCGACTATTCGCAGTAGATCTCGTCGATCTAGACTGAAATGAGAGAGAGAATGTCCCCAGTCGCATATTGTTACAGTAAATAACCGAAATTTATAAACATAAAATAGGACCAATAACCAGAACACTGAATATGAGAGGGACAACACGTGTGTACAACACCTGAGAGAGAGAAAGAGTGTAAGGAGAGAGAGAGAGAATAGAGCGAACAGAGAGAGCCTTAATGGTCTCCTTTTGGGATTCTGAGGATACAGAACTAACAAGCGACATACGTTTTTCATTTTTATTTGACTCTGCAGTCTGATTGACAATGCAGGAAAGACAATCTTTCCGGTTAATGTTCCTAAGATACCCCTCAATGGCCTCCAGCAGCTTGTGAAAAATATTGTTTTTCAGCCCAGATCTCCTGATGAACATGCTGCGACATTTGTGGTCGTTCCTTTTGGGAGCGGTTTATGTCGACCTGGCTGGTGATAACAGCAAACCTATTGTAGCTGTGTGAGAGAATAGATGTGTGCTATTTTTCTGCTCTGTGCTGCTTTGTTTCGACTGACAGTGTCTGCGGGATTTGACAGGGGCTGATTTGCTGTCGAACTATGGGGACTGGAGAGAGCAAAGGCCAGCCCAAAATATAGCAACTGTTGTCACGAATACGTCTACATTGCAGGGCAAAGGCCATGTAACAAAATCCAAACATGGCTCCCTGAATGACGTTGATTTCCTATGCATCATATTTTTCTTTACTCTTGTTGTTCAGTAGGCTACAACCCTGCATGTCTTTACGTCCCCTCTTTAGTTTAAATTAAGTCGCTTATTTAAGTGTCACCACCTCAAAGACACAGGTTAACTCTTCCTTATTATCATCATTCTCTATTAAAAAAAAACGTTCTGCCTGCTCAGGAGTTGTATTTGTAACGTGCATCTGTAAAGTTACGTCACCAAAAGTTCACTGACCGTTGGAGGAGGATGTAAAGCAATGCTGTACGATGTGGTGGCGTTCAAGCCATCAACAACAGCAAAGCAGCAACTGCCCCGCCAAATAAAGACCGAACGGAATTCTCCAGAGAGAGATTCTTCTAGAAAACACCGCTCAGTTATCTGTCATCGTCAGCATCCTTGAAGCCCAGCACATCATCTATCATAGCTACACTCCATGGTTCGTCGTCATAGCTACACTCCATGGCTCATCGTTATTTGTGAGAAACCTCAAGACTTTTGTGGCAACATCCTCGAGAGAACATTGTTATTGATAGCTGACGGGTGTGAAAAGATTCTCAGGGGGAATATGTATGTGTATTTTGTGCGTGAAGAAAGTCGGACAAAACCCAGAATTGAGAGGCAGGTATATGCTGTAAGCCCGCCCTTGATCACATTACATTGTGTGTCCTTGACACCCTCAGGGCTCGTGCAGACTAATGGTTTGGAAAGTCCCGCGCAGCGAGCTGCAGCTGATTTTTTGCTCCCCTGTTGAGCGAGGGAACGTATGTCCTAACACATCGCAGTAACATGCCGCTTCACTGTGGCGCGTGCAGCCCACGACAGATGCCAGGACATTCCTCAACAGCACACCCATCGGATACCTGTCCGCCGTGCATTGAACACCATCGGTAATCATTTCAAAGTGCACTTGAAACGTGTACGTAAATGGGATATTGTTAGTTAACTTAGCCTTTAATTACCGCTCGACTCCCATTGATGTGTGACAATTCTTGAGCACGAGAGAAAGTTCCGTATTAGAATAACGAACGCCCATATCACGACTGGATCCCTGGGTTGACTGACAAGGCTCCGACTGTTATTTCTTTCCCAGAGGACGCGGTGTTTTCTCAGAGACAGCAAAACATCAAACATTCTTGCAGAAATCAGTTGAGTTCCGCTGGCTTTGTGTGGTCTCCAAGGATTCCTTCTGACAAGCCCAAGCTGCTGACACACTCCTGCAGCTCGAGGAACATCGGAGAAAAGTTCTCGTTTTAACTCACCGTTATCCTACTTCATTATGATATTCATTTCTATTTTTGAGAAAACGGCTTTTGATGTATCAACAATCGGTTTGAAAGCAGTAAGGTTTGCATGTTTATAATATCAGACACGATGATACTGTAAGGGGTAGGCCTATAGGGGGTGGATAGTTGTTAACAAGGCCCCAAGTTTCTTAGAGAGAGCTGGCAAACATTGGTGTTATACAAAAGCAAAATTAGGACAAAAAAAAAGCCAAATGCGGGAGAGAGCTGGTGTGTGAGTAGGAAGCAGAGAGAATTATTCTGAGGGAGGAAGGAGGCTCGAGCTGTGAGAGTCCCAGTCACCCCTTGTTCCTTCAGGAGGTCTATCTATGGAAAAACGATAACACGCTTATTCCAGAAACCTTACATAAATGGAACACAGATAGACAAAAAATAAAAAACGGATAGACAAAAATGCGCCGCTATTATGTAACCGCAGCAAACTATAGTATGACATGATCCTAAATGTTTTTAAAAAAAATATTTATACAATCATTTTACAATAATATTTATGCAAACACATCAGGAATGTGCTATAATTCCACTTAAAACTAAAAGTTGTTTGGCTATGGTTGGGAAACTATGATTACGTGATTAATAACATTGTAACCCGAAGTCACGTGGGTTAACTAGCTTACACTGGGCCTTCAGCTTCACAAGTTTAGACAAACATCTCACTGACAAACCTAATTTAAATCCCCCTCTGTCATAAATACAAATCAATTTATAAACTGTATGAACAACTTCAACATTCATATCCCCTCGCCACCTTCTCCTGGATCAGAACGCCACCACACTAACCTCCATGTTGCGGTGTCTGCCTTTTTATATTTCCTGGTTGGGGTTGTCATGGAAACTGCAGCCATTCTGACAATGGAATGTTCCAGAAGTCAAGAAAAATAACTCTTAAGTTCTCTGGGTTGACATTTACGCGCGAGTGGTGTGGTGCGGAGAACACAGAGGCGGACTGGAGGCGAACCCTAGGGGGCTCTCTGTGAGAGGTGGTGGTGGGGGGGGGTCATGTTTCTCTGCTCTGGTCCACAGTCTTGACCACCAGGACCTTGAAGCATCGTGATTGGTCAGGCAGCGATGACGTCGTGTGTTAGTCAGAGGCGCGCGGCGAACCGTAGCCGAGGTCTGGTTCGCATCCCTGCTCTCGGGGCCTTTCTTGTAGCGGCCCGGATCGTGGGGTGGTGTGAAAGGTGGGGGGTGAGAGGTGGAGGGGTGAGAGGTGGGGTGTCCATGAACATTTCCCCATCTCCACCCCCCATCCTCCCCCTACCTCTCACCCCCCACCATCCCCACGGCCTCAGGAGATCCAGACACCTACTCTCCAGACGCCTCACTTTTTCAGACATCTCACTGTCCAGACGCCTCACAGGAATATCAAGGTGGCTGTGTGTCTCCAGCACCCACACTTCTTCCCTCCAAACAAACACTCAGACCATGAAGCGGACTGTCCACGAAGAATACAGGATTTTCCATCTCAGCCACCTCTCGTCACGATCACCACAGAAGCAAACGGGGTCAGGGCTGAGCGGTTAGGGAGTCGGGCTATTTATATAGAAAGTTGCCGGTTTGATTCCTGGCCGTGCAATTACGTTGTGTCCTTGGGCAAGGCACTTCACCCTACTTGCCTCGGGGACAATGTCCCTGTACTTACTGTAAGTCGCTCTGGATAAGAGCGTCTGCTAAATGTGTTGTAATGTAATGTAGTTTGTTTTGCCACACAAAGATAGAATGCTGTAGCCGTGTCCTAGCATACAAGCACCAGCGTGTACAATAAGCGCACGAATAATGATATCATGAGACCTCTACAAGCTCAACTGGCTGAACTAAACATCAACCATAAAATAATCTACATTCCAATCATGATTCACGTCCCTAATCCACCCGAGGTTGCGACAGAAAAGCCCTCGGTGTTGACAGTTGGCCCAGTGACTAGTGGTGGGAGTGTCGAGAGCTGCTTGAGACTGAATTGGACTTGACTAGTGCTGCTCAGTCATCACCCCTGTAGATACTCTATCTGGGAGGTTCCCATTCATCACCCTAGGCTGCTGGGGTCTCGCCGACACGGTGTTTATGCAACTTAAAGAGCTTTCTCGCTTCTGTGCTGCAGTGATGTATAGCCTGCTAGCACAAAACAGATGATGTGTGCAGGGAGGGACAGACGAACAGATGAGGCCATGGGCGATGGTCCGTGTCGTGCTTGTGTGAGAACGTGTCGATATTCATTCGTTTGTTCACTTTCTGCTTGATTTGTTTGACTAAATCTAAAAGTTTCAATGTCTAAGGTCTGATAAGGACAAGAATAATTGGAAAACAACTTGTCGCTTGAATTGAACAAACATACTGACCTGCCTTAATAAATGCTTTACCAGCTCTGATGTTAAGATAGAAAAATGCACCACGCAACAGTAAAAAAACAAAAACATTTTAAACATTAAAAGAGATATCTCTGTGATGAGAATTCTCTATTGGTCAACTCAGCGACGTGATGGAGGAGAAGCTCTCGTCTTGACAGAGCAAACACACAGAACGACTGTACCACCATGTCACAGCCTGACCTTCAGTTCGGAAAACCGCCGAGAATCAGTCACGTTGAAAGACATCAATGAGACTCTCCGCGGGGTCTGTCTCCCCTCCTCACTCGCTTGCCCCTCCAGGATGCGGAGAGAGCAGAGAGAGAGCCAACCCTCGCTCGCCCCTCCAGGATGCGGAGAGAGAGCCAAGCTATTCCAAACAGGTTAATAACCCGTCTCTCCTGCGGATGCCTCAAATTGGTTTCTATTGACACCTGCTATCTTCCCCGCAGATCGAAAAGACCTCATCAGGACTGACGCCTCCCGAGGAGGGTAACATCTCTTTAGAGAGACGGTGGACACATTAGTCAGCCCCGGGCCCTCGTATGAGAGATCACGTTGGAAGACTTGGTGCGGCTGCGAGCTTTTGGTTTCGTTTGAGATGCAGCCTTGTGTGGTGGGTGTAGGTCTCTAGAAGCGGTGGGTAGTACTCTCGTTTGGATGAAAAGTTTCGGTATTAAAGGTCTCAGTTGATCCTTAACAAGATACTGAAATATAACAACATACTGTAGATAAATATGATTTTATTTCCTGTTTCGTGCTAGGAAACTATTTTGAGTATGAAAGACCCTACATGAAAGTACAGAGAGAGATGGAGAGAGAGGTGGAGAGATCAAGATGGAAATGGAGAGAGAGGGAGAGATGGAGATTCAGATGGAGAGAGAGGGAGAGAAGAAAAGGGGAGTGGGAGGAAGAATGAAAACAGCTCGCCACCTCAGCAGTTTCTCATGATGGAGAAAGAGTTTGGGACCCTATCTGCTGACACTCTTCTGAACGACGTGCTTGTGTCACACCATGACAGGAGGGCGCTCGCTCGCTGGTCCTGTGAGCTGAAGCCGAGTGCTGTCAGCAAGTGTGGGGCTGGGTGCTAATTCTGCTCCAATCAAAGACAGCTTTGATGCCATTTTGGAATTCAGAACAGGGCACTGAGACCTTGTGAGAGAGCAACAAACTGCCAAGGAAATGTTCTCTTCATATCGCTCTCGTTCTCTCTCTCCCCTTCCCTCCTCTTGCTCCTTCTCTTCTTCCCTCTATCTCTCTCTCTCTCTCTCTCTCTCTGAGCTCTCCTCCCCTCTTTCCTCCTCTCACTCCCCAGGGGTACGGAAACAGCAGCAGGCTTTTTCTCTCCTACCCCTGGCTTCTCTCTCTCTTGCGAGAGATTTGGGGGCGGTCGAGTTTTTCATAGTTGACCTTCAACGTGCAATTAAGAGGGGAATGGACCCGACCAATTACTATGGCTCTGAGGAAGAGGCGTCGGTACCCGGGCTTGTTGTCCTGGCGATGCCCAAAGAAGCTGAGGAAGCACTTATTCCCACACTGCAGTGGAAGATGCTACCGTGTAATGGGTTTATATGAATAGTGAGTGTCTAAATCAAATGCATACCAAATGTTGTCCCCAATAAGCACAGCAAAGGCCTCTGGGTTAGACAGTGTTCTGCTTGCTATAACTCAAAACAAACTGTTTATAGTTTTCTCAGCTCCGCTCTAGATATACAGCGGTATTGTAAACATACTTACCCTACAGTGCTGTACCTTATGGTTGGGAATAGGTCTAAGGTCTGCTAGTCCTCACAAAATCTATTACAAGGTGAATTTGTGTTCCTGAAGCTACAATTCTTGTATGAAATGTGCTATAGAAATAAAGTATTACTTACTTAGACCTTTTTTTCAGATGGGTACTCTGAGCTGGCTGGCTGTTGGGAACTGTCTTGACGCTAGTCTGTTTGGACAGTTCTGCACCTTGAGATCTGGCGCCCGGCCACAGAGGGTAGCAAGAAGGACAACACAGAGCCCACTCTGAGCACTCCCTTCACCCCCGTTACCCTCGGAGACGCTGAGCTTTGTCTCAATGTAGAACTTAACGATTTCTTGGTGCTGTGCAGAAGTATTTTCAGGACAACCCGACAGGGGAGAGAAAAGGACGGTAGCGGAACTTAACACCAAAGCAACCTGGCTTTGGCTGTCTGGGGTGTTACACAATTGGTCCAGGTCCCTGTACACACACAAGATGCAGAACTCGCTTCTGTAAAATGTGGAAGTCCTTTTGGAGGGTTTTGGGATACGTGTTGTGACAACTTTACCTCATACAAAAATAAAGTGAAGCATTTTCTTCTAACCGTCGGGCTGTCTCCCACCCCCCCACAGCGCAAATGTTAAAAGAAATGCTTTTTATTAGTTTTGGTATTGGGTAAAATTGTCACAGAAGAATGATGGGTCATTGTGACCCCCGAAGGCAGCACAAGGATTAAAAATGGTGTTTGCTCAAGTCACTGTGATAATACTGAAGTAGAATATGCAAATGACTTGTAAAAAGACACCCCAATAACCTGCATTTTCAGGGAATATTACAAAAAATAACCAAATGGTTTATTTCATGTTGATACATTCTTGGACAACACCACAGAATCATTGCATGAGTGGCCGTAACGTAAATCTCTCCCACAACATGGCACATAAGCAGCAAGGGCAACATGAAGATACTCAAGTACAAACTGTAGAAAACATACATGCTTTGTCTTTTTTTTGTGTGTTTTGTTTTTAAATATATATTCATCTTTTTTTCACAATGGTCCATACGTTGCGGGGAAATAGGAAACTCTAAGACAAATTAAAGCCATATTCTGCCCAGTGAGAAATCACTGCACGTCAAATAGAAGGGAAAACAGGATGGGACAAGCCATTCAGAGAGGACAGGTGGATCAACTGTGTTGTGAGGTTCTCATATTTTGTAGAAACTTTAACATCAAACATAGCAGGCATGCATTGACAACCTTGTTGTGTCTGAATACCATTGATCACTGGAGTCTTCATAGAAATCCATCAAAACATGGATTGAGCTCTCTTTTAGTCATCTAAACACAGTTAATGGTGAAATACACACCAGATGTCAAACAAGTACGTGGATCAACAGACACGTTAGGTAATGGGCACAAGAGGACACTCTCTTCCACAGGCAACCGGTAACAACAAGTCAACACGAATCGGTAAAAAAACACAAAATAACCCTTTTCTCAAAGTATCAAAGAGAAGAATATGGCTTTAATTATAATGTGCATCCAAGAAGCAAGGACAACCAAAAATAGATTAATCTTAGAAAACCCACAACAAAGGAAACAGAAATAGCAGAGGAACCACACACTTGTCAACGTGAAGTTTGAAAAAACTTGCAGTTTGGAAGTACATTGAGGACAGGAGGCAGCCCCAATGTTAAGTCATTTTCTTGTGCATTGCACCTTTAGAGACACACTGTGAGTAGGGGGAGGGACTGCCCTGTGACATCCGCAGGGCACTGGCCCCGCCCCCTAGCAACCCTGGAACTCCGTGAGCCTCCAAGGTAACCAGGATGTGTTTTGTCCAAGGAAGTAGAGCTCAGCCTGTTGTTTTCTCATCATCGAGTGTGATTTCTTTTTTTCTTCTTTTTTTTTCTTTAAATTTTTGCAGAGCTTAGTCTTGGTTTTTCCATGTTTTTCTTTTCCGTCTCCGGGCTCTCTGGTTAAGTTTCAATCAGGATGTTTGTGAAGACCTCTGCCAGTGTTTTCTAGTAAAAGGAAAGTTCCGGAAGTTTGCTCTGCCCTAAGACCTGATTGGACAAGCAGAGGTGCACATGGACGCAAACCATTTTTTTACATTCCCTTTTGACAGAGGGGCATGCGATTAAGCCGCTCTAATCATCACTCTATTCATCACTCTATTCCCTCCGACCTCTCTCTGTTTCTCTCTATCTCCCCCTCTCTCTTCCTTTCTCCAGTGGAGGTCTTCAGATCTCAAGGTCATTGTAGCTCACGTACTTTGTCTTGGCGGCCGGACCTGAGCAGAGAGACAGAGAGAGACAGATTAGGTCTTTGGTCAATCAGACTCATTGGTCAGACAGACTGTAGTCTCGAACAAACATGCTACCTATTAGCAAACATCCTGTGAGATTTCCCTAAAGTCTAAAGGCGATAACAGTATTTGGCGGACATGTTGACAACCCAGCACTGACTCATTAGGTTAGCAAACAGCTGGCCACAAGAACCCACTCATAGTACTATTAGGCAACGACTCTCACACCCTACAACCAGCTCTGTACACGAGGCACAGGGACAAATGGGATAACAATCATGACTTGACTTCCCTGGAGAGTACAGTACTAATTAAAATATGAAGTTAGGACTGGCATTTCCCATAGTCTGAGCTGATTCTCTCTAACTCTCTGAGAAGTGGATCCAGAGACTGTTTGGGTCGAACTAGGCGTACTGAACACAGTCGTCAGTTTGACTGAAAGGTGACGAAGCAGCCAGACAGTCGTTTGGAAACACCAGCGACCCCCCGACACTGACCGTGGAAGACAGGAGGAGGATGAAGAGAGACGGACTCTGTGAAAGTGACCTCTGGTTGTTTCTGCGGAGCCCGGACGCTCTCCTCCTCCGCCACGACACAGCTCCTCTCCAGCTCCTCTCCAGCTAATGAAGGTTCACAGAAGCTATTACCTCCCCTGCTGACCTCAGGCAGCACATCTTGAAGGCGGCGCCGGGCTAAAATCGTCTTAATGGGCCTTATCTATCAGCTCACCTCCACAGGGAGGGGGAGACTACACTCGCCAATCTCATGCCAGCTGCGGAAAACAATCACATCTCAAACAGGCAACCTGTGAACCAAGACCCCATCCTTTTAGCTATTTCAAATCCCCCATGAACCTGCCCCTGCAGCACACCACAGTGACAGATGGATTTAACCCGAAGCAGCGCAGAATCATCAATCACGTCCTGAAGATAAGGGGAAATGACACATTATGCATATTAACGTATGCCAGTGTCATTGCCCACCCTGACTTTGTCATAATGGCTTTTTATTCTTAAGGACATCAGTCGAGAAACTGATCCAACATGAGCCATCACTACCATGCTCGGGTCTATGCTAATGTCTCTGGGATTAGCACAGAGGCAACATCAAGAAAGAGATCATATTAATCATAATAAGTTTAGCATTTAAGCCTCTTCTTTTGGCCATGAGATGACAATGCTCACGATAAGTGAAAGTGGATGTAAGTCGTCCCTCCTGGATGTCAAGCCTTCATCACAGGAGTACAGAACACATGCTTAGCATGCTGAGCCCGACCAGACTCCATCAAACAACATTGTCTTCTGTAACTTTGCTGTTTGAACAGGAGTCCATCGACACCGCTCGTCATTAACGGGGTAATGAGAGCTGTCTGGCCACAGTACAGTCGTCACTTGTTAGTATCATGCGTTTAAGAAGCTGAGGATGACATGCTAATGCAGCTGTGTGGCTAACGGGAGAGTGGGAGAGTCAGGAATTTTGAATCTACGTTTAACTTAGTGTGGCTGGGGTGGTTTGAAAGATCCAGAATGTACGTTTAAACTTTGTGTGGCTGGGGTGGTTTGAAAGATCCAGAATGTACGTTTAAACTTTGTGTGGCTGGGGTGGGAAAGATCCAGAATGTACGTATAAACTTTGTGTGGCTGGTGTGGTTTGAAAGATCCAGAATGTACGTTTAACTTTGTGTGGCTGGGGTGGTTTGAAAGATCCAGAATGTACGTTTAAACTTTGTGTGGCTGGGGTGGTTTGAAAGAGAGAAGGGGAAGCTTCTCAAGGCTGGCAGACGTCATGTGACCTGTGGGATTCACGGCTCAAGGAACAGCTCCGCCACACTGCTCCTGACAGGAGACCCTCCTAAATTAAATATACCGTTCGGCCTAAAACCGGGCTTGCTTTTTGATTGGTTTTCCCCCATGCTATTTATATGCATCGCAGCCCTACTGGTTAGAGAATGATGAATGAGTTATTTAATCTAACATTGTAGTTATGACACACCAATGAATAATCAACTGAGTTATGAGTGAGAAATGTCTCTTTGCTTATTAGGTTTGCATAACGGATCATACATAGAAGAAGAAAAAAAAACGGGGAAAATTGGAAAGAAACTCGTATCCTCTTTCTTGTGGAGGCGTAAAGCCGACAGCGTTGGAACATCCGGAAGTTTCCGGAGGAGCGGCAGTTGGGCGTTTTGCCCGGGCTGGAAATATTGGGGAAGGGAAGGAGCGGCTCCGAGCTGTGGAGGGCGGCTCAGAGCTGTGGAGGGCAGCCTAGCGAACATTACCCAGAAACAACAGATGGTGTCTGCGTCTGCAGGGAGACGTAGAGACAGCACACTGCGTCTGCCGCCGCTGCCATAGCGATCCCAGCCGCTGCCATAGCGATCCCAGCCTCGCCTGTCTCCATGACTCAGCTGTCTGGGCTCACCCTGTGCTATTTTGAAGTCGCTGAAGTAAATTAACGTCAAATTTTCGGACTCTATTTCTTATTTAAAACGATGAAAAGGCTGATTTTCACAGACCGTGTGAACATAAACGTTGGGGTTGGGGTTGAACCCTAGGTAAGAAAGGAAAAGGGGTCTGGGGTGTAGGGGGTGTGGAGGTGAGGCTAAAAAGGTAAGGAAAATTCCTTTACACTGTCTTTTATAACCCCCTCAGGGAAGTGGAAGAGAAAGGTGGGTACCCCCCTAAAGGCAGTGCACCCCCCCCTGAGAGTCCTTACACTGTACATACTGTGCACAACGTTCACCTGCTGCAGACCATAGAATGAAAAGAGTTCCCTACAAATAGGACTGCAGTGTATTTGCAAACATTTCATTCCGTCTGTGACCTTTCTGTCTCAGAGTTCCGTCAGAGTGCAGAATGCTGCACATCAAAGCCTACTTTCCTGACGTTCCGGAGACGTGATTTATCTCTGCGGAGGTGAAGGTCAAAGGGGAAGCGTCTGTACCCTGTACCTACGGAGATTTTATAGAATGCGCATGAATTTAGATTAGACATTATAGGTTTTATAGAGACTTTAAATGGGTCCCAAAGGGCAAAGGGTCTTATCTTAAAGGGGATATTTAACTGTTATAAATGTTAAAAGGGGATATTTAACCTGCTTAAAAATGAATGTTAAGCTCATGGATACATTGTGACCCATAGAATAAGGCCTGTTAGCCTGTCCTATATCGAGCATTACCTACAATCACCCTGAAACTCTTCACCTCTGCCTCTCAAATAGATTGTTATATTATCCCCCCCCCTCCTCATGTTTAGTATTATCTAGTCCACTCTCTCTCCCCCCTCCTCATGTTAAAGTATTATACAGCCCTAGTCCACTCTCTCCCCCCTCCTCATGTTAGAGTATTATCCCCCCCCCCTCCCCCCCCCAGTCCACTCTCTCCCCCTCCTCATGTTAAGTATTATCAGCCCTAGTCCACTCTCTCCCCCTCCTCATGTTAAAGTATTATACTCCCAGCCCTAGTCCACTCTCTCCCCCTCCTCATGTTAAAGTATTATACCCCCCCCAGCCCTAGTCCACTCTCTCCCCCCTCCTCATGTTAAAGTATTATACCCCCCCCCTCCCAGCCCTAGTCCACTCTCTCCCCCCTCCTCATGTTAAAGTATTATACCCACAGCCCTAGTCCACTCTCTCCCCCTCCTCATGTTAAAGTATTATCTCCCAGCCCTAGTCCACTCTCTCCCCCTCCTCATGTTAGAGTATTATACAGCCCTAGTCCACTCTCTCCCCCTCCTCATGTTATAGTATTATACCCAGCCCTAGTCCACTCTCTCCCCCTCCTCATGTTAAAGTATTATACTCCCAGCCCTAGTCCACTCTCTCCCCCTCCTCATGTTAAAGTATTATACCCCCCCCCTCCCAGCCCTAGTCCACTCTCTCCCCCTCCTCATGTTAAAGTATTATCCCCCACCCCCCCCCAGCCCTAGTCCACTCTCTCCCCCTCCTCATGTTAAAGTATTATCAGCCCTAGTCCACTCTCTCCCCCCTCCTCATGTTAAAGTATTATACCCCCCCCCCTCCCAGCCCTAGTCCACTCTCTCCCCCTCCTCATGTTAAAGTATTATACAGTCCACTCTCTCCCCCTCCTCATGTTAAAGTATTATCTCCCCAGCCCTAGTCCACTCTCTCCCCCTCCTCATGTTAAAGTATTATACTAGTCCACTCTCTCCCCCTCCTCATGTTAAAGTATTATACCAGCCCTAGTCCACTCTCTCCCCCTCCTCATGTTAAAGTATTATCCCTCCCCAGCCCTAGTCCACTCTCTCCCCCTCCTCATGTTAAGTATTATACACCCCCCTAGTCCACTCTCTCCCCCTCCTCATGTTAAAGTATTATACAGCCCTAGTCCACTCTCTCCCCCTCCTCATGTTAAAGTATTATCTCCAGCCCTAGTCCACTCTCTCCCCCTCCTCATGTTAAAGTATTATCTCCAGCCCTAGTCCACTCTCTCTCCCCCTCCTCATGTTAAAGTATTATACAGCCCTAGTCCACTCTCTCCCCCCTCCTCATGTTAAAGTATTATACAGCCCTAGTCCACTCTCTCCCCCTCCTCATGTTAAAGTATTATACAGCCCTAGTCCACTCTCTCCCCCTCCTCATGTTAAAGTATTATACAGCCCCTAGTCCACTCTCTCTCCCCCTCCTCATGTTAAAGTATTATCTCCCAGCCCTAGTCCACTCTCTCCCCCTCCTCATGTTAAAGTATTATACTAGTCCACTCTCTCCCCCTCCTCATGTTAAAGTATTATACCCTCCAGCCCTAGTCCACTCTCTCCCCCATCCTCATGTTAAAGTATTATCTCCCAGCCCTAGTCCACTCTCTCCCCCTCCTCATGTTATAGTATTATACTAGTCCACTCTCCCCCTCCTCATGTTAAAGTATTATACAGCCCTAGTCCACTCTCTCCCCCTCCTCATGTTAAAGTATTATCAGCCCTAGTCCACTCTCTCCCCCTCCTCATGTTAAAGTATTATCCCCCCTCCAGCCCTAGTCCACTCTCTCCCCCTCCTCATGTTAAAGTATTATACCCCCCTCCCCCCCCAGCCCTAGTCCACTCTCTCCCCCCTCCTCATGTTAAAGTATTATACCCCCCCCCCACCCTAGTCCACTCTCTCCCCCTCCTCATGTTAAAGTATTATACCCACAGCCCTAGTCCACTCTCTCCCCCCTCCTCATGTTAAAGTATTATACCCCCCCCCCTCCCCAGCCCTAGTCCACTCTCTCCCCCCCTCCTCATGTTAAAGTATTATACCGTCCACTCTCTCCTCATGTTGAAGTTATGAGTGAATTCAAAAGGGATGGAGATAAATAGCCGTGCAGACTTCATTAGTATCCTGTTCACACCCTCCATCCAAGCCGCCCAGAAATGGAACAAGGTCATAACAAAAAGTAAAAGTAGAAGATTAATTTTGGTCTTACCTCTGATAAATTATGAGAATTAGCCTGTTGGAAAAAAACATGATTTGGTGAGTAGACCCCAGTGGGAATAGGAGAGAGATGGTCATTTGTCCACACACACCCCTGAATTTCCTTGTGTAAAAACGTTGGCTAGGTCTGCACAGTAAATGTAAAGGTTATGTGACTAGTTTGATCAAAATTAAATACAATTCTTATAAAAGTAGTGAGGACATTAATAGATTTAGTAGGACTCCAAAAATGTCATTGGCCACCAAAGTCAACATCAACATCAAAGTTGCAATGCTATTTGACTTTCTTCTGCTATCTTTTTCCTCAAAATTAAACATGAATGTGTTGTTGGGCCAGTGGTGTCGCCGTGCCGACCCACCGATCCTGGGTGAACTGAATGTGTTGTTTGACTGTCGATGTATGCTACAGTATAGCTAGCTACAGTATTCATAGCACCTCATGCCATTTGTCATCTTCTAAAGATATTTCATTAAAAAAGACATATATTTTTTTAGGAAACGGCAACACACAATCACTCGTTATATAAAGTTGTCAAGTGTATATACAACCATTTTCAGAAAGCAGACAGAGAACCTATTCTAATGGTTAATAAGTGCCTGGTAAATTTGTCACTTAAAACAGTGTTCCACATTTAAAAGGTTTGTGAAAAAAGGAAAAAGGAGACTGTGTGCACATGTCTGCCTGACTGATCTCTCCATCTGTTACCAGTGTCTCTCCTCTCCAGTAATGACACTTTCCCCCCAATTAGTGAACATACTATATACTGTCCCTGAGCAACATTACTGTGCAGTATGGACATTTTTAAATGAGACTGTTCTTATGTGTTATGTTGTAAAAGATTAAGAAGAAGAACTTCCCCAATGCTTCAATGTTGCTAAATGTCCAGTCAGTCCTGATTTACAGTTCTGTATGTGACTGAGATGAGACGGAAAGGAAGGAAGGAAGGAATAGAGGAAGGAAGTGAAGGAAGTGAAGGAAGAGACGGAATGAAGGATGAAGGACGGAAGTGAAGGAAGGAAGTGACGTACTCAACGATGCTCTGCAGTGAGCTCTCGCCGGACTGCCTTGCAGGCCTGCTCTTCCTTCAGGACTGCTCTCTCTGCTTCCTCTCGTCCTCCTTCCTTCCTCTCTTCCTTCCTTCCTCTCTGCCTTCCGTCTCCTTCCGTCCTCTCCTTCCTTCCTTCCTGCCTGCCTTCCTTCCTTCCTCCTTCCTTCCTTCCTTCCTTCCTTCCTTCCTTCCTTCCTTCCTTCCTTCCTTCCTTCCTTCCTTCCTCTCTTCCTTCCTTCCTTCCTTCCTCCTTCCTTCTTCCTTCCTTCCTCTCTTTCCTTCCCTGTTGTGTGTTTCCCTGGCTTATGTAGACACATTTGAGAAGTCTAAGAAGAGCTGAAGGGGTCAGTCCCAATGTAGTACTTTCCCTTTAAGGAGTTCGTCATCTGAAGTTATTCATCGACCCCGTGAGTCACACGGCAAGTTGACTTTAAAGATGAGATTCATAGCTGTAAGGACTGATGACTGACCGTCACTGTCCTTGCCCCAGCATGGACTGTGTCAACTTTAACTTGTGTAACACTTCAGACAATGTATTCTTTCTCTCTTTCTTTCCCTCCCTCTCCCTCCTCTCCCCCCCCTCCTCCCTCATTCCCTCCCCTCCCTATCCCATCCCTCCCTCCCTCCCTGACTCACTGTTGGGGTCGACGTTCTCGCACAGCTCCGTCTTGGCCTCTCCGTTGGGCCGGTCGCTGGCCTTGTGGGAGAGGCGTGACGACATGGTGGCGGCCGTCACCACCGCCTTGAAGCTGCGCTTCCTCTTCTGCACGTTGAGCTCCGGGTGGAAGATGATGACGTACACCTTGGGCATGTAGAGCATCCCCAGAGCTACGGAGGCGCTCAGGTTCATGGAGATGGTCAGCGTGGTGGTCTGGATGTACAGCTGTGGGGGGAGAAGCAGAAGATGGCCCACGTGCCGTCGTTAGCACGGTTTTAAGGATCTGTGTTTCTTATATACTGTTATTATAATTAGACCAATACTCTGTTCTTATTGGTCCAGAGAAGTTCTCAGAGGTCGCAAAAACGTTTGGAGACTTCTGAACGTTCGCAGAGGTCTGCAAACGTACGGACCTAGCAACAAGCGGTTGCCTTGGAGATGTAGCGATTGACCTTGACAACATGGGCGTCTGCTCCAGATTCGTCGTGTTTGATTTGGGATTTTCCCACGTATTGTGGTAGTATATAAGCAACTAAATGTGGACTTTGGACAGGTCTGCAAACGCTTTGTCGTTTCGATTTGTTAGCTGTCGGTTTAGTAAGGTTCTGGAAGGGTCTTGGTTTTAGGACCACTTGGGATTCAAACCCACGGTGTGATTTACAGTATAAGGTAGGTGGTGGTTGGATGCGTGGCTGCAAATGAATATATGTGCTTCTACTTGAGTGAAGGATGTGTGTCCTTTTGCCATCTCTGGTTTTAAGTCGCCTCTCTTCTGGAGCATTTTGCCTGAGATTCAAACCCCCACACTGAATGTCACAATGGTTTAGGGTGGTTTCATGATAGAACTGAATTATTATTATAACTCTGTTGCTAACCTGGTCTGGAAACCAATGAGGACAACATCCTCACAAGCTTTGAGAAATGTCAACATTTAAACCCCCAAAAGAAACATATCTCATGTTAGTTTATCACTTCAAAAGAATCACGAAAACCAGTATGAGGCAGGCTGGGGCTGAGGCTGAGGATGGAGATGGGGCTGAGGCTGAGGATGGAGATGGGGATGAGGCTGGAGATGGGGATGAGGCTGGAGATGGGGATGAGGCTGGAGATGGGGCTGGGGATGAGGCTGGGGATGAGGCTGGAGATGGGGCTGAGGCTGGAGATGGGGCTGAGGCTGAGGATGGAGATGGGGATGAGGCTGGAGATGGGGATGAGCTGGAGATGGGGCTGGGGATGAGGCTGGGGATGAGGCTGGAGATGGGGCTGAGGCTGGAGATGGGGCTGAGGCTGAGGATGGAGATGGGGAGAAATCCCAACCGACTGATCCCCCGCCTGGCTGTAAATGTTTCATGTGTTGTTTGTTTTGGCTCTGCAGCGGACCCCTCGGCCTGCGAGCTCTCTGACTGCAGCCAGTGATGATCAGAATGCAGAAAGACGCTGAACCCTGTTCCTAACAGGATCCCCAGACCCGCAACAGCGGCTACTGGGCGGCTTGTCATGACGCCCCACACCTTTGTTTCCCAGTTTCCTGAGTGCTATTTGGGCTGGAAGTCACAGGTTGAGCCAGAGAGCCAGAGAGCAGGCCAGGGCCAGAGAGTAGCCCAGGGCCAGGAGCTCACACCACTGGGCACTGAGCACATGTGGGGGTGTGAAACCATCCAATGCTGTCATCCTAATCTGTCAGACTGCAAATCAGTGCGAATGACAGAGAAGAGGGGTGTGTTAATGCTCTCTGAGAGGACACAAGCAGAGTGTGTGTGTGTGTGTGTGTGCTGTGTGTGTGAGGGTGTGTGTTGTGTGTGTGTGTGTGTGTGTGCTGTGGTCGGTAGCTTAGCCTGCAGTAGATTTGGCAGAATATCAAGCTATAAACAGAAACACAGACAAAATATGCACTTTGTCAGAATTAATTAGCAACGGATTTGTTTTCCTTTTAGAAACCCTGATATTCCTCTCAAACGATGCCCGGTACGAAGTCCTCGACTAAGTCAGTTAGCACTTGTATGTCGTTGTCTCAAGGCCAACTGATTTCTCCGATGAATAAAGCGGAGCCATGTCACTTTGCTGCAAGGCCAGGCTTGTACAACCTCATTTGAGAAGGAGACACTTTACAGCAAAAAAACGGGTACAAGTTGCTTATCGTGCCAGATAAGACTCAAACAGAGTTACAGTAGGAATCAGTGTGATAAGTAGTGAGAACATGACACTTCAGATCCCAGGTTCTGTCAAGCTTAACCACGAGTCCTTTATTAATTGGGTGTTCATCTAATCATGACTCGAGATCTTCTAATCGTCCTAGACCGGCATCTTTAGCAGAAGTCAGCAATGTTTAGAAGAAGAAAAGAACGAGCTGAAATAGACTCTTTAGAAGTCATTGTAATCATTCATCTTTTGGGATGGTTTTCCAGACGTGGACTGGGCTTTGATGTAAAAAGGAAGACAGGATATGAACCGGGGATAGCCGAGTGAGTGAAGAGACAATACGAAAGCTCTAATGAAAGGAAGCATTCAATAACACCGTAAGTGTTTGTTTATTACTGTGCCACTTAATTTTAATAGTGTCCACCTTTACACTTTTGTAATAACATTCAGAGATGGCAAAAGTACACCCCTCTTTCCCTCAAGTAGAAGTACACATACTTACGTTTAAAAACGCTGATAAAAGTTGAAGTACTGACAAGACTTTTTTACTCAAGTTACAGTAAAGAAGTATGGGCTCTGACATATACTTAAGTAAAAGGTACCCATTACTGCTACCTGTTTTAGTGTCACGCTATAAATCAACCTTGTGAAGCTTTTTTTCCACCGAGTGAAAGGAGAGTGGAGGAGATAGGAGAACAAGTAAGAAGGTATACAAGTAAGTAGGTGAGTCAAAAAGGACATCAGGAGTCTGCTTGTTAGAAGTGTATAGCCTGCAGTGTGCTCATCCTTAATGTTGTCTAAGTGTTTCATGTGTACTGATTAAAACCTTCAGTATTTGAAGAGTTGCCGTGTTGTTTGGTCTCTGTGGGGATCGGGAAGGGGCGTAAACAAAGTAAATTAATTAGACTTTCTCTGCGTTTGTAAACACACACAGGGCTCATTACCGAACCTGAAGCTGGGACAAACTGTTCTGTATCTTGAAACCAGAGAACGTTTTACCGTTCCGCTAGCCTCTGCGAATGTTGTGTTTCTGTAGCATTTGTTAGGCTGTCGTCACACTAAGCCATATTGTTTTTGCAGAAAAGGGCAGAGGGGCAGACTCGCTTTTTTTATTTCCATAACATTGGCTAGAAAATATGTTTTTTTTCAAGTTGAGGCTCCCGTTCTGGTGTACACCGAACACTCCAAACTCCGCCAAGTAAGTAAGAGCTGCCAACTTTCGGTTGAGGTCACTGATTACAACAGCAAAAAAGTAGTTAGGGTTTGTTTTACAGTCATAATTTAAATGTTTACAGTAACTCGGGACGGGGGCTCAACTTTGAATCACAAAACGGAAAAGACATCTGAATTATTTCTTTTACCGTACTATGCTGATTTTCAATTTGTCTCACCTTCACTTTCAAATGGCAACCCTGCACATACACCAGTGTTCTGATACCAACTGCCACTTCAGAACACCGTGTGGGGGTGTACCAGAGAGACGAGCTCACTATCCGAGGAGATGAAACCCCTCTTCCTGGAGCGTTCAACACACCTACTGAGGTACATAACCTCAAGAAAAACATCTTCTGTCTTCTTCTAGGGAAAACCAGAACTTCATAGGTAAAGGTAGAGAGAGATACACTGAGAGATAGAGAGTAAGAGAGTGCGAGATAAGGAAAGATATGAAGAGAGAGAGGGGGAGAGAGACAAAGAGAACGTGAGAAGGTGGCAGTGAGAGGACTGTTATGCCTCTGCAGACACACTGAACAACTGAAGACGTCTCAAAACGTACGCTTGAAAGCGTCGCAAAAACACGTTCCCGCTCTAGAGAAGAGCTCTTGTTCTGCGAGATGAGGGAGACAAAACTGCACCAACTGCCGACACTAAGGAGGAGCGTAGTTGATGCCTGATGGTGCTTCTGAAACCACACTCTCTCGGCACACCGCCAGCAGAACACAACAGAGACCCCACGTCAACGGCTGTGCTTTGCTCGGCCAACAACATTATTTAAATCTACTGGGCTATGCCGATGTCCTTTACAGATAACAAATTGGTATAGGGTTTATCCTTTAACCGGTAACCTACAGAAACACTAATCTATCTTTACCTGAACAGCTCGTTCTCTAATGTATGAGGCCGTGCCCCAGATTAAAGCATCGTTCCATGTAGACATGAAGAGTCAGTGGAATTACTGCATCGTTGGTCACATCATTAGATAATTGCGGTAGTGGATAAGAAGTGTGTTTTGTTTGATTGGAGTATCGCAGGTCACATGTAGGGGTGAGGGGGGGGGTTAATGCTACACTAGCCATACCTCCGCATGGATGAACAGCCAGTGTTTGGCTAACCACCGCAGAACAGCCCAGAACACAGCCTACCCACCTCCCTGGAATGTTGAGCCGAGCTAGTTAGCCTTGTTCATTTGGGAACAAAACGTGACACTTTAGCGAGGAGGCACCTGTGTTCACTGACCGAAATAACACAGGCTTCAACACAGATGGCACCACTAGCATATTGCTGAGTGGTTTGTAATGGGCCAGTGCACACACACACACCTGCACTCTGCATTGGTGGGAGGACACTGTGATGGGCAGAGGCAGGGTCACGGTCTTCACAGACACACAGAAGGAACACTCCTCCTCAGCTAGAGCTCCGGGAAGGGATGCTGCTTAGAACTCCCAACGAAGAATCCAGAATGTATCTTATTTGAGCTTTGTTTCAAATGCAAAACACAAAAGTATAACGTTTTTTGGGGGGTATTAAATCTTACGCCTCCTCATTTGCTTCAGACTGTTTGTCATAAGGGTCCTCTCTGCCCCCGTCTCGCAGCTCCGCAAGGCTTGGATGTGGCCGTGGCTCATCGTTCAGCCTTCCTGATGACTGTCTGACTGGCCGTCTTCCTGGACTCACGGCACCAGCCTCCCCCTCCAGAGCTGAACGCATCATCCAACACTGCCAACAGTTCACCAGACAGCATGTTCTGTCTCCTTCTCTTTATCTTACTTTCATTCTCTCTCTCTCCCTCTCTCGTCCTCTCTTTCTCTCTCCCTTTTTTACATCTCTCTCTCTCCCTCTGCGTCACAGTTTTTCTCGCTCCATTTCTCCACTTCTGTTTCTCTCGTTTATAATTATTGTCCTTTCTGCATATCCTTCTCCTGGTTCGTGTTGTACAGTTGGTAATGACGAGGTTTACTTCAGAGGCGGTGGGGCCCCCAGCGTGTGGACGACAGAGAGGCAGGGAAGTTAGCAGGTTAAAGAGGCAAGTCACACTTCCTCTGTTTGGAGCAGCCAAAATAGACTCATCCTGCTGCTCAGTATGGCGCTGTAAGGAAGCCCACAGTACATGGTACTTTATCACGCTGGGATCGGGCGTGATACAGAATGGAAAATGAGGGGTGAGGAGAGAGAGGAGCGAGGAGAGAGAGGAGCGAGGGGTGAGGAGAGAGAGGAGCGAGGAGAGAGAGCGAGAGGCGAGGAGAGAGAGGAGCGAGGAGAGAGAGCGAGGGGTGAGGAGAGAGAGAGAGGGGCGAGGAGAGAGAGGAGCGAGGAGAGAGAGAGCGGGGCGAGGAGAGAGAGGAGCGAGGAGAGAGAGCGAGGGGTGAGGAGAGAGAGGAGCGAGGAGAGAGAGCGAGGGGTGAGGAGAGAGAGGAGCGAGGAGAGAGAGCGAGGGGTGAGGAGAGAGAGAGAGGGGTGAGAAGAGAGAGGAGCGAGGAGAGAGAGCGAGGGGTGAGGAGAGAGAGGAGAGAGTGGGAAGAGGGTTGAGGGAGGGGTCAAAAAGAGGCGAGAAAGAGGTGAGAAGAGTGAAATCCGTGTGGGAGAGGGGGTGTGAAAACACCACCGGTCTGTGGGTGTAGACACGGGTGAAGCGAGAGGTGGAGGGAGATAAGGGTTAGTGAGGACTGGACATTAAAACAGGAGAAAGCTCGCAGTGGAGCCCATGAAAGCTCCCAGTGGTAATACTCTGAATTTTTCTCATAAGCGAGTGGGTGTAAAGATGGTTGAGGAGAAAGAGGGAGGGCAGAGGGCGAGCGAGGAGTGTTAAGAGGTTGTACAGACCAGGAGAAAGACGAAGAAGATGACCCCACTGGCTAGCCAGTTCTGTTTACCTCCGTGGCTCTCTGTGTGACTACATGGTGCGTTCACAGCGAATCAAAAGCAGCCTGGAGGTCTTGAGAGCTAAAGACGAGCTGTCATAACCCGTCAGCAGACACGGATCCTTCTGTGCAGTCGTGCAGACACACCAAGATACACACACAGATACACACAGCCACACACACACACACGTACGCACACCAACAACACACGCGCGTTGCTGCACAAAAAGGCACAGACATTTATACAATGAACACACACACACACACACACACACACACACAGGGATGGATACCCAGACTGACACACACACACAGGGATAGAGACCCAGACGGACACACACACACACACACACACAGGGATGGAGACCCAGATGGACACACACACACACACACACACACAGGGATAGAGACCCAGACGGACACCTCCAGTAGAGACTGACGCCTCCGAGTCACAGAGGCAGATCAGGAGTAGAGGCAGATCAGGGGTGGAGGCAGATCAGGAGTGGAGGCAGATCAGGGGTGGAGGCAGATCAGGGGTGGAGGCAGATCAGGAGTGGAGGCAGATCAGGGGTGGAGGCAGATCAGGAGTGGAGGCAGATCAGGGGTGGAGGCAGATCAAGGGTGGAGGCAGATCAGGGGTGGAGGCAGTGTTTTCACAGGTCTCCATCCCAGTCTCCAGAGGCAAGCCTATACTTCAGTGTTGGACGTATCACTATCATACAACCTGCTTTCATAGCTGTGCTATTCAAGTCCCCGAACAACACCATGGCATCCCATTAGTCTGCATGTATTCATCTCTCACGTAGATCATCTACACACTGTGTAGATGATCTGCTTCAGGACCAGCCCTGGGCTCGGTGGAACCTTAATATCTTTTTAAAAAGGGTTGAAAGGATTGAAGAATCGTTCTTTTCATATGAGAGGCACCACCTGACTGGGAGGGATGTTTAAATGATGCAAATGTTCAAATCCCCAAGCGTTTAAATAAAACATGGAGTTCCTTTAAAAGAAGGTCGTTTTATTGACTGATGTGGCTTGATGCGTTTTTCCTGTTTGGAAGAGGACAGCCGTCTGCACGGGACACACAGACTGTATTGATGTTTCGCTTCAAAGTGACTGTGTGTGTGTGTGTTGTGCGCCATGTGTGTGTGTGTGTTGTGCGTCATGTGTGTGTGTGTGTGTTGTGCGTCATGTGTGTGTTGGTGTGCAGGTTTGCGTGGCCGGTTTACAGAATCGTAACCTGTGCCGTGCCTGTGCCATGCCTGTGCCGTTCCTGTGCAGTGCCTGTGCCTTCTCTGACAGGCTGGCTGCCTCTCAGGGGAGCTGTGCTCAAGCTCCACCATGTTGCTGCTTTGCATCCAATGTAGCCTCGATGTGCTTATCTTATCACCGGGTGGGTGAGAGTTGCTAGATTAGATGTTTATAGCAGGAGAGGGGGCCAAGCTAATGGGGCTGCTTGGCAGACATGCTGGGGGTTAAAAATCACACACACCGGCCTGCTCCAAGGCGGCGGTGCGTGTGTGTGACTGTGTGTGTGTGTGAGTGTGTGTGGGCTGTCAGAGCGAAGAACTATGTCCAGTTCACCGTGGGGTTTATATGCTAAACAGTCATTATATTGTGGAGCTCTGGTGCTCTCTATCACAGACGTCCACACCCAGCCAGCACGCGGAGGCTAGCTCCCTGTACCCGTCCCTCACTCTGCGGGGCGATTTGTGGAACAAATTAAGCACACCCTATTGCAAACAGTCATTGATCCATGTCTGCTAGACTTGCAGCTTAGGAAATTATTCATAAATAATGTCATAAAACAGTCATAAATAATGCTTTGTGTCCACGAGGTCGTAGATCCTGACGCTCAGTAACAGCCTCGGTGTTGGAGTCAGTCATGTCGCTCAGTAACAGCCTCGGGGCTGGAGTCAGTCATCACGCTCAGTAACAGCCTCAGGGCTGGAGTCAGTCATGACGCTCAGTAACAGCCTCGGTGTTGGAGTCAGTCATGTCGCTCAGTAACAACCTCTGGGCTGGAGTCAGTCATCACGCTCAGTAACAGCCTCAGGGCTGGAGTCAGTCATGACGCTCAGTAACAACCTCTGGGCTGGAGTCAGTCATCACGCTCAGTAACAGCCTCAGGGCTGGAGTCAGTCATGACGCTCAGTAACAGCCTCGGTGTTGGAGTCAGTCATGTCGCTCAGTAACAACCTCTGGGCTGGAGTCAGTCATCACGCTCAGTAACAGCCTCAGGGGCTGGAGTCAGTCATGACGCTCAGTAACAGCCTCGGTGTTGGAGTCAGTCAAGTCGCTCAGTAACAACCTCTGGGCTGGAGTCAGTCATCACGCTCAGTAACAGCCTCAGGGCTGGAGTCAGTCATGTCGCTCAGACGCCGGTTCATGTGACGACAAACGAGGACGCTGCCTGAGTAAAGACACTCGGAGCACGAGGACACCAGATGGACCTCACAGACTCTCAACACTCTCAAGTCGGGAACTTGCAAGTATAAAACGTACAAAATCAGCTGTGAACTTTGCTTTCGTCGAAGGAGATTGCTGCAGGACTCTTATGGATGACTTCTTCTTCTCTTTGTATTTAGCTGCTTTTAGGAGCGTGAGTAGAAGCCCAACCTTTCCACTCTGTGGGACAAACAAAGTTCATCCTGAATCTTCCGCTGGCCTGCTCCTGGACACGGGCCGTGTGTGTCAGAGTCAGACCTTCAGCCTCCCCTATTAGAGGCCGCATCGACAGCCTCACAGCTGTGTCACCCAGAGCCCCCGCTGACCGGCATGGGCCCAGCCTCCGGGCCCAGCCTCTCTCTGCTCGCACCCTGATGAGATAATACAGCCTCTGACTGCTCCCCTGGAACACAGCATCACAGGAGGACGAGCAGGGGCAAGATTAATGACCTGGTCACATCCAGCCCGACCGTGAGGGAGGAGGAGGGGGGAGAGGAGGGGGGGGGGAGAGGAGGGGGGGAGGGTGAGGAGAGGAGGGGGGGGAGAGGAGGGGGGGGGTGGGAAGGGGAGAGGGTGGATCTCAGGTGAGGGAGGGGTAGGGGAGAGGGTGAGGGGAGAGGTGGATCTCAGGTGTGACCTGAGTGAGTGTAGGTCGTGTTCTCCACCTCGGCAGCTACGTTATTAAACACACATTCCTGCAGCTGCTCTTCCTGGTTGTGTCACACGGGCACGTCGCCAGACACCACAGAGGATGCGGGCGAACCTATTACGAGGAGGGGAGCGGAGGAGGGGGAGCGGAGGAGGGGGAGCGGAGGAGGGGGAGCGGAGGAGGGGGAGCGGAGGAAGGGAGGAGAGGGGAGCGGAGGAGGGGAGCGGAGGAGGGGGAGCGGAGGAGGGGAGCAGGAGGAGGGGGAGCAGGAGGAGGGGGATGAGGGAGGAGAGGGGATGCGAGGAGAGAGAGGAGGAGGGGAGGAGGGGAGGGGGGAGCGGAGGCAGGGTAGGAATAGGAGAGGAGGAGCGGAGGAGGGGAGACGGAGGAGGGGAGCGGAGGAGGCAGGGAGGAGGAGCGTGATGAGGAGGAATGCGGGAGAGGAGGGGGAGAGGCCAGGAGGGAGAGGAGGGAGCGGGTGAGTCGAGGAGGGGGAGAGGGGGAGGAGGGGAGGGAGGAGCGAGGGTGGAGGTGAGGAGGGTGGATGTTGCGAGGAGGGGAGAGAGGACAGGGGGAGGGAGGAGAGGGGAGGAGGGGGACGGAGGGGAGGAGGGGAGTCGGAGGAGGGGAGAGGAGAGGGGAGGGAGGATGGGGGAGAGGAGGATGGAGGGAGGAGGGGGAGGAGGAGGTGAGAGGAGGAGACCGACGGACTGAGGACGGGGGAGGAGGAGGAGGCGGAGGAGGGGGCAGCTGAGAGGGGAGGAGAGTTTCGAGCGAGGAGGAGGGCGGGGAGAGGAGGGAGAGGGGGAGGAGGAGGGGGAGGAGGACAGGAGAGGAGGAGGCGGAGGAGAGGGTGGAGCGGAGGAGGGCGAGTGGGAGAGGAGGAGGGAGCGAGCGAGGAGGGGGAGAGGAGGAGGGGAGAGGAGGAGGGGGGAGGAGGAGGACGGGGGAGAGCGATGAGGGGAGCGGGACGGGAGAGAGGAGGAGGGGAGAGGAGGAGGGGAGGAGGAGAGGAGGGGACGCGGAGTGAGAGAGGGACGGGAGCGGAGAGGGAAGGAGGGGGATGAGGAGGATTGAGCGCGAGGAGGGCGAGTCGAGCGAGGATGGAGGGGTAGGAGGGCGGGAAGGAGGATGCGAGAGAGGAGGGGAGAGGAAAAGGATGCATGGGGCACCGACGGACGCGACGAGGGTGGAGTGACGGTGGGTGAGGAGCGGGAGGACGGAGGCGAGAGGATTGAGAGCGGAGGAGGCGAGATGAGTGAGCGATTTTGAGAGGAGGAGGCCCGCGGAGAGCGCAGGAGGGGAGCGGAGCGTAAGGAGACCGGAGGAGGGGGAGCGCAGGACGGGCGACAGAGGAGAGGAGGAGGAGGGAGAGGCAAGATAGGCGACGAGCGGAGCGAGGGGAGCGCGATGCCAGGAGGCAGGGCGCGAGCGGGAGGGAGGGGTTGAGCGGAGCGAGGGAGAGCGGAGGACGTGGAGGAGGAGGAGGGGGAGAGGAGGAGGAGAGAGCACGGAGCGGGACAGGAGGGGCGCTGGAGGACAGGGGCGGAGACGGAGGAGGGGGAGGAGGAGCCGTGGCAGCGGAGGAGGGGGAGCGGAGCGCATCGCGCGGGAACAGGAGGAGGGGACGAGTGGAGGGACTGAGCGCCGAGAGTCTCGAGGAGGCGGGAGGAGGAGGGGAGGAGGAGAGGAGAGAGAGAGGACGGGGCGAGGAGGAGGGAGGTGCAAGGAGCGAGCCGGGCACGCAGGAGAGTGAGGATGCCCGGGGAGGAGGTAGAGGAGCCCAAGAGCGAGGGCGAGACGGAGCCGGGGAGCGAAGAGGAGGGCGAGAGGAGAGCAGGGGAGGCAGCCGCGGCGGAGACGGAGGCCCAGAGACCCCGACGGAAGGTACGAGGTAGGAGGAGGCGGGGCGGAGCGGAGGATTCAGGACGGAGGAGCGTGATGAGGAGGAGAGGGAGCCCAGGCGGCGGCCGCCACGAACCCCGGGAGCCGAGGAGATGCGTGTGAGAGGAGGATTGCGCGGGGAGAGGCAGGAGGGAGCAGAGAGGACCCCAGGGCAGGCGGAGGCGAGCGGAGGAGGGGCGGAGCGGAGGAGCGGAGGAGGGGAGGGGAGAGAGGGGAGGGAGCGGAGGCGAGCAGGCGAGGGGAGCCCCAGCGGCAGTAACTGGAGCACCATAAATGCAGGCACTGCGTGAAGACAAGCATTAGCATTGCACACTATCTCAATCCTCCATCACATCGCATCACTCGAGACACAGCGACTGCGACCAGGGAGAGTAGAGGCCAGCGCAGGCACGACGGGGCACTAGAGTACGCGGGAGAGGAGAAAGACAGAGACCAAGGTCGTCATCAGAAAAGAGAAGGGCAACGCAGACTCTGACCTCTGATGTGTCTCTCTATGTGGAGACACAGGGTGCCCCTGTTGAGAGACCGAGCGCTGGTCACACCAGCTTCCTGATTCGCGTTTCGCACAGTGAAGCAGGAAAGCCAACAGGCAGATGGGTCTCTATACCCTGGCACGGTTATATACAGTTTTACAGATGCTCCCTCTCTCCCTCCTCTCTCCCATCTTTCACATCTGCCCCCCTCCCTCCCTTTATGTCTATCTCTGCTTTGCTTCCGCATCCGGCCAAACGACTCCCATGCTACGAAAGAATTTACGACACTTACTCCAGGGCAACGGTTAATGTGTGAGCAATAACGGGTCTACCTAGCTGCAAGGGCAGAGGAGACCGCAGTAGCATCGGGAACGCCAGCCCCCCCATCACTCACCAACAGAGAGGATGTTTGATATGATTGTCTATTTATCCTGTTTTCCTTATCGGTGCTCTTTCGATTTTGCTTTTGTTTCCCTTCTACTATCCTATATTGCTATGCTGTCCTTGTTTTTGTTCTCTAACACACCAGAGTACTTTGGCTCTTACTTTGGCTGATCCACTGCCACAAGCGTCCAATACCCCCAAAAATGTGATGGCGCTGATACAGGGCCGAGCTTTCTTTTTTGCCCCAGATTTCCCCGGTCCGTGTTCTTATGGCGGTGACGTATTTCTCTTCGGGAAGGGTGTGTTGAAGGTTGAGGGAAGGGACATGTAATCCCCTGGCCCGCTTTGCTCTACTGCTCATTCTAGCTGGTCTCTTTCGCTTTTCGGTGGCAAGTTTCGTGGTCAACTCTTTGTGGACTTTTGCATTTTTGGGTGTCATGTTACTGTCATGTAGTTGTCATCTCCAGACCTTATGTCATGCTTATGCTGGTTGGGCACACCTGAACGTTCTGAACATTGCACACTTTTTTTTTTTTTTTCTGTCTTTCTTCTTTATGAACTTGTGAAAGACATGAACCAGTCCCATTTCTGAGGCCGGAGTTTTTTACTTTTTTTGTACGAGGCTGCTGAGTTGAATGTGAGGCTCTTTGCCTCTTTGTTTTGATGTTCAGTGTGATGCTTTCTCTTGCTGCGTGTGAAGTGAGGTTTGGCTTTTTATTTCTCTTGTCTCTAATGAGGCTGCTGCGTGTGATGTGAGGATGGCCTTCCTGAGGGGGCTGCTGGTGTGAACGCGGGGGCCGGCTCCTGACGAGGCTGGCGTGAGTGTGACACGTGAGGCTGGTACCTCCTGATGTGCTGTGCTGAGCTGAGGTGAATAGGTGAGGTCTTGCCTTTCTGATGAGGCTGGCTGAGTGCGAAAGTGAGGCTGGCCTTCTGATGAGGCTGTCTGCGTGTGAATGTGAGGCCGGCCTCCTGATGAGGACTGATCTGCGTAGTGAATGTGAGGCCGGGCCTACTGATGAGGCTCTGCGTGCTGAATGTGAGGCTGGCCTCTGACGAAGTTGGATCTGCGCTGATGTTCAGCATGTCTACCAGAAGAATGTATTCATCTATTCCGCAGGGTTAGCTGTTAGCCACAGCACGTACAGATTTGAACAGCAGTCACATGAGTACCACGAGAGCTCTACACATGATGTTGTGTGATGTGTGTTCAAGAGCAGCCCTGGTACAACGATCATTACTGGGCAGTGTTGGCCAGATGGAGCTAACTGGATAAGGCTCACAGTAGATAGAACGCTGGCGTACTCTTGTAACAATAGCCACGAGCTCCTCACACGAAGGATACGCTACGCTAGCCACACCCACCACTAGCGTACGCTACATGATGGTCCTAATGTAACACGGCGAGTGTCTCCCGTCTCATGGAGAGTGCTGACCACTGCCTGCCTCATACCGCTGCTCTCCTGCAGCAAGCGGAAGGAAGTAGTTGACAGGAACAAGTGCGACAGCGCATCTCAGAGTGAACAGACAGAAACAAAAGGACGAGGTCTGCTCTGGGAGACAGGGAGGCATCGGTTCCATCTTCACCTAGGCAACGATGTTCCATACTGTCCGCTGAACACCAGCAACATGAGCTCAGAGCTGAATGTTGTTCTTCTGCTCTTCCACCATGTCTCTGGGACTTGGAGGGTTGGACCGATCGAAGACGCGAAGAGTAGAGATTTGCTTTTCATTAAGATTCGTTTTGATTAAACATCTGAGATCCCAAGTGTGACGCGTGTTGCGTGTAGCTGTCTGGTGGTCGGGGGTGGTGTTCGTCAGTCAGTAATTGCAGAAAGCTTTCAAGCACAGAAGGACTCGCAGCCCTCCAGATTACCTGCCTACATCTACAGCATTGTGGGAGAATGTTGTCTGCGTGTGTGCTGTCTGGTGTTTGTGAGAGATGGCAGAGGAGAGAGGAGAGAGAGAGAGAGAGCCAAAGAGAGAGAGAGAGGAGAAAGAGGAGTGAGATAGATAGAGGAACTAAGGAGCTTTCAATTCTCATTGTATTCAGCTAAAGGGAAGAGGTAAGTATGACAAGCAGAAAAGGACAGGGTGGGAAACAAGGAACCAGAGGGCGGCCTAGAACGACAACCTCCCAAAGAACTAAGAAAGAAGAAGAAAGAAAGAAAGACAGAGAAAGAAGAAAAGAAAGAAAGCAAAGACAGAAAGAGAGGAGAGAAAAGGAAAGCGAAAGAAGGGAGACAAGAAAGAGAGAGAAAGAGGAGAAAGAGAGAAAGGAGAGAAAAGAGAGAAAAGAAGAAAGAACGAGAAAAGAAAAAAAGAACGAAAAAGAAAGAGACAAACATACAGCCACCAAAGAACGCACAAGAAAGATACATACGCCCTAACTAAAGCCACACAGAACTAAATCTCATAATCCCTCCCTCCCCCTCTCCCCCTCCCTCCTCCTGACGTCAGGCCTTCACACAGCAGAGCTCTGTGTTATTTTGTCTTCATCCTGCTATTACCTTTCCCCTCCCTCCCTCTCTCCGTCTGTGTCTCTGTGTGTGCACTTCATTCTTTCTTTCACACAAACAAACCCCCCCCCCTCTCCTCCCTCCATCCCGCCCTCAGATGAGACTGCTGTCCTAATGAGACCCCCCCTATTATGCTCCCCCCCCCCTATCTCGCCCTCCCTCCCACATTCATCATCTTTAGTCACCAGTCCCTGGGTACGGAGCTGCTGGTAATGGCAGCAGCAACAACACAGCACACACAACCCCCTCCCCACACACCCTTCAGACAAACAGGAGACTCAGCCCCTTCCTAATCACAGCGTGACGTCTACTTTGAGACCCCCCCCCCACACACACCCACAACATTTCTCTCTCTGAGTCATTATCAGGTCTGTTTTCCACCACTGGGTCCTGCGACACTTCTACCGCAAGCTCATGCAACAGCGAGCAGGGTATTAAAACTGTTAAACGCGCACGAAGGCCTGGCGATACCTGAACGCGGGCGGCGTTGTGCTGTCTGAGCTGTAATTGGTTTGAAGGCCGAGCAGGAGAGAAGATGAGGACAAACAAGAGGACGGTCAGGAGGACGGAGGCCTAATGGGAAAAGCTGATCTGTCCAATCAAACACATGATGAGAAGCTGATCTGTCCAATCAAACACATCTCCCACAGAAGAGCCATTAACCCCGGCCGGAAACTCGTTTTGTCTGCCGTCATCAAACACTTCCTGTGTTTTATGTGTACAGACACCTCTCTACTTTAACACTGAGGGACGGTAGCTGTAATGAACTTGTTGCCAAAACTACCAGTTCTGAGCATTCAAAGTTGGAAAATTACGAATGATTAGATTATTCAGTTCGTAAACTTGCGCCTCAATGTGAATGTTGTGTCTGAATTCATCTGTGAGCCCACACAGACCTTCAGCTCGTCTGTGACATCACAGTCCTTCAGCTCGTCTGTGACATCACAGGCCTTCAGCTCGTCTGTGAGCCCACACAGGCCTTCAGCTCGCCTGTGACATCACAGACCTTCAGCTCGTCTGTGACATCACAGAGCTTCAGCTCGTCTGTGACATCACAGAGCTTCAGCTCGTCTGTGACATCACAGACCTTGAAGCTCCCAGACACCGTCCCTAACCCCCCTATTCCAGCTGTCATTAGAGCCAAGATCACAGCTCACACACATGCCTTCTGTGTTTCACGTCTGTTTGTTCCAGACTTGCAGGGATAATAAGATGATCTTCTTACAGTAGTCAGGTCTGGCGGATGGGCCTTGAGCTTCCCAATCACACACACACACACACAGATGCACACTCACACAGAGTCACACATGCAGACACACACCTGCTAGGCCTCTGCTACAGTACAGGCCTGACTGGCAGCCGCGCATGCAGGACGTTAGGAACACCTCCCTGTTGTGCCAAGTGGAGGACCAATCGTTGGATGCGATGCGTCATGTACAGCCATGACACAGAAGGGATTTGGCTAGTCTATGTTCGTACTGCAATCGCCAATGTCAAACCACCCCCGCCCTCGGGACCGAGATGGGACGATCCACAGCGTTCCCCACACTCACCTTGTCAGGGGACTGGGCCGTACCAAAGAAGATGGGGATGAAGGCCAGCCACACGATGCAGGTGGTGTACATGGTGAAGCCGATGGGCTTGGCCTCGTTGAAGCTCTCGGGCACCCCGCGGGTCTTGATGGCGTAGATGGTGCAGGTCACCATCAGCAGGATGCTGTAACCAAGGGAACAGATGATCTGCAGGTCCGTGATGTCGCACTTGAGCATCCCGCGGGCCTCTTCGGGGTTCATGGTCTTGTGCTCGTCGTAGTCGATGAGGGTGTTGGGCGGGTCCACCCCGAACCAGATGAACACGCCCAGCAGCTGGACGGCGATGAGGCTGGAGGTGATGGCGAGCTGCGACGTGGGGCTGATGAGCCGCGGCGGCGTCACCGACGTCTTGCCCTCCTCGAAGATGCGGTAGATGCGGTTGGTCTTGGTGAGCAGCGCCGCGTAACTGATGCACATGCCCAGACCCAGGAAGATCCGGCGGAACGAGCACACGCCCACGTCCGGCTCGGCGATCATGACGAACGTGATGATGTAACACAGGAAGATGCCCGTCAGCAGCACGTAGCTCAGCTCCCGGCCCGACGCGCGCACGATGGGCGTGTCGTTGTAGCGCACGAACGTTGCCATGACGAAGATGGTGGCCACGATGCCCAGCATGGCGAGGAACACGGGGATGACGGCCCAGGGGGAGTGCCACTCCAGCTTGACGATGGGGATGGCCACGCACGCCGTGCGGTTGGCGTTGGGACGCATGTCGTAGGAGCACAGCTTGCAGGACGTCTCGTCGTGCTGGTACTGGTAGCCGTCGCACGGCTCGCAGTGCCAGCAGCAGGGGATTCCCTTCACCACCTTCTTTCTCTCCCCCGGCCGGCAGGGGAGGCTGCACACCGAGCTGGGGATCTCTAGCTCCCCTCCTGGCCACTGCATGTCCTCCACCTGCAACACAGCAACATTCAGTCATTTAGCAGACGCTCTCATCCAGGGGGGGGACATTCCCCCCCGAGGCAAGTAGGGTGAAGTGCCTTGCCCGAAGGACACATCATTTCTGGGAATTGAACCGGCAACCTTCAGATTACTAGCCCGATTCCCTAACCGCTCAGCCACCTGACCCTACCAACACAACAGCAGACAGGAGTCAGCAGGTTATTTATGACCTTCCCGCCCACAACACACAACCAGACCGGCTGCATATGATGTATTGTACTCTAAACAGACTGCAGGTGGAGGTGATTTGGTGTGTAATGGAGTATCCTATCCTTGAACGTCGGCATCCAGCCCTCAAAGTGGACACACACACACAAGCCAGGAACATCTTTACCTTGTGTGTCTCTCTCTCTCTCTCTCATTCGCCTCTCTCTCTCCTCATTTGCCTCTCTCTCTCCTCATTCGCCTATCTCTCTCTCCCCTCATTCGCTTCTCTCTCTCTCCCTTTCGCTTTCGCTCTCTCAAGGGAGTGAAAAGAAAGGGTAGGAGGGAGTGGGTGGGTGAGGATGTAGAAATTCAGGATGTGGGAGCCGAGGAGGGAGGGGGCAAGGGGTACGTGGGTGAGGGAGGCGGGGGGGAGGGAGGGATCAGGGTTTGCTGCCGTCACGTTGGAGAGTCAGGAGTGACAAGTCACAGAGGAACCGTGTGATGCACACAGCAGGCAGTGTGATTGGACACGCACAGGCATTCCAGAACCACAACAAAGGACAAACTCCCGACAACCTTCTAATCTGCCGCCTTCCCGAAGCTGGGCCGAGGCACAGGAAACCCACGAGGAGAATCAAAGAGAATGGATTGTGTCTTTCTTCCGCCCTCCACCCACCCATCTCCAGAACAGAACACCTTCTCCTGTCGCCCTCCGCTGGGTTTCAGCTTTTTCACCGTTTCCATCATTCACTCCTTGTTTCCCTCCCTCCCACTTTGTCCATCTCATCTCCACTTACTCGCAAAGCTCATTACGTGCGAAGATTTAGTACGGAGCCATCAACATCACACTAACCTGCCGTCTGACACACATCTATGCATCGCTGTGTTGTTAATCAACCTTTTACAGGTGAACACAGAGAGCTGGTTGCATTTAAATGCATCCGTGTAAGCGAAGACACATTCCTGTCCGGGTGTATTAGGAACAGGGCTGCACACGCACCAGAACAGCTCGTACGTCGAGGCGTTCGGCATTCCTCCCCGGGCCCGGGTGAGAGGAAGCTGCCGTGGAAACAGAGCTCCATCCATCACGCCTTACTGAGAGAGACCTCACTCATTTCATTATTCCACAGGTTTCTGGAATGATGTCACAGAGGGTTGGGAGAAGCCGAATGATGTCACAGAGGGGTAGGAGAAGCCGAATGATGTCACAGAGGGGTAGGAGAAGCCGCATAATGTCTCAGAGGGGTAGGAGAAGCCGAATGATGTCACAGAGGGGTAGGAGAAGCCGAATGATGTCACAGAGGGGTGGGAGAAGCCGAATGATGTCACGGAGGGGTAGGAGAAGCCGAATGATGTCACAGAGGGGTAGGAGAAGCCGAATGATGTCACAGAGGGGTAGGAGAAGCCGAATGATGTCACAGATGGGGTAGGAGAAGCCGAATTATGTTACAGAGGGTTGGGAGAAACCGAATGATGTCACGGAGGGGTAGGAGAAGCCGAATGATGTCACAGAGGGGTAGGAGAAGCCGAATGATGTCACAGAGGGGGTAGGAGAAGCCGAATGATGTCACAGAGGGGGAATGAGAAGCCGAATGATGTCACAGATGGGTAGGAGAAGCCGAATGATGTCACAGAGGGGTAAGAGAAGCCGAATTATGTCACAGAGGGTGTAGGAGAAGCTGAATGATGTCACAGAGGGGTAAGAGAAGCCGAATTATGTCCCAGAGGGGTAGGAGAGGGCCGTACCCCAGCACTCCTGTCTCAGCGTCGATGAATATTTATGTTTTACTATCCGGCTCCTGCAAGAGAAGAAATCCTGTCTTCTGGCCGACTCCTCAGCCCTGCGCTTAGATTCATAGCCGTGAGGCCACGGTCTCTCCTGTCCAACACTTTGACATCTTTTGAAAACGATGAAATGGATGTAGAATAATGGTGTCTGCTTGCTGGACCAGCTCTCTGATGTTCAAAGCGCCCGGAGTGACCATGCCGCCCTGGCGGAGGACAGAAGGGCTAATCTACGACAGGCAGCTTAGCTTCACTCCACCGTCTCCACGGCAGCGGGGGAATAGGTGGGCTAAGTCCCGGGTCAAGAATTACTCGCATGAAGTCAGATACGTGTGGTGCACTTCGATTAGTGTCGGTCGGTCCCAGTGCAATTAGACGGGTGTCGGATAAGTGAAGAAGACTCATAAATAAATCAAACACGGGTCAAAGACCTTTAAAGAAGGTTTTGTGGTTATGCTCAACGGGTACTGTCACTTGTTCTCTTCAAATGTCCGTTTTCCAGAGATATATTAAATCTAACGTACAACAGTTTTGGATTAAAATGTCCTTCCAGAGGAAAAATAAATTCAGTCTTTTTTTTCTTTTTTTTTATATCAGAAAAGCTCCAATCTGTGGTTAGGAAACAAGGTTGATGTATTCTTACGAGCGAAGCTAACTCCAAATAAAGTAAACACATTTTTATAAGAACAGGACCGACTTACTATCCTCGTTTCAATACGTCCTCACAGCCCTCATAAAGACGGGACAGAATCAGCCAAGAGAGAAAGAAGTGGGACGGAATATTCCGGATGATGCAGAGTGGAGGGGGCGATGGCCCTCCTTCCACTGTTGCGGTTGTGCCTGGAGCGCCTTGTGTCTTATCAGGCACGGCCAGCCCCTGCACCCAGCCCCTGCACCCAGTCTGGAGCCGCTCCCGTCGGGCCTGCCTGCCAATAAATCACCCCCGTCTCTGTTGGACTGCGTCCGGATCGGGCCAGGTGGGTTTGGGGAGCGAAACTCCAAATCCTGCTCACGGGGGAAGACCCTGTAAGCCTCCAAAGGGGAAACTTTTACGTCCAGAAGAAGGAAGTACAGTTGAAGTGTCTCGAAAAGTCAACGCTTTAAACAAACTAAGAGATAAAAATATGTAGTTTTTTTTTAGAAGTGTGAGAAATAGCACGCCTTCTGTGCATTGATATTTCGGGAAATGCTTGCGTACTTAGTTTTATTCTATTTAGGAGGGGTGCTGCTCATTCAGTCAGGAAGTAAAGACTCCTGTTTTGGCTGATGGTTCTCGTCAACGTTGATTCATATGGTGTTGATTCATATGGCTGTTAGATTCATATGGCTGTTTGATTCATATGGCTGTTTGATTCATATGGCTGTTTGATTCATATGGTTGTTTGATTCATATGGCTGTTTGATTCATATGGCTGTTTGATTCATATGGCTGTTTGATTCATATGGTTGTGTTCCCAGACCAGCGTCACAGTGTTGTGATTCTGTGATTCTTTGACTGATGGGCGAGTCGTGGGGAAACAGAGGAGAGAGTGAACGAGACGAGAGAAGAGACGGCAAGAAGAAGAAATAAAAGGGTGTTTCAGTGTGTAGGTGTGTGCATGCGCGTGTGTGTGAACGGGGAGCATTTAATCCACACGCTCATTAGCTTCAGGTTCGATAGCCTTTCCCAGAGCAATTTAGCTCCAGCCTCTGTGGCGCAGTTCATTACTCGGCCTTTAGGGGTCTCTTGTCCCTGCGCTCATAATTAAACATTCTGAGAAAATTGTGATGGGATTAGCACCCCCACCCCCCGTTGCTATGGAGACGGAACCAGATCCATCTTTTTTAGCCTTGAGTCGTTCTTTCATGCTCTCTTCATTCTAGACCTCCCCGTGTAGCACAGTGTGAATGAGCACTCCTTTTTTCAAACACCTCCCTGTTCCAAGACACGTCCCAACTCTCCACACATCGGCTTCGAATTCCGTACACAAGGGCACGACGCACACTTGATGTCTTTCAACACAGTCTCATCCCACGCCAGGGTTCCCCGCGGCACTTCTCAGTTAAGGCGGACGCCTAAGCACCTCATAGCGATAGCCGCCGTTGTCCTGTTTTCTCCCTTCCATTCCAAACCGTGACTAACGCCAGTCTCCCTTATCTGAAACCCCCCCCGGTCTGACGGCAAACCCCACCCGACCACCTTAACTAACACATTTCCTGAGGGAAACCCTGCATGCCAATGTGAAGGCTTTAAGGCTTTGACTCGATGGGAGTCTCTCTCATTCCCTTCCTCTCTAACGACACCAACGAAGAAGCACAGTGAAGCCTCTTCCCAGGCCAGAGGCATCGCCATGGGAGCCCAAACACGCCTCCCTCAAGCAGTCGGCTCTGGAGGTGACGCCTCATCCTCCTCCCTTGTCTCGGTCCTGTTTGCCACACTGACTTGCCGATGATTACATTGATTAATTTGCAGGAAGGATTTCTCACCCCTCTAGATCCCAGGCAGAACCTCTGGGAATTGAACGTGAGCAGCGAGCCAATGACTGTTAAACTCAACTTGCCGAGAGAGGAGAGAGAGAGAGAGACAGAGAGACGAGAGAGAGAGAGAGAGCGTGGGGCGACGGAGAGGGGGTGGACGAGGAGAGAGACGAGAGATGAGAGAGAGAGAGAGAGAGAGACGAGAGTGAGACGTAGAGAGATGGGAGAGAGAGAGCAGAGAGAGAGAGGAGAGCGGGAGAGAGAGAGGAGGGAGGGGGAGGAGAGAGAGGACAGAGAGGGAGGGGGGAGGAGGGAGAGGAGAGAGCGAGAGGGAGAGGGAGAGAGAGAGGAGGAGGGGGGGGGTGGGAGAGGAGAGAGAGACGAGAGAGAGAGAGGGAGAGAGGAGAGAGGGAGAAAGAAACAATGAGGATGATACTTCAGTTTGGTTTGTTAAGATTTTCTCGTGTCACGACCTGAGCGTGCACACGTTTCCTCTTCATGTTGACTTATTCCACTTTATAGAGCGGAATAAGTCTTGAATGAGTGTTTGTGGCTTCGATTCAACTGGCAAAGGCCAGTTACTGAAGATTATTCATACTTCTGTCCAACTTTTAAGGGAAACATTGATTGGCAAACTCGAAACTTGCCACTGCTTATTCTGTGGGTTTTCGTTAAAACAACAATTGAAACTACAGGAACATCTAAGACTAGTACTCCAAACTCCATCAACGCAGCAGGTGAGAAATGGAATTTCTTTATTCTTCGGCACTCAAGTCTGAATGAGACAATTACTTTCAAATCCCGGGGTTTATGTCACAAGCCAAACACACTGCAGCTACACTTCACAACAGATTCATCCAGTTCTTTTCAGGTGAATTTCCAAGACTTTGTGTGGTCCATCCAGACCAAAGCACTATCGTTGGAGATAGTTCAGTCATGCACAGTTCTTCTTCTATGAAGGCAGCATGACCGAATAACTCCTCCAACAGGTACACCAACAGCCAGGATAATCTCTGACCTACCGCAGGTCTTGACCCTACCACCCAGCCTGCTGAGAGCAAATCTACACTTACAGCCTTCTAACCCACAGGACAGCCCACACCTTGACCTGCCATGTTCGGCCAGAGCCTGCCGCTGCTGCTGTACACAGGGATTAAAACGTCGACTGGCTCATAAAATATTCCTCCCCTCTCCCCCTGTGCCCTCCTTCTGGCTCACGACATCTGGCAAAGTAGTCTGGTGTGTGGTCGCCCTCCTGGAGGAACCCAGGTTGATAGATGCCTTCTAATGAGCAACATCACGTCCACGGCTCTCTCAGAAGATACGTTAACATGAAAGGTCGGGGGCAGTTTGAGAAATGAGATTGCCGGGATGTAGAGTTCATCGGAGCTAAATCAGAACATGTACTCGTGTGCGTCCACCTCTAAGTAGGTCTTCCCTCTCAGATCTTTGGGTTGTGAACGCCCTTCAGCTTCCCCGTGAATGAAACGGTGGTTAGTCACTAAAAATAGCTGTCTTCTCCAGGAATAAAAAGGGGGGTAGAGGAAGATTTGAGCTGCAGCATCAGATGGATATCATCTCTTGAAAGATCCCAGAAATGCAAATCTTTTTAAGCAAAGGAAGATTGCGCAACCTCATGAATATTTAACACTCCTGCGGAAGAGTGAGATGCATTCAGGGTTCCTTCTCCTTTCAGCTGGCCTGCCGCTAACTGTCCTGCCAGAGACACTATGATCCCCTCTTTCAACCACCATTTCATCTTGTTTTCTTCTCATCGTTTCCATCACAACCACACACAGAAATGGAGATATGAATTCAGCAGTTGAAGGATGGATCATGAGAAGCTGGACTTGCCATCTTCATTCTCTATACCCCTCCCTTTCTGTCTCTTTCTGTCCTCTATCTCTGTCTATACCCCCCTTCCTTTCTCTACCCATTAGTATCTCTCTCTCTCAATCTCCTTCTATTCTTCCTCCCCCTCTTTACCCCTGTCTGTCTCTCTCTGCTTTCACCTCCATCTCCTTCCATCACCCTCCCTTTCTTTACTCCACAGTGGTCTCTCTATATCAACCCCCCCCTCCTTCTCTCCACCCCCTGTCTGTCCCTCTCTCTCTCCTATCACCCCCTCCCTCTCTTTCCCCTTCCCTCTGTTAATCACCCAGCTGTGTCTCTCCACGTCCTTTAATTCCATCTTTCTGCAGAGGTGAATCCCGCTGAACCCTCTCCCTGCCTTCTCCCTGTCTGTACCTCTATCTTTCTCTCTGTTTCTCAAAACACACACACACACGTACGCCCCCCTCCCTCGCCTCTCACCCCTCAACTCGTCTTCTCCTCCCTCCTCCACCGTCTCTGCATGAAGGCCTTGCTGTTTTTCGTGAGTGCATTAACAAAGCGTACACAACCCGTTGATCATAATGAGATCTTCAGCGCCAGCCGGCATCCTGCACCGTCTCGCTGCAGTCGGAGACACAGCCAGCCGGCATCCTGCACCGTCTCCATGCAGACACAGCCGGCACCAAAATAAGACTTAAAGACTTCAGGCAGGTGATCTGAAGAAGACGTTTCAGAGAAGCCCCTCCAGGGGGGCTGTGAGTGTTTATCGAGCCCTCGAGACCTCATCCAATCCTCTCCAGGCCTCAAGGGATGAACCTGAGGGTCTCTGCTGGGAAGGGGGTCTGCGACTCAACCCTGTCCAGGGGGAAGTGCATCGAACCTGGGGGATAATCCCAGCCAAACCCCCACCTACCCCCAGAAAGCCTGGGCTTCGGTTTGATAAATTGTGCAAACACAGAAGTCACACAAAGCTAACAAAAGCAGCTAGGGGCTGACACAGCAGCTCTGCTGGGTTATTAGGGCTACATGTGTTTGCTGGAAGAAAATAAATGACGAAGTGATGAATTGAATTAATGGTAATAATTCTGGGAATGAGACTGGGGGTTGTGGCCTCTGAAAGGATAAGTAGCTGATGTCAAGAGACGCAGAGGGAGGCCAAACTCATTTCATGTGAAAGGAAGATTATTTGTTGACGGGAATACATTGGGTGTTTATTGGATTTTTTTGCTTGTGAACGCTGTAATTTCACTTCACTAGTCTGGATGGTGTATTAGGACCGGGAAAGACAGTTTTAGATCAATGCATGCTAACAGGAATTCCATTATGCACATAAGTAGGGATGTTTGTGGGGTTTTTACGCTCCGGTTTGTGACTAAACTCACCTCCCACAATAATAATACACAGAGATTTGAGATTCTGGCAAGCTGCTTTTTTAAACTAATCTTTTTTTTTATTTTTTACAGCTTATAGGAATAATTCAAGACATTTCCTGTTTGTGTGTCCTGTCCTCCAAGTATTGGTAAGACATGTGGTCCTATAAGGTCTTAAAATAATCTGCTTTTAAACTCTTCCTAAACCCCTTTTGATATCTGCATGTATACTGCATGCAAGGGACATTGTGGGGAAACAGACATGAAGAAAAAAATCAATTAGCCAGCGGGCTAAATCATTTTCCTGACATCAAGATGTTTCCACACATCAGACAGCACCACACACATGCTAGTACACGGCTCAGGAACACATATGGCAACCGACACATCGCGTGTAATTGATATATATATATATAATATATAATATATAGCATGTTTCCCCCTGGGGTGCCAGAGAGCTCCTCCCTAACAAGATTCCACGCTGGCGACCGGGTTCAAACCCGGGTCGTCGTCTTCAGACTCTGCTTATGAGAATAGGAGCTGTGATCGTCAGAAGCAATTATACTGCACATGGACTGAACCTTGGTGGCTGACGCCTGGGCGATGTGCATCTCCCCCCCGTCGTAAAATGATCTCTCTGTGATCAGACTGCCACGGTGTAGGGGAATCAGTCGGTCTATGTATGGTAAACGGACATGCATTTATATAGCACTTTACCTACCTGAATGGTACTCAAAGCACTTTACATTATTGCCTCTCATTTACATGTTCATTTACATGTCCATCCACAGTGAATTGACTGTGCGGTTGGTGGATGGCCCACTCGGAGGCACATCTGTCAGTCTATCTCTGCGTCTGTCTGCCTGTCTGCCTGTCTGTCTGCCTGCCTGCCTGTCTGTCTGTCTGTCTGTCTGTCTGTCTGTCTGTCTGTCTGTCTGACGCCCCTACAGAGGCACATCTGTCAGTCTGTCTCTGCGTCTGTCTGTCTGTCTGTCTGTCTGTCTGTCTGTCTGACGCCCCTACAGAGGCACATCTGTCAGTCTGTCTCTGCGTCTGTCTGCCTGTCTGTCTGTCTGTCTGTCTGTCTGTCTGTCTGTCTGTCTGTCTGTCTGCCTGTCTGCCTGTCTGCCTGTCTGTCTGTCTGTCTGTCTGTCTGTCTGCCTGTCTGCTGTCTGTCTGCCTGTCTGTCTGTCTGACGCCCCTACGGAGGCACATCCGTCAGTCTCAGTCAGTCAGTGTATGTGTTATTAAAGGATACGTGTACACGTGTGTAGTGTCTACGTGTGTAGTGTCTACGTGTGTGTGTGTGTATACGTGTGTAGTGTCTACGTGTGTGGTGTATACGTGTGTAGTGTCTACGTGTGTGGTGTATACGTGTGTAGTGTCTACGTGTGTGGTGTATACGTGTGTAGTGTCTACGTGTGTAGCGTGTATAACATGTTGTAGTATGTTTGTGCGGCTCCGTACTCACGTTGAGTTGGAGAGCTTCGACCCACTGTCCAATCATCTTGTAGCCACGGGCCGAGCTGTTGTTCACCTGGTACTGGAACAGGTCGTACCTTCCAGGGGCGTCGCCGTTCCTGTTGAACGTCACTGAGGTGCCGGCACTTCCTGTGAGGAGAGGAAGTTACAAGTCTCAGGCTTGATCGTCGCTTGCGTTGCGTTTTTCTTTTTGTCTGTTTCGCTCCTCGACCTGTCAGACGAGCTGTGACAAATTGTGACGCGAACTTGACAACACGTCTTGTTTCGAGGCTGGCATTCAGCGGTGAGTTCGATTGACGGCTCTATATCTGAGGGAGGGGGAGTGTGGCGGCCGTGGAGGGATCGCTTTTCTGACCTTTCTGATCCTCTGGTGGGCGTGTCTGCACTCAGACTTATTTTTCATCCTCTAAATCTTTTTTTTCGTTTTCCTCTTTCTCTGTAGCGCAGCCAGCACTACTTCACTTCCGAATCACACAGGGAGACATCCTCCGTTCGGACATGCAGACAGGCCCTCTGGTCAGGGCCAGGAGGGCTCGCTCAGTCAGACACCCACAGAGTGTATGTGGAAGATTTATTTTGCTATATCAGAGTTTATCGGAGAAACGAATGCATTTCCATTTTGACCGACTTCCTAACATGTTTCGATCGTAAGATTTTTGGGGAGAAAAAAAAGTTATTTCACTTCTTCTCCGTCTTAAAGACTAATAAGTAATGACATTTTCACCTGCTGTTCTTTCTGTTCTAGTCTAGACTTTCTCCTCACTGTGCTATCTCACTGAGTGACGTTAAGCAGTACAAGCAGAGGGGGGGAACCGTTCTGAACTGAGACTATCGCAGCAGGAGCAGAGTTCCTTGTTAACATATTAGGAAGGAAGAAAAGATTAGTATGCAGAAAGCTTTTAAGTACTTTTATCTCTGCACTTGGGGCTAGGATTTTATAGTGAAACCTTTGGAAATAAGCAAGGTAGTCTTAGAAGAAAATTAAAGCAACAACGTTCCTCTTTCCACCAGCTATGTTAGGTTGGGTTCAGATGGCTGAGCGGTTAGGGCGGGGGTAGGCAACCCTGGTCCTCGAGAGCCGCTGTCCTGCATGTTTTAGATGTTTCCCTGCTCCAGCACACCTGATTCAAACGAATGAGTTGTTATCAAGCTCTGTGGAAGCCAGGTAACGACCATTCATTTGAATCAGGTGTGCTGGAGCAGGGAAACATCTAAAACATGCAGGACAGCGGCTCTCTAGGACCAGGGTTGCCTACCCCCTGGGTTAGGGCAAGGCACCCTACTTGCCTCGGGGGGAATGTCGCTGTACAGTAAGTAAGTCGCTCTGGATAAGAGCGTCTGCTAAATGACTAAATGTTATCGCCAGCGCTCATCATCTTGATTGGATATAATAATAATTCATTTGATTTGTAACACGCTCTTCATTCATAAGAATCTCAGAGTGCAATGGCATGGCAGCCTCTTTAAACAATCTCTGTAACGTCGGCGGAGAGCAAGGCAGCGTTTTATACTATCCCTGCAAAAAGGAAATGACTCGAAAAGAGCCCAGGCTCGTTGACGTTCCTCATTGATGACAACAAAGAAACACTTCCACTCTGAACATATCGTTAAGAATAACAAAGATAATCTGAAATGATTGCATGCATATTGATAACACAGAGTGGGGCTATTAGAGTAATTGGGAGTGTTGTAAACAGCTGAAAGCCGTGTTGTAACAAGGTGTTGGAGAGTCCTATCAGCACAGCATCATTCTCCTGTGGTTTGATGTCTGCGACAGATCAATACTAGAGTAATGGCAACCTCAGGCTACAGGGGCCTGCTGTTGACAATGAATCAAAATGTCTGTGTGTGTGTGTATGAGTTTGTGTGTGCGTTTGTATGTGCGTGCAAGAGGGAGTGTGTGTGTGAGAGGGAGTGTGCGTGTGTGCGTGTGTATGTGTGTGTGTGAGAGAGAGTGTGCATGCGTGTGTGTGTGTGTATAAGTTTGTGTGTGCGTTTGTATGTGTGTGCAAGAGGGAGTGTGTGTGTGCGTGTGCGTGTGTGTGTGTGTGTGCATGTGTGTGTGTGTGTGTGTGAGAGAGAGTGTGCATGCGTGTCTTCCCATAGTATTCCGTGTCGGAATGAGGGCATGTAAAAATATCACAAATATCTATTCCCGTTCTGTATCAATTGCGTGAAAACAAGCTTTTATAAATGACCTCATTTGCAACTTGTCAAAACATCCCCTGTATTATCAGCTCTAACATAATCATAACACCTGCAAAAAAAGGCAAACCGTCCCTGACAGGCAAAACACATGCAATGTGCTGTGAATAGTAATTGTTTAACTTGGTAAGTTGGCATTCGTTTAGTGTTTAGATATCACCAGATAAAAGATTCCGAGACAAATAAATAGTTAAAGCGGCCAGGTGGCCAGCATGACTGTAATCTGAGATCTACGTTTATGTCTGACACTAAAAAAGAAAATTAGCGCTTTGAGAAGATGCTAATTGCATAGTGACAGTGTCCCTGAGAACAAGATTGCAAGGTGTCGTCTCTGGTCGTTAATGTACGGTCATTTGGAAAAAAGACCTTGGTGTATCGTTTGATTTTAATACGTAGTATTTTTAGTGCACTCTTCATCACTTTCAACCTTAGTTGCTAGAGTAAACTTGATGTGGAGAGAGACTGTAGTTTAGGATTTAGTCCGTGACTACATTCCTGTGTGCTTGCCATGACAATGAAGGCGTTTGAATTGTTTTCTAAAGAAAGTGCCTTTTACAATGCAGGTTTTATTCCTGTGTGTAAGCCTGTGTAGACATCTGTCTAGATCGGGGGTAGGCAACCCTGGTCCTCGAGAGCCGCTGTCCTGCATGTTTTAGATGTTTTCCTGCTCCAGCACACCTGGTTCAAATGAATGGGTTGTTATCAAGCTCTGTGGAAGCCGGGTAACGACCATTCATTTGAATCAGGTGTGCTGGAGCAGGGAAACATCTAAAACATGCAGGACAGCGGCTCTCTAGGACCAGGGTTGCCTACCCCTGGTCTAGATGAATGCATTATGCAGTATAGGAAGGAACATTCGTACCCATCAATGCACAAACAAGGTGTATTCCAGCTCATAGCTACTGTATTACACCCGTACCAGTTTTTCTGGGAGTTTTTCCTTGTCTTCCTTGAGGGTTTAGGTTGGTTGAGGGGCAGCTCTATGGGCGTATGTGAAGCCCTCTGTGACATGCTTGCGTGTAAAAATGGCTATACAAATAAATGTTGATTTGATTTGACCAGAACTGTAGCTACGTTTACACACTGTAATCTAGCACAGCTAGAATCTACTGTGACGGCTATCCAGTATTCCTCCTGACATCAGTCGTCTTCTCGTTGTCCCAGGACCTCCTCTGTAAAGCAGCTGTTTCATCCCTCAGGATAACGAACGTGCTATCTCAGGCCGCCACCTTAGCGGACGGCACGGACCAAGGCAAACAAAGGCACCTTGTGTCCTGTCAGTAGGGCTGTGGTGCGTCTCGTCTACAGAGGCTGTGGTGTGTGTGTGACTCGTCTACAGAGGCTGTGGTGTGTGTGACTCGTCTACAGAGGCTGTGGTGTGTGTGTGACATGTCGTCTACAGAGGCTGTGGTGTGTGTGTAACGTTCCGTCTACAGAGGCTGTGGTGTGTGTGTGACATGTCGTCTACAGAGGCTGTGGTGTGTGTGTAACGTTCCGTCTACAGAGGCTGTGGTGTGTGTGTGACATGTCCTCTACAGAGGCTGTGGTGTGTGTGTGACTCGTCTACAGAGGCTGTGGTGTGTGTGTGTGACGTGTCCTCTACAGAGGCTGTGGTGTGTGTGTGACATGTCGTCTAGAGGCTGTGGTGTGTGTGTGACATGTCGTGTGACTCGTCTACAGAGGCTGTGGTGTGTGTGTAACGTTCCGTCTACAGAGGCTGTGGTGTGTGTGTGACTCGTCTACAGAGGCTGTGGTGTGTGTGCGACTCGTCTACAGAGGCTGTGGTGTGTGTGTAACGTTCCGTCTACAGAGGCTGTGGTGTGTGTGTGACATGTCCTCTACAGAGGCTGTGGTGTGTGTGTGACTCGTCTGCAGAGGCTGTGGTGTGTGTATGACTCGTCTGCAGAGGCTGTGGTGTGTGTGTGACTCGTCTACAGAGGCTGTGGTGTGTGTGTGACTCGTCGTCTACAGAGGCTGTGGTGTGTGTGCGACTCGTCTACAGAGGCTGTGGTGTGTGTGTGACTCGTCGTCTACAGAGGCTGTGGTGTGTGTGCGACTCGTCTACAGAGGCTGTGGTGTGTGTGTGACATGTCATCTACAGAGGCTGTGGTGTGTGTGACTCGTCTACAGAGGCTGTGGTGTGTGTGTGACGTCTCGTCTACAGAGGCTGTGGTGTGTGTGTAACGTTCCGTCTACAGAGGCTGTGGTGTGTGTGTGACATGTCGTCTACAGAGGCTGTGGTGTGTGTGTGACATGTCGTCTACAGAGGCTGTGGTGTGTGTGTAACGTTCCGTCTACAGAGGCTGTGGTGTGTGTGTGACATGTCGTCTACAGAGGCTGTGGTGTGTGTGTGACGTCTCGTCTACAGAGGCTGTGGTGTGTGTGTAACGTTCCGTCTACAGAGGCTGTGGTGTGTGTGTAACGTTCCGTCTACAGAGGCTGTGGTGTGTGTGTGACGACTCGTCTACAGAGGCTGTTGTGTGTGTGTGTGTGTGTGTGACATGTCGTCTACAGAGGCTGTGAACAGGGAGCCCTGCTGCCGGTGACGCCCTCCACCTGCGCGCTGCCAGAAGCACGCCTCGGGGAAGACAAGCTCACCCGGCCATGACACTCCACCCAGCTCATGGTCCTCAGGGTTTCCAGCAGAAAATGTGTTAGTTAAGGTGGTAGGGTGGGGTTTGCCGTCAGACCGGGCTAGTTTGTGCGATAGACTAATGAGTTCTGCAGAGAAGGGAGACTGGCGTTGGTCACGGTTTGTAATGGAAGGGAGAAAACTGGACAGAGTAACACGGGGGATGTCGCTATTTATTTGTATTTTTTTATGGTTGCGGTACATAGACAATATTCTATGTTCACTTATCTTTGTCTCAGAATTGAAAAAGAGGATCTTGAAGGTTCTTATAGGGGAACCATGTGTGTGTGGACCTTTATTTAGGTCACGTAGGGCCCTCTTGGGTTCTAAAGAAATATATAGTTTTTCCCTACAGGGACGAAGAATTCAGCATAACTCTATTTTCAGTTCACTTCGCCTAAATGTAGTAAGATACCATTCTCCATGCGCACAGCATCAAAGCTGGCTCCAAATCTCTCTCTCTCCTCTGACCTGGGACAGGCTCTCTCTCTCCTCCTCTAACCTGGGACAGGCTCTCTCTCTCTCCTCCTCTAACCTGGGACAGGCTCTCTCTCTCTCCTCCTCTAACCTGGGACAGGCTCTCTCTCTCTCCTCCTCTAACCTGGGACAGGCTCTCTCTCTCTCCTCCTCTAACCTGGGACAGGCTCTCTCTCTCTCCTCCTCTAACCTGGGACAGGCTCTCTCTCTCTCCTCCTCTAACCTGGGACAGGCTCTCTCTCACTCCTCCTCTAACCTGGGACAGGCTCTCTCTCTCTCCTCCTCTGACCTGGGACAGGCTCTCTCTCACTCCTCCTCTAACCTGGGCCAGGCTCTCACTCCTCCTCTGACCTGGGACAGGCTCTCTCTCACTCCTCCTCTGACCTGGGACAGGCTCTCTCTCTCCTCCTCTAACCTGGGACAGGCTCTCTCTCTCTCCTCCTCTGACCTGGGACAGGCTCTCTCTCTCTCTCCTCTGACCTGGGACAGGCTCTCTCTCTCCTCTTCTAACCTGGGACAGGCTCTCTCTCTCCTCCTCTAACCTGGGACAGGCTCTCTCTCTCTCCTCCTCTGACCTGGGACAGGCTCTCTCTCTCTCCTCCTCTAACCTGGGACAGGCTCTCTCTCTCTCCTCCTCTGACCTGGGCCAGGCTCTCTCTCTCTCCTCCTCTAACCTGGGACAGGCTCTCTCTCTCTCCTCCTCTAACCTGGGACAGGCTCTCTCTCTCTCTCCTCTGACCTGGGACAGGCTCTCTCTCTCTCCTCCTCTAACCTGGGACAGGCTCTCTCTCTCTCTCCTCTGACCTGGGACAGGCTCTCTCTCTCTCCTCCTCTAACCTGGGACAGGCTCTCTCTCTCTCTCCTCTGACCTGGGACAGGCTCTCTCTCTCTCCTCCTCTAACCTGGGACAGGCTCTCTCTCTCTCTCCTCTGACCTGGGAGGGGGCCGGCTCTCCACTCACCGTTGAAGCTGACCGTACGGATGTACTTGAGCAGCTTCTTGCCCCCGGCCAGGTCCATCTCGGGGCAGACGCTCGTGGTGTCGGGACACAGGTCCCTCTGCATGTTGTGGATGGCGTGGGCCATGGAGTACACGGCGTCGATCACAAACTGCACCTTCCCTTCCTGCTCGTACTTGGAGTCCGTCCCGATCCTCTCCTGACCTGGGGAGGGAGAGAGACGGAGAGAGAGAGAGAGAGAGAGAGAGAGAGATAAGAGAGAGAGGAGACAGAGAGAGAGAGAGAGGAGAGAGAGAGAGAGAGAGAGAGAGAGATAGAGAGAGGACGAGAGAGACAGAGAGAGAGAGAGCGAGAGAGAGAGAGAGAGAGAGACGAGACGGAGAGAGAGAAACAGAGAGAGAGAAAAAGAAAGAAAGAATGACAGAGAGTGAGAGAGAGAGATAGAGAGAGTAAAGAGAGAGAGAGAGAGAGAGGTGGATCGTGTGAGTGTATACCAATACAGCCTGGTCAGATCGATTGAGGTGAACAGCCCACAGTCGATGAGTTAATCCACATTTTTTACACATCAAAACACATCCACATTTCTACAACGTGAACCACATCAACTCCTCCCCCATCCACAGCTCCAGATCGAGTCTCCAGTAGCCTCATGACGAGGTGATCACATCCGCCTGTCCAGGAGTGTATCTTCAGGTGAAACAGATCACAAAGTCATCTTTGAACCTTTTCTGGAACAAAAACTATTACCAGGAAAATGATGATTGTATCTGGGATTACAACCTCCCTGTAATCTGTGCTGCATATTAGATGGAGCAACATTAGGTCTGTGCTTCTGGTATCGCCCGTGTGATTAAGTGGACCCGTGGGATTAAACGGAGGCTTATCTGGCCGGTTTAATGGCAGACTTATCTACCGCGGTCATGTCTATGATCTGCCCTCGAAGCCGCTATCTCCTACCTTGGCCTACCTTGACGAAGCTACAGCAGAGGTGACCGTGCCGAGCCCCAGATACAACGTCTCCACAAAGACTCGCGGTTTAGTCATCTTTATGTTCCTGTCGCCCTTTGCTTCAGTCTCGTACGGTTGTTTATAATAAACATCACATGGCGTAGGTAGCCTTGCCCTCAGGGGCTAACGAACGCCGAGTCGCGCGGAAACGGTGCTCTTCTCCGCGGCACGTTCATTCACCCTGAAGTCACCTTTAGGTGTACCCGGCACGCTCGTCATATCCTCGGAAAATAGGTCACGCGTGGGAGTTTGGAGTTAGAGTCTACGAGGTACGCGCTGGGTTTTTATCTTTCATGTCTCTGGGAAGTGGAAGCTCCGGCAGGAGTGGAGTGTGGAGCTATTTTGGTTTGGAGCAGCAGCGAGGTATTGTAGCGGAGTCTCTCTCTGGAGGGAAGTGGGACTCTTCAACTCCCCTAGCCAAGTCCTGGCACAGGAACATAATCACTCTGGCTAAGGAGAAGGGAAGAGAGGAAGCGTTTAGCTTCAAAGACAAAGGTCAGAGTTCACCGAGAGAATCAAGAAGCTGCCGTTGGCGGACAAAGAAAAAAAAAGAAAAGAAAGCAGACAAAGATTTGAAAACAAACTGAAATAATGCGAGGTTTGGAGAGCAGAGAATCGGCGTCTGTTTTGTTTAGATTTTAAACCGTCTGAGGGGGAAAGGAGAGAAACACACATCTCCACGGCGATGCCTTGCCTTCCCACATTCCTTTTGATCCGTGCAAACCCCCGACAGGACTTTCACAGCTAATTAGTTACCATGGTTTTTGGAAGAGGGGGAATATGATGAGAAGAGGCCAGGACAGCTAGCCTCTCCTTCGTGAGGACAGCTAGCCTCTCCTTCGTGCTGCACACACCGCTGTGCTGCTCGGCTTGCAGCCTGATCGTCAGGCTAAACACATACATGGTCATTACACCCAGGCCTGCACATGCAGTGAACTCGCTGTTCAGACGACAGGTCATCACAATCTCTGTCAGGCCTCATCAGCGCTGCCTTAGTGTACGTGTAAGCAGTTCTCATCGGTGCTCTCGACACGCACACAGACTCAGGGCGCACACGCACAGCAGGCGCACACGCACAACAGGCGCACACGCACAAAGAAAAGTACACACACACACTCATGCATGTATGCACACACACGCACAACAGGCACACACACACTCATGCATGTATGCACACACACACACGCACAACAGGCACACGTACAACAGGCGCAGACACACAAACAAAAGTACACCCACACACCCACGCATGTATGCACACACACGCACAACAGGTGCAGACACACAAACAAAAGTACACCCACACACCCACGCATGTATGCACACACACACGCACAACAGGTGCACACGCATAAACAAAAGTACACCCACACACACTCATGCATGCATATACGCACGCACTCACTCATATACGCACACACAAACAAACGTACACACAGAGACACATGGACACGCACACACAGAGCTAACGATAGAGCATTCTAGAAACAAAGACATGTACTATTTCCTGCTCTGTGATGTGTGGAGAGAGTCTGCTGTGTCACACTAATGATCTGAACGCAGCATCGTCAGAACGGGAGGTCGGAGAGATCAGGAGGCCTGGAAGCAGGAGGCCTGGGAAGCAGGAGGCCTGGGAAACAGGAGGCCTGGGAAACAGGAGGCCTGGGAAGCAGGAGGCCTGGGAAGCAGGAGGCCTGGGAAGCAGGAGGCCTGGAAGCAGGAGGCCTGGAAGCAGGACGCCTGGGAAGCAGGACGCCTGGGAAGCAGGACGCCTGGGAATCAGGAGGCCTGGGAAACAGGAGGCCTGGGAAGCAGGACGCCTGAGAAGCAGGAGGCCTGGGAAGCAGGACGCCTGGGAAGCAGGAGGCCTGGGAAACAGGAGGCCTGGGAAGCAGGACGCCTGGGAAGCAGGAGGCCTGGGAAGCAGGACGCCTGGGAAGCAGGAGGCCTGGGAAACAGGAGGCCTGGGAAGCAGGACGCCTGGGAAGCAGGACGCCTGGGAAGCAGGACGCCTGGGAAACAGGAGGCCTGGGAAGCAGGACGCCTGGGAAGCAGGAGGCCCGGGAAGCAGGAGGCCCGGGAAGCAGGAGGCCCGGGAAGCAGGAGGCCCGGGAAGCAGGAGGCCCGGGAAGCAGGAGGCCCGGGAAGCAGGAGGCCCGGGAAGCAGGAGGCCTGGGAAGCAGGACGCCTGGGAAGCAGGAGGCCTGGGAAGCAGGACGCCTGGGAAGCAGGACGCCTGGGAAGCAGGAGGCCTGGGAAGCAGGAGGCCTGGGAAGCAGGAGGCCTGGGAAGCAGGAGGCCTGGGAAGCAGGACGCCTGGGAAGCAGGACGCCTGGGAAGCAGGAGGCCTGGGAAGCAGGAGGCCTGGGAAGCAGGACGCCTGGGAAGCAGGAGGCCTGGGAAGCAGAGATAAACAGCTCTGACAGAGCAGCAGGGAGACCAGCAGGGGTGGGACCTCACGATTCGAATCAATTTTTGGGGTCACGACTCGATTAAAAATCGATTCATGATTTTTCTGAGAAAAGAGAAATATATATATATTCAACAAACAAAAAAATCATGAATCAATCTGAATCGCTAGCAGACTGAATCGCGATTCAAAATGTGAATAGATTTTTCCACCCCACCCCTAGAGACCATACAGGCATGGGCTTACGGGCGAGGCCCGAGGGAGGCCCGAGCGAGGCCGAAGGGAGGCCCGAACCAATCCGAGACCGCCCCTGTTCCATTTACTGTACTGCAAAATGTTCTCTGCCCAGATCCCATTTCTACACAATAACAATAACAGCGTTTCATTGTCAGGTGATTGACGAGAGCTGTTAGGTTTGATGGCCACGCTAGCTTATCAAAGACGCAGCGTTTATGACGGTAATGTTTGTTGTCTCCTGATGTGCTGGCTGTGAGATGAAGGATCTCCGGGGATCTGGAGATGTCGTCTGGAGCCTCAGGAAGGATCATCATTCACCCAAACCTCATTATCTTATTTGTTTCTATGATGAGTAAAACACTTTACATTCGTAAAGAGATAGAAAATAACAATGATTTCCTGTACGTTCTACTTCAGTATTACAATTAGACAATCTACTTTGTTGTTTTTTAATATAAATAAATAAAGGCTGGTATGTTGGAAGGAAGAAAAAGACGAAATTAAAGGAGAGAGCCTGGATGAAAATAGAAGATACAAAATGTATCAAATCAGTCAGATTGTTGAGCGGTTGTTGAGCGTGGAGCTAAGCAGCCCTGTGGAGGCCTGACATGTCAGCCTTCACTCAACAGGCACTGATTTTACCGCCTGTTTTTCCTTTGGAAAGTTAACCCTTCACGACACGTCCTCCAGTCAGACCTGGACCCCTGCAGGCTCTCTGAGCTTGGTCTCCCACACACACGGTGGCAGGGCCCTGCAGGCTCTCTGAGCTGGGTTTCCCACACACACTGTGGAAGGGCCCTGCAGGCTCTCTGAGCTGGGTTCCCCACACACACGGTGGAAGGGCCCCAGTCAGACCTGGACCCCTGCAGGCTCTCTGAGCTTGGTCTCCCACACACACTGTGGAAGGGCCCTGCAGGCTCTCTGAGCTGGGTTTCCCCACACACACGGTAGAAGGGCCACACTCAGCCTGGCTTCATCACCCCGGGGGCCCCGTGTCCCGGTGGGAGCAGATTGTCCCCCTGCTATCTGGGGGCCACAGGGAACCATGGAACCAGAGGGCCTTGAAACCACTGAGACATGGAACCATAGAACTACAGATACAGAGAACCAATTTGCTATTGAACCGAGAAAAAACACAATGAAGAAGACATAGAACCAAGGACGCACGAAGGCAGGTCCACCCAAACACAACCCAGCACCAGGTGTTACTGCCTGGGTCAAACACAACCCAGCACCAGGTGTTACTGCCTGGGGTCAAATACAACCCAGCACCAGGTGTTACTGCCTGGGTCAAATACAACCCAGCACCAGGTGTTACTGCCTGGGTCAAACACAACCCAGCACCAGGTGTTACTGCCTGGGTCAAACACACAACCCAGCACCAGGTGTTACTGCCTGGGGTCAAACACAACCCAGCACCAGGTGTTACTGCCTGGGTCAAACACAACCCAGCACCAGGTGTTACTGCCTCGGTCAAACACAACCCAGCACCAGGTGTTACTGCCTGGGTCAAACATAACCCAGCACCAGGTGTTACTGCCTGGGTCAAACACAACCCAGCACCAGGTGTTACTGCCTGGGGTCAAACACAACCCAGCACCAGGTGTTACTGCCTGGGTCAAACACAACCCAGCACCAGGTGTTACTGCCTGGGCCCAAACACAACCCAGCACCAGGTGTTACTGCCTGGGGTCAAATACAACCCAGCACCAGGTGTTACTGCCTGGGGTCAAATACAAAAACCCAGCACCAGGTGTTACTGCCTGGGTCAAACACAACCCAGCACCAGGTGTTACTGCCTGGGGTCAAACACAACCCAGCACCAGGTGTTACTGCCTGGGGTCAAACACAACCCAGCACCAGGTGTTACTGCCTGGGTCAAACACAACCCAGCACCAGGTGTTACTGCCTGGGTCAAACACAACCCAGCACCAGGTGTTACTGCCTGGGTCAAACACAACCCAGCACCAGGTGTTACTGCCTGGGTCAAACACAACCCAGCACCAGGTGTTACTGCCTGGGGTCAAATACAACCCAGCACCAGGTGTTACTGCCTGGGGTCAAATACAACCCAGCACCAGGTGTTACTGCCTGGGTCAAATACAACCCAGCACCAGGTGTTACTGCCTGGGGTCAAACACAACCCATCACCAGGTGTTACTGCCTGGGTCAAACACAACCCATCACCAGGTGTTACTGCCTGGGTCAAACACAACCCAGCACCAGGTGTTACTGCCTGGGTCAAACACAGCCCAGCACCAGGTGTTACTGCCTGGGTCAAACACAACCCAGCACCAGGTGTTACTGCCTGGGGTCAAATACAAAAACCCAGCACCAGGTGTTACTGCCTGGGTCAAACACAACCCAGCACCAGGTGTTACTGCCTGGGGTCAAACACAAAAACCCAGCACCAGGTGTTACTGCCTGGGGTCAAACACAACCCAGCACCAGGTGTTACTGCCTGGGTCAAACACAACCCAGCACCAGGTGTTACTGCCTGGGTCAAACACAACCCAGCACCAGGTGTTACTGCCTGGGTCAAACACAACCCAGCACCAGGTGTTACTGCCTGGGTCAAACACAACCCAGCACCAGGTGTTACTGCCTGGGGTCAAATACAACCCAGCACCAGGTGTTACTGCCTGGGGTCAAATACAACCCAGCACCAGGTGTTACTGCCTGGGTCAAATACAACCCAGCACCAGGTGTTACTGCCTGGGGTCAAACACAACCCATCACCAGGTGTTACTGCCTGGGTCAAACACAACCCATCACCAGGTGTTACTGCCTGGGTCAAACACAACCCAGCACCAGGTGTTACTGCCTGGGTCAAACACAGCCCAGCACCAGGTGTTACTGCCTGGGTCAAACACAACCCAGCACCAGGTGTTACTGCCTGGGTCAAACATAACCCAGCACCAGGTGTTACTGCCTGGGTCAAACATAACCCAGCACCAGGTGTTACTGCCTGGGTCAAACACAACCCAGCACCAGGTGTTACTGCCTGGGTCAAACACAACCCAGCACCAGGTGTTACTGCCTGGGTCAAACACAACCCAGCACCAGGTGTTACTGCCTGGGTCAAACACAACCCAGCACCAGGTGTTACTGCCTGGGGTCAAACACAACCCAGCACCAGGTGTTACTGCCTGGGGTCAAACACAACCCAGCACCAGGTGTTACTGCCTGGGTCAAACACAACCCAGCACCAGGTGTTACTGCCTGGGTCAAACATAACCCAGCACCAGGTGTTACTGCCTGGGTCAAACACAACCCAGCACCAGGTGTTACTGCCTGGGTCAAACATAACCCAGCACCAGGTGTTACTGCCTGGGTCAAACACAACCCAGCACCAGGTGTTACTGCCTGGGTCAAACACAACCCAGCACCAGGTGTTACTGCCTGGGTCAAACACAACCCAGCACCAGGTGTTACTGCCACCCAAACACAGTCCAGCACCAGGTGTTACTGCCTGGGTCAAACACAACCCAGCACCAGGTGTTACTGCCTGGGGTCAAACACAACCCAGCACCAGGTGTTACTGCCTGGGTCAAACACAACCCAGCACCAGGTGTTACTGCCTGGGTCAAACACAGTCCAGCACCAGGTGTTACTGCCTGGGGTCAAATACAGAAAGACATCTGAACACCATCTTGATTTGCATATTAAAACATTTTGCATGCTAAAAGAGTACCGAAACGTTGCATAAATCCTGACAGCAGACAGACATTTTTTATTTGATGACTTGAAGGTCAGCCAGGCTGATGTTCACAGAACATTTGTTGGCAAAGCTGCCAAGTTTATGCCTCAGTTTAAGCTTCCTATAACGTACTGCAGATGCAGGGCGGGTGACGTGTACCGCCCCACACAGCCAATCAGGACGGGTGATGTGTACCGCCCCACACAGCCAATCAGGACAGGTGATGTGTACCGCCCCATACAGCCAATCAGGACGGGTGACATGTACCGCCCCTTACAGCCAATCAGGACGGGTGACATGTACCCGCCCCGTACAGCCAATCAGGACGGGTGATGTGTACCGCCCCACACAGCCAATCAGGACGGGTGACATGTACCCGCCCCGTACAGCCAATCAGGACGGGTGATGTGTACCGCCCCACACAGCCAATCAGGACGGTGATGTGTACCTCCCCACATAGCCAATCAGGACGGGTGACGTGTACCTCCCCACACAGCCTCCTCCAATCCAGGTTACACAACAGCTGCTGTGGCAGGCCGTCTTGTAAAAAATAAATAAATAAAAAAAGTTTGGAAAGAAAGTTTGGAAAGGTTGAAAAAAAATTGTTTGTGCATGTAGCATGATCTCTCCTCTCCTCCCCTTTCACTGTGTGTGGAAAAATAGTTTAGATTTTTTTGTAAAAAAATTTAAAAAAAGTTTCTACGGGTTGAAACAAATTCCCCAAAAAGTTGACAGGTTAAAAAAAATCTTCTAAAAAAGCCTCATTTGTCAACGACAGAACAACTCGGGTGAGGTAACGACTCCAGGTACTCGCAGCGTCTCGCAGCCCTGAATATCCCTGCCATCACGGTCACTAGCTTCACCCTGACACATGCCCCAGGTACTGCAGAGCACACCCACCTAACAGCTAGCGCATAGCGCGGTCACAAGTGTGTACAAGTCTCTAGAACCTTCTGATCGTACCTAACGTACTCTCATTAGCAAGGGCTATCGCCATGGTACGTGTTACCACGGATACGTGCTACCACGGATACAGCAAACCTTCTGATCTCTCCGTCTTTGACCTCTAATCATGTAGGTGCTCCTTCCTTTTGATTATCATCAAATAGAGAAACACAACATGAGACGGTTTCAGTTTGAAATGGATCTACACGTACGTTATCTATACGTTATATATACGTTATACACAACCACACTACCCTACGGTCCAGGTTGGTCTATTTAACAGGAACATGAGACGGTACCTTTAAAATGGATCTACACGTACGTTATATATACGTTATATATACGTTATACACAACCACACTACCCTACGGTCCAGGTTGGTCTATTTAACAGGAAACCTTCTGATATTCCTGTGTGGTACAGGCCTTTTCTCCGTAACAGTCTCCCCCAGCCCAGCTCCCATAACGGCATTCTGTGAAGGGAAATGATGGATATCACGAGCGCTCCGTAACTGATGTCGAGACGTAACCTTTGCGGTGCGCGCGGAGCGCCAGGCAGAGAGAGCGGTGGTGAAGTGCGGCCAAACCGCCAAAGACTAATCGTCTGTATGGATTTCATGAATCTTTCAACGATTCAATATACCTGATGAATACTTAATACCAGAGTCTGCCAAATCACATTTCTGATTGGTGCTTTAAAATACACATTGGAACACGAAAAACGAATCGACTGCTGTGCCTACGTCGAAATAATGGTCTTTTTTGAAAGAACAGCGTTGCTTGAGAGTTCACAGTTGAATATTGGAGTTTCTGTAGCGCTCTCATTAGGAGCATTTCAAAGCTTAAGTTGTCTGGTTTACTGTCTGTCTGAATGCTGTGGTACAGTGTGGGTGTGTGTGGGTGTGTGTGTGGGTGTGTGGGTGTGTGTTACGGCTCCGTACGTAACAGTGTGTGTGTGTGGACTGTGAATAACTTTGTACATGTCTGTGTTTGTTTGGTTGTCTCACTGTTAGGACTCATTTGTGTTTGTGTGTTTGTGTGTCTGTGTGTTTATGTGGGTATTTGTGTGCGTGTATGCGTGTGTGTATGTGTGTGTGCGTGTGTGTGTGTATGTATGTGTGTGTGTGAATGTGCGTGTGTGTGTGCGTGTGTGTGCGTGTGTGTGTGTGTTCATGCGCGTGTGTGTGTGTGTGTGTGTGTGGTGTGTGTGTATGTGTGTGTATGTGCGTGTGTGTGTGTATGTGTGTGTGTGTTCTCTCCCGTCCAGAGAGCTGCTGGTGCCAGGGGGATTCTGAGCCAATCACCCAGAAACAGAGCAGCGAGGATGAACACAGCTCATTACGTAATTGAAGGCTCTTTTCTAGGGGGAGACTCCAGCTTTTCTCTCTCTTAGCAAAGTGAAGCAGCTTCCTCATCTGCAATGGAAACACCCTCCCTGGGCAGGAGCAGTGTCATGGTGCTGCGGCCATGGGGACATCCAGGAAGAGAGGAACAAGGGATACTGAGAGGGAGAGGTGAGCTGAGAGAGAGAGAGAGAGAGAGGTGGGCTGAGAGAGAGAGAGAGAGAGAGGTGGGCTGAGAGAGAGAGAGAGAGAGAGAGGTGGGCTGAGAGAGAGAGAGAGAGGTGGGCTGAGAGAGAGAGAGAGAGAGGTGGGCTGAGAGAGAGAGAGAGAGAGAGAGAGAGAGAGAGCGGGGGGGACTACAGAGACACTGAACACAGTACCTCCGTCTCGCAGAGATCGATAGTTACAATAGATGGTGTTCATTAAAGATACTGTGCATGTGTGAATTGTCCGACTAATTGCGGTACAGTATTGACAGTCAGACACATGAGTTTCTGTTCTCGCTACTTAGAAAAGTTCAAAATCCAAAGTAATGGATGTGCTACACTCAAACACCAGTCAAGGTGAAATAATGATGTTCATTATAAGTTTGCAGGAAACTGCAGGAAAACCCAAAGTTATCGACCCAAGCGTCACATAACTGTCGTCGTGGGTTACATAACTGTTTCATACAGTTCATTCATGAAGAGAACCATATCTACTAAGCATATCATTTCATTCAGTCTTTGCAATTCTTGGGGTTAAAAAGATCTCAGTGGTACTCTCACTTGGAAACAGGAAATGAAGGAAAGAGGAACAGGAAATTGGAAAGAACCACTTGATTCTGAGAGGCCTATTCTGTCGATGATCGACTATTACGATCGATAAACATCATTGACTAATTCTCTGATCCTTGACACTGGCTCATTTGCTGTGGTAGTTGACAGCAAAAAGCTCTTTATATAGAATACAGCAATACTGTAAAGTGTCACAACTGTAACAGGAAACAGGAACCTGTAACAGGAAGTAAGAGAAACAGGAAACAGGAAGTAAGAGGAACAGGAAACAGGAAGTAAGAGGAACAGGAAACTGGTACCTGTGCACTTCCTGCTTGTGTCCTCCTTCTTGGAGGAACTCATGAGTTTGCAGTTGAAGTTCTCCTCCCAGTACTCTGCGAACCACACGTTCCTGCGGTTGTTCTCCAAGGTTCTGGAGGTGAAGTAGGCGTCAAAACCTGGAAAGATAGATGAACATTTTAAGTTTCATGTATTTTTGCTTGACTTTTTATCGATTTATTATGATACAGTTTTATGTAACAGTTCTCACACAAACTCTCCGTCCATCTCTACCATGTCTTAAGGCACTATCTTCAACGGTTCAGTTTAAGCCTGCCAAGTTCAGACTCAAGGGTACTGTAAGCATGTAATATTCAGATTATCTTTGTGTGTTTTCATTTAATGTACGGATATCTACGAGGGTCTGTTGCTTTGGAAACAGGTCATACAAAGTGAAGTAAAGAGGTCCTCTGGTCTGAAGTTATAAATAAGTAATGTCATAAAGTAATTTATGATGTAAAGACCAAATGCAACCGATGACATCATTGTCATATGGTACTGTATGTTACACCACAAGGTAATTCAAGTGAAATTCTTGAATATTGGCTGAAAGCATATATTCAGTTACTCTCCCTCCAGGTAAAATGCTGTGCTGGCACAGTGGGGGAGTGACAAGGTAGCATTGAGGTGTCCTTGTCATTCACTGATGTCAAAGCCCTGAGCAGGGACATACATATTCATATCTCCTGGGCTAAATATAGGACCTGACCTGAAGATTTGCATGAACTGGAACCTCTGCTCAATAAAGCAGTATGTATAAAAAAGTGATGTGGACTTGAAAAGGATCCATTACAGCAAGGAAGCAATTCATTATTCAACAACTTTATGAATTCAAACTGCAAAGACTTCCAAACTCCAGCTCAAAGTGTAGAAAAGCCTTTTCACAGATCTTTGCCCGTGGGTGCAGAAAGGCTCAGGCTGAAAAAGATGTTTGTGTCGCTGTTACATTCAGCTCGGAGGCCTTGGCGCGCTGGGGACAACACGGAGAAGAGAGATGTTTTAATAATGTGAATATAGCTCTGCTATACGGATGGTTCTTCTGTGTTGTTTACGTGTTGACGTGTCTGGCGTGTGCCTGGTCGAGGCAGGAAGGCCCGAGGTTGCAGAGGGATACCGGCTGAGATGAAGCCCAGCCCGGTGGAAGGGAACACTCAAGCCATGCAGGGTTCAAGCCCCAAGTCACCAGACACACGAGTCAACCAGCACTCCTAAATAAAACAAGTCCGACATCTCAGCTCGAAAGGTTCTTTGTTTCTTTGTCACACAGACGAAAACCTCCACCCTCCATGATCCAGTCCCTCTCAACACACACTCCAGCTCTGCTCTGTCACTGTCGCCGTGGGCGATTCTCAGTGACAGGGACTGGAGCACCTGACACAGTAGATACACGATCGGGGTCTTGAAGTGACGCTCCGCCTCTCCTCTGTGGCGGGGTGTGGCGTGACGGTGCGGGTCACGGCGGGGATGCCAGGAGTGTCGCGGGAAGGTCAAACGTCTCCCGGTGCCTTTGCCCTCAGGGGCACAGAAGCTAAGACAACAGGCCGCCTCGCCTCAATAATCCCCGTGATGCATCGCAACCTCTTCAACGACTGCCTCTCTCAGCCCGGCTGCCTCTCTCAGCCCTGCTGCCTCTCTCAGCCCGGCTGCTCTCTCTCAGCCCTGCTAGCTCTCTCTCAGCCCGGCTGCCTCTCTCAGCACGGCTGCCTCTCTCAGCACCCGGCTGCCTCTCTCAGCCGTGCCTCTCTCGCCCGGCTGCCTCTCTCAGCACCCGGCTGCCTCTCTCAGCGCCGAGCTGCCTCTCTCAGCCCCGGCTGCCTCTCTGCCCTACACCTTCAGACGACCCGCACGGCCGTCGAAACAACTCGCTGGCTACGCTCTAACACCGCACATGTGGTCCATCGACAATAAATGAACCCGCATCCATAAACTGTCAGTGCGACAACTGTTGTTTGTTTTTCGTCTCTCGTATATCAGTGGTATAAAAACCCCCTGTGGGTATTGGTGAGGCAGCTGGACACCTGGAGGAACGAGCCCGGGACAACAACAGGAGAGACAGGATGGTTAACGGCGTTGTTAGGAAGCAGAGGGGATGAGAGTCCCCCGGATAGAGAAGCATGTTGGGCTGATCGATCGATACGACACCTCAGGACTGAGAGAAACTAGAAAGTTCTGCTTCTGCATTATGCATGCGCCGGAGCTCTCCAAGCTCTTTTGTGGGGGAGGGCACCGCAGACAATCACATTCAGATTCATCGGAGCGGTCGTTTGTGTGAATGAGGCCGTCTGAACGAACGTGGTCACACATACTCGCACGTTTACAAGTAGAAATGTCATAGAAATGGAACATGGAGGTACTTGTATCGTTTATTTTCTCCTCAGTAATGCCATATCTCTCGAGAAGACAAAGACAAAAATAGAAAGGGAAGAAGGGGAGATGAAAAGACTAAGGGGAGAGTGCGGTATTATTACGGCTAGGGTATCGAGGTTAAATTGAATACTTTTTACTTAGAGAAGAGAAACTTCAAAAACTGTACTAACAAGAAAATAACTCCAAAATGTTTTTCTGCTCCGAGCAGAATAACTGTGCATTTAACAAGTAAACAAAGACTTTGTTTATATGTTCCACTTACAGAACAGTACTCAAACTAACTCGGGAAACTTTTCTCCAGTTTGATATCCGATATCCTGATAGAGGCAAAACAGAAATCACTGTAGTGAATAAAGGCATGTTTCCCAAGTGCCGGCATAGATCACTTCTATAAATGTCAGACATAAACAGGAGGTTTTGTGTGTTTGTGTTTATAAGTGTAACTTCAAGCCTTGATGAACACGTTTCTGAAAGGGACGGTGGAGTGGAAACTCTGCATTCGGGGAGTGCATGAAAAGTAAATATGTGGAACATTCAAAACAACAACTTGATAAGAATGAATAAACCAAGCAGCAGAAAACAGTAAAGCAAATAAAAAGCCTGGACATCGGACTGCCAACAACGATTTACATCATGAATGCGCATTGTTTATGCATGAAGATTGTGTCAATATTTCTAACTGTATTTCATATGTGTACACTATGTGTGTTTGTGTAAGTTTGTGTATCTTTCAGTGTGTGCATCTACCTTCATGCATTCACATCAGTTGCGTGTGCCCATATGCCAGCGGGGGGTGGTGGGGGTGGGGGAGATGGTGGTGGGTGGGGGAGATGGTGTGGTGGGGGGGTGGGAGATGGGTGGTGGGGGTGGGGAGATGGGTGGTGGGGGTGGGGGAGATGGGTGGTGGGGTGGGGATGGGTGGTGGGGGTGGGGGAGATGGGTGGGGTGTGGGGGAGATGGGTGGTGGGGGTGGGGGAGATGGGTGGTGGGGGTGGGGAGATGGTGGTGGGGGTGGGGGAGATGGGTGGGTGGGGGTGGGGGAGATGTGTGGTGGGTGGTGGGGGGAGATGGGTGGTGGGGGTGGTTTGGGGACCAGGACGCAGCAGGCAGCCCTGAGCGTGGAGGCCAGACTGAACCTCCAGAACCCCCCTGCTGCAGCCCACCGTCTGGAGAACCAGGAACAACAAGCAGCCAAACAAACAGGCCCTGCTGGAGATCACAGCGGACCCCCGAGTCCCAAGCTGTGACTCTGACGGACCGACGAAACCTGGACGACCAGACGGCTTTCCACTCCTCGCCCTCGTAAAAGATCCAACCTCTCCGCCCGTTTGAAAGGGTCGCTGATTCAAAGAGAAATCAAGGTTGTTCTGTGATGAGGGTAGACGAACACGCTCACCTCTGATTTCAGTCTGGGATGAAGGTGAAACTCATAAATGATCACCGCTCAGGGAGGAAGAATGCAGAAGACATATGAGAGGAGGGGGAGGACTGGGCATGAGTGAAAAGATAATGAGGATATAGAAAGGAGCTTGGGGTTTGAGATGGGTGTGAGCTAGCGAGCTGAGCTAAAGCCTCGTTACGTGATCCAAGTCTGGGCTGGAGCGCCTCCACTCCTCCATCTCCCTCACCCACTCTCTCCTCCATCTCCCTCACCCTCGCTCTCCTCATCTCCCCTCAACCCTCGCTCTCTCCTCCACTCTCCCTCACCCTCGCTCTCCTCCATCTCCCTCACCCTCGCTCTCCTCTATCTCTCACTCGCTCATCCTCCATCTCCCTCACTCACTCCTCCTCCATCTCCCTCACTCCATCGCTCTCCTCATCTCCCTCCCCAAGCTCCTCCATCTCCCTCACCCTCGCTCTCACTCCATCTCCCTCACCTCGCTCTCCTCCATCTCCCTCACCCTCGCTCTCCTCCCTCTCCCTCACTCTCTCTCTGCCTCCTCCATCTCCCTCACCCATCGCTCTCCCTCCATATCCCTCACCTCGCTCTCCTCCATCTCCCTCACCCCGCTCTACTCCATCTCCCTCACCCTCGCTCTCCTCCATATCCCTCACCCTCGCTTCCTCCATCTCCTCACCCTCGCTCTCCTCTATCTCCCTCATCCATCACCATCACCTCGCTCTCTCCATATCCCTCACCCTCGCTTCCTCATCTCCTCACCCGCTCTCCTACATATCTCCCTCACCCTCTCTCTCCTCCATCTCCTCACCACGCTCTCCTCCATCTCCCTACCCTCGCCTCTCCTCCATCTCAAACTACCCGACGCTCTCCTCATCTCCCTCACCCTCGCTCTCCTCCATCTCCTCAACACTCGCTCTCCTCCATCTTCCTCACACTCGCTCTCCTCTATCTCACATCGCTCCCTCCATCTCCCTAACCTCGTCTCTCTCCATCCATCACCCTCGCTCTCCTCCATCTCCTCACCTCGCTCTCCTCCATCTCCCTCAACCTGCTCTCCCTCCATCTCTCACCCTCCATCATTCATAACTCCCTACCCCGCTCTCCTCTCATCTCCCCTCACCTCGCTCTCTCCATCTCCTCACCTCGCTCTCCTAATCTCCCCTCGCTCTCCTCATTCTCACTCACCTCACCCGCCTCCATCTCATCTCCTCACCTCGCTCTCATCCATCTCCCACCTCAGCTCTCTCATCTCCTCACCCTCGCTATACTCATCATCTACTCACCTCGCTCTCCTCATACCCTCACCTCTCTCTCCTCATCTACATCACCGTGCTGCCTCCATCTCACCTCACACTCGCTCTCCATCCATCTCCCTCACCGCTCGCTCCTCCATCTCCACTCACCTCGCTCTCCGACCATATCTCCATCACCTCGCTCTCCTACATCTCACTCACCCTCCTCCATCTCCCTCACCGCGCTCTCTTCCATCTCCTCACCCACGCTCTCGACCATCTAACCTCACACACGCATCTCCTCATCTCCACCACCACGCTCTCCTCCATCTCCCTCACCCTCGCTCTCGCTCCATCTCCTCAACCTCGCATCGCCTCAGCTTCACCTCACCTCGCTCTAGCCTCCATCATCCCTCACACCACGCTCTCTGCCATCTCCCTCACCACGCTCTCCTCCATCTCGTACGCACCTCGCTCTTCCGCATTTCCTTCATCACCCTCGCTCTACTCTATCTCCCTCGCTCTCATCTGATCTCCCTCGATATCATCCATTCACCATCACACTCGCCTCCATCCTATCCCGAACAATCGCTATCTCCCACTCTAGCCCTCACCCTCGCTCTCTCCATCTCCCTCACCTCGCACATCTCCATCTCATCAATCTACTCTAACAACGCTCTCCTCCATCTCCTCACCCTCGCTCTCACGCAATCTCCCTCACCCTCGCTCTCTCCATCTCTCACACCCTAGCGCTACTCTCTCCTCGTCTCCTCACATCGCTCTCATCTGGATCTCAAACATCGCTAACCATAGAGTTATCCTCCATCTCCCTCACACTCGCGCTCTCCTCCAGGTCTCACGCTAACCTCGCTCTCTCAATCTCCTCACCCTCGCTCTCCTACAATGCTCCCATCACCTCGCTCGCCTCCATCGGCCCTAGCTCTCGCATCCTCCATCTCATCACCGCGCGATCGCGACCTGCCTCGCGCTCCGCCATCTCCATCGCTCTCGCTCCAGCTCCGACGTGTCGAACGAACCCGTCGCGGAGCCGCGGATGCGCCATCTCGCGCTCTCGACAGCGCCGTCACCCGCTTCTCCTCGCCATCGTCCCCGTGACCCGCGCTGCTCCGCCATGAGGCACCGTCACCTCGCTGCGACTCAATCTCCATCTCACTAACCTCGATCTCCTCTCATGGTACCTCACTACCCTACGCTTCTCCTCCATCTCCCTCACCTCGCTCTAGCATACATCTCCCCTCACAATCGCGTCTCACGCCATCTCCTCACCCTCGCTCTCTCGACATCTCACCTCACCTCGCTCTCCTCCATGCTGCCTCACATCCTCGCCATCTCACGCTCAAGCGCGCCCCTACTTCCTATCTCTCTCTCTCTCGAATCTCGCCTCCATCTCCCTCACCCTCGCTCTCCTCCATCTCCCTCACCCTCGCTCTCTCCTCCATCTCCCTCACCCTCGCTCTCTTCCATCTCCTCCCTCGCTCTCCTCCATCTCCCTCACCCTCGCTCTCCGTCGTGGGGGAGATGCAGGCTGACAGGCTGACAGGCTGACAGGGACGGCTCAGGCTGAGCTTGTTAACTGGTACACAAAGCAGTCAGAGCACTGACAACCAATCAACCAAAGAAGAGAGCAGAAACAAGTTAAATAATAACCACCTCCCCAGACCTGTAGGGACGCTCAAGAATAGAGCAGCATGTGAAGAAATGGATCATATTTGATTCAATAACAAGAGAATGTGTGATAGGGAAGAAGGATTTTGATTTATTTATATATTTATTTGTGTATTATTGGCTTTTGTTCAGCCGCAGAGATGAGTGAGGAAGCCATCCGTCCATCACATCAGATCTGAGTCATGTTTACATGGCCCCCAAGATTAAACTCAACATCCGTGCCCATCTACTGCCCTCTCACATGCACACACCTGCACACCTGCACCACACACACACACCCAACCAACAGAAACACACCTGCACACATGCACAACACACACACCTAACCAACAGAAACACAGCGGTATCAACCCTGTCTTTGCACTGAAACAAGAGCTTCTGTTTGTGTGCGGTTTGCCAGGTGAGCCCTGTGTGTTAGGCTTAGGGACAGCCATCAATAGACCGCAACACACCAGTTCAAGCTCCTATTGATCAGAAGGACCGTGTTGACTGGATTCTGGAACGATCAAAGGCATGGCACTATGTCACCTTCGACTCCCCGTGGCTGCATTGTGTCAGTATGATACCAGTCACCCTGGTCAGTTCACTATCCTGCCTCCAACCCCCCCGCCGTGGTCGTCAGGGTAGGTGAGTGGCGAGGGAGGGTTTCCGTGGCAGCTGTCGTGGTCATGAAGCGTAACAAGCAGTGATGAAAGCTTTTTTGTTGTTGGCGTAATTGACTTTGCATGTGGCTTTAACTCAGCAGGCCGCAGCAGCAGGAGATGCACAGCCACGCTGAGACCAGAGGCCTGCAGTGCTGCTGATCAACCTGACTCTCTCTCCCCTGCCTCCCTTACCACAGCCACACTGAGACCAGAGCCCTGCAGTGCTGCTGATCAACCTGACTCTCTCTCCTCCCTGCCTCCTTACCACAGCCACGCTGAGACCAGAGCCCTGCAGTGCTGCTGATCAACCTGACTCTCTCTCCCTGCCTCCTTACCACAGCCACGCTGAGACCAGAGCCCTGCAGTGCTGCTGATCAACCTGACTCTCTCTCCCTGCCCTCCTTACCACAGCCACACTGAGACCAGAGCCCTGCAGTGCTGCTGATCAACCTGACTCCTCTCTCCCTGCCTCCTTACACACAGCCACACTGAGACCAGAGGCCCTGCAGTGCTGCTGATCAACCTGACTCTCTCTCCCTGCCTCCTTACCACAAGCCACGCTGAGACCAGAGGCCTGCAGTGCTGCTGATCAACCTGACTCTCTCCTCCCTGCCTCCTTACCCTCCAAATAACTCTGTCTTTCGATCTCATTCTGTCAGGCGTCTGTCTCTCTATCTATTTATTCTCTCTGTCTCTGTCTCAATCTCTATCTTTGTGTTCTAGCTCTCTCTCTCTCTCTCCCCTCTCATCTCTCTCTCCTCTCCCCCCTCTCTCCTCTCCCCCTTTCTCTCCCCCTTTCTCTCCCCCCCTGTCCCTCTCTCCCCCTCCCCCGCCCTCCCTCCATCCCTCTCTCCCCTCTCTCCATCCCTCGTCCTCCCTCCCTCCCTCCCCCTCCCTCTCTCTCCCCCTCCCTCTCTCCCTCCCTCTCTCTCACCTCAATTAGCCGGGCCCCTCATCACGCACCCTCCTTTCTCCCCCCCGAGGTCAGGGAAGAGGGAACATAAATGATGAGCCAATAAAGAGGGCACTATCCCAGACAGGCTCTGAGGGGGCCTCTATTAGCATGCCACCTGTGGGTCCAATAATGAGAAGCAGTCAGCAAGCCAGCTCCCGCTGCCAGCCCACCAGCTAATCAACCAGTCAGCCAGCTAACAGCTAAGCCAGTCGGCTGACTGTCAGTCGTTCGGTCATCAAGCCCCAGTCATCCAGCCAGTTAACCAGTCAGCCCTTCTGATACAGCCCGTTCTTCACCCCAGTCACCTAACATCAGCCGTCCAGCCCTAACAATCCAGCCAATCAGCCAGCCGGACGGCCCGCCGTTCAATCACTCAGCGAGTCAGTGGGCCAGGCAGCCCAGGGTCACTCCGGCCCAGTTTACCAGCCAGTCTGAAGGTCTCACTTTCCTGGGCTCTGCAGTGCACTGACAGCTCTGCACCAGGACATACGGACAGTGTCTGAGGCGATGAGCGGGGGCACTAAGTGATCATGAGGAGAGAGACTGGCTCCCTGCTGTGACAGAGAGCTGGATGAGTACAGCAGGACATCACTGACTCAGCTGGTCTGGCTACGGAGGCAGACGGGCGGGAGGCAGACCGGGCAGGGAGTTCCCCCAGCGGAGGAGCACCGTGGGAGGGCAGACCTACCTGGGATGGGGGTCCTCTTGGGGAGGATGGTCACGGCGCCGATGGCGGCGTCCTCCAGCCCGTGGATGGGACTGTTCTTGGCCCCCCAGCTGTCCGAGCCGATCCACAGGAAGTGACCCACTTGGTCCGCTCGTTTACTGGCGTTCAGGACACCCCTGTGGACAGACACACACACACGAGATTAGTGTGTGCCCTTACAGTCAGACCCGCAGGGTGATGAGAAAAGGGATTATAAACAGGCACACACACACACACACACACACACACACAGGAGAACACACACTTAAGTGGCACATGCTATTTCTTTGAAACTGAGGAGCACCCAGTCTGCAATTTGACATTTACACCAGTTAAGCCTCTTTTTAAACAATTTATCATTTTTTTCTGTCTCTCTCTATGTCTCTCTCTCTCTCTCTCCCTCTACGGTATCTCTATCTGTCTCTCTCTCTCGTCTCTCTCTCTCCTCTCTCTCTATCTCTCTCTCTCTCTCTCTCTCTCTCTCTCTCTCTCTCGTCTCTCTCTCTCTCTCTCTCTCTCTCTCTCTCTCTCTCTCTCTCTCTCTCCGTACCGTATGTCTTCATCCGAAGCGAAAATGATGATGGCGCGGGCGTATCGCGTGTCTAGCAACAAGCGAATGATCTTGTCGAAGTCAGACGGCTTGTGATCGTGGGGGATCTTCAGGGACTGGGCGATGCAGATGCCACCTGGAGAGGAGAAGGCCACAGATAATGACTTCTCAGCAGGGGGGAGGAGGGAGGGAGGAACAGAGGGAGGGAGGAACGAGGGAGGGAGGAACAGAGGGAGGAGGAACAGAGGGAGGGAGAACAGAGGGAGGGAGGAACAGAGGGAGGGAGGAACAGGGAGGGAGGAACAGAGAGCAACACAAAGAGACCACAAGGAATCCCTCAAGTGCAGTCTGTCAGGAAAGGTTAAAAATGTCTTTAAACCCTCGGGTTCCAAACGGGATTAAGTTGGACTGAAATCGTTAGAATTCGCGGGGAGCATTCCCTCCCATTTTGCATAATCCACAAAGAATGAATACATCTCAGCCGAATGTAAGGAGCAATATTTCGGTGGCCATGTTTGGACTGTTGACAGTTCTTCCACAGGCTTGCAGCACCCCAGCGTTTACAGAGCTAGATCCCGAACATCTCTGGATGTTTTCCCCACAGCCCAGGTAGCCGCAGTTTGGTCCCAGACCTCCTGCACCCATCCTGGGGCACTGGTTTACTCTGTGGATGCCTAGTTTCACTAGTGTTCAATCCGTGGATATGATCCTTGAAGAACGAACAACATTGAGATAGTGAACTGTAATTGACACGGAAAAGTGTTTGAGAGAGACGAGGAGGGGGAGTGACACTGTCAAACTGTAAGACGGTATGTATAAAGAATTCTGCACACAGATTAGAGAAACTCCACGGTAACTGTAGTGCTGGCAACTGTTCCGCTGTGTTCCATCTGTGACTCATACTGTACGTTTGAAATCCCAGCGGGGAAGACAAGCCTTCGTACTACAGTCTCTGGGACGACGAACAGCTCCTGGAACCGCCTTTATGGGTTTCACCTGATCTGACAGCGGGTATTACGGAGCGAGAAATCCCGAATCGTCCAGGTGACGTCTGTGTGTGTGTGTTGACGTGCCGTGGCGTGCTGTGTGAGGGACGGGCCAATCACATCGCTTCCTGCATGGCCGTCGTCAACGGAACGTGTCTGCTGGAGAACGTAACAGCGTTGACCCTCGGGTGTCGCGTGGAGAAGCCAGAGCAGGGCTCGCTCTGGGCCACATGCTGCTGTACGCATACACACACACACACACAAACACACCCAAGGTTTGTTTTTCTAACCTAGTGGGGACCCGATCATTCACTCCCATTCAAAACAGAGCTCTCTCTCTTACAACTAAACCCTAACCCTTGATGTGATTCTAACCCAGTGAGAAAGCATTTGAAGTGATAAGATCCCAGCTAAAAAGCCCCGCAGGACATACGGTCCCCACAAGGGAAGTTAAACAAGGCCACACACACACACACACTTTGTTGAACAACCCCCCAAGGTTGGTTACGACTTAGCTCTGTGTGTTCCAGCGTCTGTTCCACCTTTGTATGCGGACCAAACAGGGCTCGCTTGGCTGCGTGTGCTCAGTGGAGATGTGTTCCCAGATTAGCTCCCATAATCCTTCTCTCTGCTTGTGCTCAAACACAACACCAAGCTCAGCCTGATCCGCTTTTGTTCCGTACAATTATCAAAACACAAGAGAGAGAGAGAGAATGTTCCATACGGTACTGTAGTCCCAGTAAAGGGCAGTAATGCTTTGTGACCAGCAGAACGGTTAACGTGCAGTGCAGGCCTTGAGGCTGAGGTGTGTGTCAGCTCAGGGCTGTTCGGTCGCTAAACGGCCAGGGCTGTCGTTGTTAAACCACTCAGAGGAAGAGCGGGTTGCACCTGGGCTCAGTTCAGACAGGACATGAATATGAGGGCTGAGTCAGAAAGGGTCCTACACAAGGGCACACTGCTCTTACACATCTGAAGGTGTGGTCTACCCCCCGCCTCCCCTCAAGCGTGACCTCCGTAAATCACAAACACACAACACGTTCAGATGACAGCGGATTGCTTGTCTACCCGTGAGACACATGCTTGTCTCTCCCTCATTGCTATCCCCTCGTCTTTCTGTCTGTCTCTCTCTCTATGGGCCCCTCTCTCTCTCTCTCCTCTCTCTCTCTTCTCTCTATTGCTCCTCTATCTCTCCTCTCTTCTCTCTCTGCTGTCTGTCTTTTAAAGCCCCCTCCACCTCCTTGCTCCCCATCTCTCTCTGCTCCCTTGCTCTTCTCTCTCCTCTCCTCCCTCACTCCGCTCCTCCGCTCCTCCTCTCCTCCCTCGCTCCTCTCTCCCCATCGCTCCTCTCCTCCCTCCTCCTCTCTCCTCCTCTCCTCATCTCCCCTCTCCTCTCCTCGCTCCTCGCTCCTCCCTCCTCCTCTCCTCCTCTCCTCCTCTCCGCTCCTCTCCTGCCCTCGCTCCTCTCCTCCCTCGCTCCTCTCCTCCCTCCTCTCTTCCTCCTCTCCTCCCTCCTCCCTCCCCCTCCTCCCTCCTCTCCTCCCTCGCTCCTCTCTCCTCGCTCCTCTCTCCTCCTCTCCTCCTCTCCTCGCTTCTCCTCTCCTCCCTCCTCCTCTCCTGCCTCCTCCCTACCTCCCCTCCTCCCTCCCTCCCTCTCCTCCCTCGCTCCTCTCCTCCCCTCACTCCTCCCTCGCTCTCTCCTCCCTCGCTCCTCTCCTCCCTCGCTCCTCTCCTCCCTCCTCTCCTCCCTCGCTCCTCTCCTCCCTCGCTCCTCCTCCTCTCCTCCCTCCCCTCCTCCCTTCCTCCTCTCCTCCCTCGCTCCTCTCCTCCTCACTCCTCCCTCCCTCCTCTCCTCCCTCGCTCCTCTCCTCCCTCGCTCCCGCTCCTCTCCTCCCTCCCTCTCCTCCCTCGCTCCGCTCCTCTCCTCCCTCCTCTCCTCCTCTCTCCTCTCTCCTCCCTCCTCCCTCCTCCCTCGCTCCTCTCCTCCGCTCCTCCCTCTCTCCTCTCCTCCCTCCTCCTCTCCTCCCTCTCCCTCTGCCTCTCTCCCTCCCTCCTCCCTCCTCCTCCTCCTCTCCTCCTCACTCCTCCCTCGCTCTCTCTCCTCCCTCGCATCCTCTCCCTACCCTCCTCTCCTCCTCGCTCCCGTCGCTCCCTCCTCTCCTCTCCTCCGCTCCTCCCCTCTCCTCCCTCCGCATCCTCTCCTCCCGCTCTCTCTCGCTCCCATCTCTCCTCTCCTCCCTCCCTCCGCTCCTCCCTCACTCCTCTCCTCCTCGCTCCTCTCCTCCTGTGCCCCCTCCTTCTCTGTAGCATGGTGCTGATGGCTCATTGGCTTTCCAGGTGTATACGGAGGTTTTACACGGTGACTGTATCGCGGCTCACTACATTAGTTTGACAGACAGCCCCTCTTAATTGGTTCTTCAGAGCTTGTTGATGTATTGCTTTTTTATCAAACCACTTGAAGAGCGATCAGAGCACTCTGCAAAATGAATGTTTGGGATTCCAGGCACTTGTCATCATTATTGGCACAATTTACTCCCCACCTGGAGTTAAAGTTACCGCTCCAAGAGATAGAGAGAGAGGGGGGAAGAGAGAGAGAGAGATAGGGAGAGAGAGAGAGAAAGAGGGGAAAGAGAGAGAGAGAGAGATAGGGAGAGAGGGGTAGAGAGAGACATAACGAGAAAGAGAGAGAGGTAGAGAGAGAACAGGAGAAATAGAGAGAATCGTAGACAGAGAGTGAAAGAGACAGAGTGAGAGAGAGAAAAGAGATTACAGACAATGAAAGGATGAAATACTGAGAGAAAAGAGAGATTAAATGGAGAATGAGAGGATTAAAGAGAGATAGTGCGAAAGAGAGAGAGAGACTGAGAAAGAGAGAGAGAGACTCTCCAGGTCAGGGGGACAGGAGAGAGGATCTCCTCTCTTGCCATCTCCAGTCATCAGTGCATAATATAACAGCGATCTCATACCGTATGAAGGCGCTGGGGTTCAAACTGCTGATGAGCCCCAGATGAAACACGCTGTCTAATGTTGACCTGTCTGAGATGATTCCAGTCAAACCAGGAGCAGGCGGGGGATCGGCAACCACACAAGATAAGTTCCATATCCAAGATGGCAGCTCCTATTCACTGCTATTGATCTGCTGATAAGCTCAGCCCAGAGGCCTAGCGTGAGCAGCAGACGGGTCGATACAGACACAGGCAGGTGCGCGGAGGAGGGTTATACTGCTGGGACAGCCAATCAGAACGGACCGCCGGGCCGGGTCTGTAACTAGGTAACTGTATAACCAGGCAGGCATGACTGAGAACAGGTAGGTCTGCAGGCAGGCAGGTTAGACTGTTACCTGGCAACCAAAACTGTAAACAGGCAGGTAAGACTGTAACCTAGCAACCGAGACTGTAAACAGGCCGGAAGGATTGTAACCAGCGAGGTACGGCTGTAACCAAGTCACCACGACAGGCAGGGAACACTGTAACCAGGCTGCCACTATACTAAACAGGCAGGTAAGACTGTACCTAAGTCACCAAGACTGTAAACAGGCAGGGAACACTGTAACCAGGCTGCCACTATACTAAACAGGCAGGTAAGACTGTAACCAGTACGAGAGAGAAGATATCTCAGCTCCGTCAGAGGGGAGGTCATATGGAGCTTAGAGAAACAGTTCATCTTCCTAAACCCTGTCGAAATAAAGCACCTGGCAGCTCCTTATCTCCTGGTCTCTCTCTCTCTCCATTACTGTCACTCGCCCACTGACTACCTCTCTCTCTAGCTCTCTTTTTATATTCATACATATAGAGTAGATATAGGCTTGTTGTACGTGCATATATCTCCCCTTCCCACTGACTGTGGAGAAAATGGATCTTGTTTTAAAGCCATGCTGCTCCTCTCCTGCACCTAAGCTCATTTGTTGCCATGGTAGCCTCGTTGTTAAATTTCTTTACAGCCATCGACCGAAAGACGTCTCGACAGAGACTTCAGCACTCAGGTGAGGGCACAGTTGTGTACAGTACTGCACAGTACAGCACAGCACAGCACAGCACAGCACTGCAAAGTACAGCACTGCACATACAGTACAGCACTGCAAAGTACAGCACAGCAAAGTACACCATAGCACAGCACTGCAAGGTACAGCACAGCACTGCACTGCACTGCAAAGTACAGCACAGCACAGCACTGCACAGTACGTACAGTACAGCACTGCAAAGTACAGCACAGCACTGCAAAGTACAGCACAGCACAGCACTGCAATGTACAGCACAGCACAGTACAGCACTGCAAAGTACAGCACAGCACTGCACAGTCACAGTATAGTAGGTACTGCTGCAGGTGCACTGGAGGAATCACAGCCCCGGTTCTGGGGATCTATTAGTCACATGACCAGAGCTCAGAGATGCCCTCAAGCCAGCTGCCACACTCTCCTGGGTCCAGACACTGAGAGCCTTCTCATAAAGACCAGGACTTATCACCTCCTCTGCAGTCTGCCCGGCGACTCGGGACCCCAGGGGGCCAATCCCAGAAGACCTGGATCATCCCAGATACAATATTTATCCAGGTAATCATTTTCAGGTTAATCCATGTCGGTATCCAGGCCTTGGGAATGAGGTGAAGTTTCACTTCATTGTGCAGCGACCGGACCTGACATGGCTTGGGGAGGTCGGAGGAGAGTCAGAAGGAGAGTCAGGAGGAGAGTCAGGAGGAACGAGGACCCAGTCCTCCTTCTCTCCTGACCGATCCTAACGGCCATGCTGACGTCGCATGGACTCCAAAGTTTAATTAAGAATTGGGAAATACAGTGACTATCACTGCAGTGAACAAGTATCATCGCGTGATTAGTCAGTATTCCCAATTTTTCTCTGGGAATTTCTCTAAAACGTTATCAGCAAACATTGCTGATAAAAAAATTAATTAAGAAGACAATTAGACGGTAAGCCATTACCGGAAAGGCTGAGAATATAGAGCAAGGTCTACTTGGCAAAACACTGCAAAATGGTCTAGATACTGTTCAGTGTTTGCTGAGTAACTTTACATAAACTACCATAAGAGCCCTTCCTGTGTACAGTAAGTAACTGGTCAGAGCGTCTGAAGCTGAGAACATGACACTGAAACTACTGTAAACAGACGTATGAAAGGGCTTCTCTGAGACGGTGCGAGTGGTCCGGAGGGGCTGTGCGGTTCAAAAGGACCGGCCCTTTGTCTCAGACATTCACTTTTATCAAACCTCGTTTTTCTGTCATCTACAGGAAGCATCTGATGTGAGGAGAGAGAATGGAAGAGATGAAGCGAGTCAAACCAGAGAGAAAGAAAGAAAAGAAAGAGAGACAGAGAGAAAGGGAACTCTCTTTTTCTCCTAAGTGCAAAGTTTAGACCCAATCTCTACAAAACCTACAGGACATCACTTTCAAAAGTTTTTAACTAATTCTGACGTGAGACCTATTTTATGCTTACATAAACACATTCAATGTGCATTGGTTTACCCTCACAGCAGCCTATGAATCACATCATTACGTATCCCCTCCACCTTCTTTGTCCATTGTTCATGGGCAACAGAAGTAATGAATTACAGGCAAAATGTGCCTGTTAACATGAGTTCCCTGTGCTGTGCATCTCCTCTCTGCTACGATGCTCCAGGAGATTTACAGCAGTGGAGTTGACCTTGAGGAGCAGAGAGCAGGGAGATGGGAGCAGGGAGCGGGAGATGGGAGATGGGAGCAGGGAGCCAACTCGTGGAAGACAGCCAACTTCTGCAATGACCTCTGCCAGGACAACGCTCCCACATCCTGGGCCTCGGTATCCCAGGACAACGCTCCCACATCCTGGGCCCTCGGTATCCCAGGACAACGCTCCCACATCCTGGGCCCTCAGTATCCCAGGACAACGCTCCCACATCCTGGGCCTCAGTATCCCAGGACAACGCTCCCACATCCTGGGCCTCAGTATCCCAGGACAACGCTCCCACATCCTGGCCCTCAGTATCCCAGGACAACGCTCCCACATCCTGGGCCTCAGTATCCCAGGACAACGCTCCCACATCCTGGGCCTCAGTATCCCAGGACAACGCTCCCACATCCTGGGCCTCAGTATCCCAGGACAACGCTCCCACATCCTGGGCCCTCAGTATCCCAGGACAACGCTCCCACATCCTGGGCCTCAGTATCCCAGGACAACGCTCCCACATCCTGGGCCTCAGTATCCCAGGACAACGCTCCCACATCCTGGCCCTCAGTATCCCAGGACAACGCTCCCACATCCTGGGCCTCAGTATCCCAGGACAACGCTCCCACATCCTGGGCCTCAGTATCCCAGGACAACGCTCCCACATCCTGGGCCTCAGTATCCCAGGACAACGCTCCCACATCCTGGGCCTCAGTATCTTAGACCAACATCAGCTCTGAGGCCGCACTCGCAGAGAGAGAACGCACAACCAACAGTGATTTCTGCTCTGCAGTTCTGTCTGTAACCGGATTGGGATGCTGTCCATTCACATACTCGTGGATGGATTATAATTCAGTGCCTTTCTCCTCTGCAGGAACCATTTTGTCAATTAGGTAGGACCACAGCCTCTCTTCCACCACATTAACATCTGAAAAGAGGCAATTGAGCAATTTCCTTGTTTTCTTCTGCAGTGACAGAGCATCAATCAATCAATTAATCTTTGTTTAAATTCTTCCCCCCCCAAAAACGATTGATCGCTAATTAACGCCCTTCAATGGAACCGACACTGAGAAAATTGAAAAGGAAGACTTTATTGATTCTACTGTGTTGAGTATCGAACGGAGGGAAAGCGTGCAGTCGGCCACGACAGAACGGCAACACTCTGGTGGAACCAGGAGACGTAACGTTCAACGTTCTCTTACGTAACGTAAGAGGAGCCGGTGAAACCACAGTGAGAAACGGTTGATTTGAGTAGAAAACGAATTCCTATCCACAGACGCGGTAAATCAGGAGGACGGGCTTTAGTGGGTCAAGCTTTCTGAACATCCAAACAACCACATGAACTGAGTAGATGAAGAGAAGAGAGGAAAAGAGGAGAGGAGAGGAAAAGAGGAGAGGAAGAGGAGTGGAGAGGAAAAGAGGAGAGGAAGAGGAGTGGAGAGGAGTGGAGAGGAGTGGAGTGGAAGAGGAGTGGAGAGGAGAGAAGAAGGAGAGGAGAGCAGAGAGGAGGAGAAAAAAAGAGGAGAGAGAGAGGAGAAGAGAGGAGAAAAAAAGGAGAGGGGAGGGGTGGAGTGGTGGTGATGAAGACCCCCCCCCCTCCCGGCTACCATGGCAACAAACGAGTTGAGGTGCCAATGAGGAACAACATGTCTCATGTTGGAGGACCATTCCGGGATCGTTTGGACATGTCATTAAAGTCAGACATAGTCGAGGCAATCTGCAACGTTTAGCTATGGGACAGCTGGGACAGGTAGTTTGCTGAGAGAGTTCTGGATCTTTCTGACTGGCTGTCACAGACATCAAATACCATGTCAGTGCAAGGGATTTCCATTGTGTCAAATCAAGATTCAAGGAGATTGAAAAGTGAAATATTAATGCGAGCGACGCTGAAAGAAAAAAAGATTTCTCAAGGGTGTGAAATATTCCTGAGGCAAGACAGCCAACGTCTTTTTTTTTGGGGTTTCTTGTTTTACTGTTTCTATGACTTTGATGTTCAGCCCCAACAAATAAAAGGCACACTGTGTGACCTTCTCCTCACTGAGATTGGAAGCTGCAGGTCATGCCAGTCAACATTAATAAAATATCGACACACTTCAAACACGCAATAAAACGGAACGTGCCAAGTTCAAACCAAGATCATACATGTGTTTGGGGTTTGCGTGTGGATGTTTCCGTGTGCTTGTGTGAATGTTTTTGCATGTGTCTTTTGTCATGTATGTGTGTGTGAGAGTGTGTGTGTGTTGCCCTGTGTGATGACCTCATGCTTGGTCTTCCTGCCATCCATCATGTGAAGGACAGGATAACATGTAACATGCATCCTGACAAGCTTAGGAGGCGTGGTCAGCAGCAAATGTGTGTGTGTGTGTGTGTGTGTGTGTGTGTGGGTGTGTGTTGTGTGTGTGTGTGTGTGTGCGGTGTGTGTGTGTGTGTGTATGTGTGTGTGTATGTGTGAGTGTGAGTGTGAGTGTGAGTGTGAGTGTGAGTGTGGTGTGATGTGTGAGGTGGTGTGTGTGTGTGTGTGTGTGTGTGTGTGTGTGTGTGTGTGTGTGTGTGTGGTGTGTGTGTGTGTGTGTGTGTGTGTGGTGTGTGTGTGTGTGTGTGTGTGTGTGTGTGTGTGTGTGTTGCGTGTGTGTGTGTGTGTGTTGTTGCGTGTGTGTGTGTGTGTGTGTGTGTGTGTGTGTGTGTGTGTGTGTGTGTGGTGTGAGTGTGTGTGTGTGAGGGTCAGGCTCTTGGCCCTTCATCCGCTCCCACTGAGAGGTCTGGCACAGAGCAGGTGACATTGAACACTTTCCTTATCCACTGCCAGAAACCTCCCCCTCTCCCTCCCCTCCAGCACACCTTCTCTCTCCAGCTCACCTTCTCTCTCGGCACACTAAAAGACTATGTTTAGGAGAGATCCATTTCTAAAAGTGCTGACAAAATGAGAGAACAATCTCCCTGTCTCTCTTCTCTTTGGACCCTGCATGCTCTTATTCTAGCATTCATCTCAAACTGGTCACAATTGGCCGATGAACACCGTCTTCATGGAGATATCACGTCTAACAATCTTTCCGACACGTCAAGGCAAATGACATGACAGATCTGAAACCATTTCCAACTGCCACGAATAGAAGCCAACTGACGTCAAGAAACACCAACTGCCACTGCGCTCCAATCACTGGCACCCAGTCGTGAACCTGCCCTGGGTGAAAGATAGCGTCTCCTGTCTCAACAAGGAACCAGGCGTTACAACCTCCACAACCTCGTAGATCTAACTTTAGGAACCTCAGACAGGCTAATCAATTTTACAGGCTCGCATCTTTCAGCGGCACGGCCTCCTCCCCGGCCTCCTCCCCAGCCTCCTCCCCGGGCCCAGGGAGACGTGGGTAATGAGGCCCCGGTGAAGTGGCAGCAGACAGGCAAGCACACGAGCAGACACAGAGGCTCACAGACACAGAGGCTCACAGACACAGAGGCTCACAGACACAGAGGCTCACAGACACAGAGGCTCACAGACAGAGGCTCACAGCCACAGGCTCACAGCCATCTCCTGTCAGGTACCACGGCCCCGGTCTCCTGCAGCCAGAAACACAGGAGCAAAGATAAACAAAGGGAGAGAGGGGGGGGGGAGAGAGAGAGAGAGGGGGGGGAGAAGAGATATGGAGAGAGAGAGAGAGAGATGAGAGAGAGAGAGAGAGCGAGAGAGAGAGAGAGAGAGAGAGAGAGAGAGAGAGGGATGGAGGGAGGGAGAGAGAGAGAGAGAGAGAGATGGAGAAAGACAGAGACAGAGAGAGACAAAGAGAGACAGAGAGAGACAGAGAGAGAGAGAGAGAGAGATACAGAGAGAGACGGAGAGAGAAAGAACAGGATTATGGCAGGGCATGGATCTTGCTAAATAATGATCCCTCTGTTGGAGAAAAACAATGGTGGGTTAGTTGAGCTCAGAGCAACAACAAGTCTGTCAGACTCCATTTGTCGGGCTGTTCCACCACCAGGCTCGACCGTGTCAGGGGTGTACCTCGACAGGCATCACCATGTCAGGGGTGTACCTCGACAGGCATCACCATGTCAGGGGTGTACCTCGACAGGCATCACTATGTCAGGGGTGTACCTCGACAGGCTCACGCTGAGAAGACAGGTCTTCCACAGGAACCACAGAGGACTATGGCGTTCACATCCAAATAAATAAACAAAAGCCAATTAAAGTGAACACGGAGAGGTCGACTGCTATTGTTATCTACAGGGCAAAGCTAGATGACCTTTAGCTGACTCTGACAAATGAAGTGATATGGCTGTGTGATTAGTGCTTGACCCTTAGTCTCTTAGCGCCTCCGAAGGTTGATTACAGTGATGACTCAGGGCTGGGCAGGTGAACCAGAGGACAAGAACCTCATATGAAAAGCATCTTTTAAAATGCTCTTTGACATGCCAAAGAAAATGGTCAATATTCAACCCGACCCTCCCCCGCCAACCCCACCCTCACCCCCACCTCCCTCAGATCTTTTTGCACATTCGGCATGGCTTGGTTCATACGTAGTTCATGAAATGATTGCTCATATACTTTCACTGGCTGGTACGTGAAGCGGCCCGCTATGAAACAATAACTACAGTTGAATCATAGTGGGTGTTATCAGGATCCAGGTCATAGACTGTGAGCTTTACTACAGAGAATTATAAAAACAGCCTGTGGCCGGAGAGAGTCATAAAAATGAAATAGCTGTAAGGGAAAAGGGAGGTAGAACCATAGCATTTAGTCCATGGGTCTCTCTACGTTTCTGCCTCTCTCTTTCAGTATCACTCTTCTCTCCCTCTCTCTCTCACTAGTCTCTCTTCTCTCCCTCAATCTCTCTCGCTCCTCCTCTCTCTCTCTCCCTCCTCTCTCTCTCCCTCCTCTCCTTCTCCTCTCTCTTTTGGTATATCTCATCTCTCCCTCTCTCTCACTACTCTCTCTTTCAGTGTCTCTCTTCTCTCCCTCTCTATCTCACTACTCTCTTTCTCTTCTCTCTCACTCTCTCTGTCCATCACTTCCTCTTCCTCCAGTTTTAGCTTCATCAGCAGCAGCAGTAAAACGATGACAGAAAGCCTGGCCGGGGATTCTCACAAGGTTTCAAATGTCTCGTCTTTCCTCATGAATTCTGTGCGAGTCCGACTGCTCCGAGGTCAGTGTTCACAGCGCAGGGTGCTGACGCAGGGTGCGGGGCTCGGAACGAACTGTTCCTGAGTCTGAGTCCGGAGGATATCTGAGCTTAGCCACTTAGACCTCAGAGCAGGTGTGGTGAGGAGGTTTAACCCATATATGAGCCCAGTCTGTTGAGCTGTCCTCCATCTTCCAGCTCCTTTATCGGCACTAGTGTTTTTCGCCGACTCACCAATTAGGAGGGAACTCATAAAGTCTCGTCATACGAGCCTTTAGTAAACAAGCTCAAAACCCTAAGCAATATCTCCCCCTCGTCACTTCGTCAATAAACACACCAAATCCCACCTGCTCCCTGTCCCATGAATCGATCACGTATAGCAGCATTGTGGATCTACGCTGTCTGTGGACAGCGCATCAATACCTGCCACACAGTGGTTACCATCAACACTAATGTCGAGCACCTCGGTGACCCGGTCTATAATCAATAATTCACTCACTTTCACTGGAGGTCCCAGTGAGGCTGGGAGGCAGGCAGCACTAAGGGCTGGGCCAGTGAGGCTGGGAGGCAGGCAGCACTAAGGGCTGGGCCGGGGTGGGTGGAGGAGGCGGGGGTTGGTTGGTGTGGTTGCAGCATGAGGAGCCGATGAAAGAGAAGCCGAGACACATGGGCCTCGGATGCCACTGGCTGATTATGCAAGAGCAGCTACATTATTGAAGACACACAGCAAGAGCTTCTTCTGAGAGGACTGCAGGGTTTGTTGGGGGAGGGGAGGGCAGGGGAGGAGGGGGCCTCAGCCTTAGTCTTGTTTAAGCCCCAGCCCCAGTACCAGCCCTAGTACCAGCCCCAGTACCAGCCCCAGTTCCAGCCCCAGTTCCAGCCCCAGTACCAGCCCCAGTACCAGCCCCAGTCCCAGCCCCAGTTCCAGCCCCAGTTCCAGCCCAGCCCCAGTTCCAGCCCCAGTTCCAGCCCCAGTACCAGCCCCAGTACCAGCCCCAGTCCAGCCCAGCCTATGCCCATGCCCAAATCCCAGCTCTGACTCCAGCCTCAGCCTCAGCCTCACACAACAGCCCTGTGAAACACGAACCATAAATCCCCTGGCAGGTCATCCAGAAAATCTAAGTGGTCCAAGGAGAGATCCCCCCAGGCCTGCTTGCTGCGGTTATTGATGTCATGTTGAGGATCAGGAGCAGAGATGGTCTAGCCATCCCAACACAGACCTGGATTGTCCACTGATTGTTTTGAAAGCCAGCTCACTTTGAGGGATTTGTTTCAAGCAGTACTGTCAATGCAGCCAATCTCACACTGGAACCGCATGCCTGTGCTGTAGTCCACTTGTGACAAATGTTCCCATTATCTCAGCGACCCGCCACCCTGAGAGTGCACAGGCTTTTATTAGAATAGCAGCCAGGCTATTTTACTCACAGCCAACCCGTATGGTCGATAGCATGTTGCTCAGTTGCTTGGTAATTGTACGGACAGAGGAGCTAGCGTCTTCCTGCCTGGGGAAACTACAGCGGAGCCTCGTCGGTCCCTACGGTTACCGTCAGATCTTCTGCTCAAACCGGACATGTGGGCTCGATGTAGGTTTGCTCCCTGGCAGGTCGAGAATAGTGTTTCACTTATTGGGTCTGGAAGATTCCATCCCGGGGCTAAAGCAGTGACCTCTCTATGAACACAAAGCAGGGGGGAAGAAAAAGAAAAAAACACATCATATTCCTAATGTTTTTTTATATATATATATATAGGGGGCCAGGAGGCAGATCAGGAAGTAGGACTTTAATAGGTCCTAATGAGGGAAGCTCACGGCAGACTCCCTGGGTGGATAATATACACCGATGGCAGCGCTACTGGGGGGAGGCTTCTAAAAGAGGCTCCGTAATGGGGCTGGGGGAGGGGAGGAGGTGGGTCTGCCTGCTGGGGACAGGAGAAATAAAGAACCAGCCTCGGTCTGCCAGGCAGCGCCTGCCTCCGGCAGCAGCAGACCTAACAGCCGCTTCCTGCAATTTGCCGCCGGATCCTGAGGGAGGTTTCAAAGTGTCACCTGGGCCCAGGTGAGTGGGAGTGTGAGTGACTGATTAATAAGGGCTCGCTCCCTGCTTCTGCTCCACCCACACCACCACCACCACCACCACCACTACCACTCCGCCCCCACCCCGGTTCCTGAACAAACATCCCCTAAACATCCCTGAACAAAACAAAACGTTCCGATCTAACAGGGGTTGTTAGAGCTAATACCATCAGGGTGAGTTAATGTTCCTCAACAGTGGACAACAGTCTCCATGCGCGTGCACCATCCCATAATAGCTGAAATAGTATTACTCATCGACATTGTGTCGAAGCTAGGAGGTGTAGTTTAAAGGCTCTCTGACGCTCAACAGTCAAACAGACAGAAGCTAAAGAATACAAAGAACATGGACTACAGAACCCCTTCTGGAATACAAGAACATCACCGATACAATGTTCCCAGACACCAATTTACCCAGGCTTCTTTAAGTTCTCTTCCCCTACAGAGAGCTGGTGAAGATCCCTGGATCTGTCTGCCAGCTGCCTGATTGATAACAGAGAGATCCAGACAGAGATTCAGATTCCAGACTCAAGCACGTAAGTTGCTAGATAGAGAGCTTCGTTCGACTGGGTTCACAGAGTGAACGTCACACCTGCCTACAGTCCGGTAAGATATCTAATGAGGACGAGGTCACCTGACCTCATGAACATGGGGACGCTGGGTCCACCGGCTGCACTTCAGGGGGCTGTGCCTGAGTAGGCCTATTACAGCCCTGCCACCAGCCCACCATCTCTGATTGGTGTTACCTCTTAAAAGCTTGGAAGCTTTGACGCGCGGTGAGACACCTAGGGGTACAATGCAACATTCAGAGGTGTTAAAATCCTGAAAATGGCTTCTCTTTTTCATCGCTCCTGTGATTCGCTTCTCCTACCCTCCTTCGACCGGGGTATGGTCCGATAGCTACCAATTCAACTGCCAGACTCACTTTGTCTGTTATTTGACTCGACAGGGTAGTCTTATTCAATCTTATTAATATTACAGAATCCATTAAAGCCTGACTTCTTAATAGTAGAAAATGTCTTTCAAGGAAGTGCATTGAGCCATTCCCCAGAGACCAGAAGAGTTCAACCGCACACAAACGCATGCACTCTCCAAACCGCCTCTCTCGCACAGGGCTCCATTCCACGGTAACTTAAGCTGTGTCTTATTGACATTACTGAGTGAAAACAACATTGTCTGGCGTCTGTAAGTAAATCCGTCAGTTTGCTCATAACCGCCTGCTCTCTAGGGGGAGGGATACGGGCCAAGATAAGGCCCAGCGCACAAGAAAAAGGAAATATTTGTCAGAGTGATGGATAGAGTCATCTGTGGTGTTATGAATGTGTTGTCAGAGGGTGGTGCAGACTGATGAAGGCTTTCACACATCTTCCGGAATGCAGCTGCTGTGTCGATGTGCTCCTGGGACAACTCAGGATCCCATTGGCTGCCTGTGGGGTCATCTGGGGTCGGTGGTTGTGTGACCCTATATGGCTCATTTAAACGGCGATATTAAGTCACTGTTAGTAGCTTATTAACGTTCGCTCGTGCCGAACGCTGATGTTTCAACTTTCCCTCCAATGAGGTTGTTTCTCCCCCCCCCCTCTCTCTGCCTGGAACATCACTGTCAAGTCCTGGGATTCAAACCAGCAACGATGATCCCAAGTCCTTAGTTCAGGGTGTTGGAACCCAAAGACAAGGGAAGCAGAGGCAGATCTTCAGGATCCACAGCTCGCAGTCTCCTTCTACTTTCAACTCTTGAATGTGTTGATGTGAGCCTCATGACCCTGTCAACGCCACGTCTGGGTTCTCATGACCTGGACCACTGACACCAGATGATAAACTGTGGAGAACGTTAGACTTCAGCACAGCGTTGACCCTGAAGAGATATGGCTTCTCATGGCCCTGTTCCTGTTAATGATAAATATTGTTTCATTCTCAACATTTTCATTCATCTAGACAAACTGGCTCTAGCACAACTAGGGCAAGATGAGTTAATTCCTGTATATTTTACTGTTCACATACTGTAGACTACAATTTGTCTCTCTTTTCAAAACTTTTGTTTGCCCTTTTCAAAGTATTTAATCTCCGAGTGACACTCTGGCTATCCCCAACAAATGTTCTGGACCACAACACAATCTCTTGAAACTTTAATGAGTGATTACCCTTCACATGAAGACATCTCCATGAAATATAGATGTCCTCTGTACCAGAAATAGCCACCAATGGAATGTCATTAACTTTTCTTAAACTGTTTCTTTCAAATTACTCAGCATCAAATTGCTACAATCTTCCTTATGAGGTTAAATGAAGGGGAGATGGAGACTTTCTACCACAGATAAGGAAAGGAGAGCAGGATGTTCAGCCATCACAGTTATGTGCGTAAATAGAAGAAAAGATAGAACAGCTGTCCTGTTATCTTACTGAGTGCTGGCGGGTGCCTGTGTGGACATAATGTTGCTACTGTAAGGCCAATGACATTGAGTTGCACATTCTGCGAACGCAATTGGGCGATTTTAATGTAGACAACCACCCTAATGCACCTTAACTTGGTAAAGTAAAGCAAACGTCTTTACCACACAAGCACATTCAAACGCACTAAGACACGTACACACAAAACGGCTTTCTATGTATTTACACTCGAGATTTATGTGGACCTTAGTTCAGCCATCACCATGGCGACTCGTGTTGTGTCACTAATCTGCGTTTGCTGCAACGAATGCGCTAATAAATGGCTGATGCATGTCATCTGGGAAAACAGGCTAATCAAACAGGCACATTAGGCTGTTATTAACTACTGCTTCCTCAACTATAATCTCGTCACGGCCTAATAGGTTCATAAATAAACACAGTGAAACAGAGAGGGGGCAGCCCAGTTTAGCCTAGCCTAATCTTGCACTGCCTAGCCTAGTAAGTAGCCTAAAAAAGTAAGAGGCTAGCATGGTAGGATAAATAAATCATTATTCCGCCAGACACATCTAGCATAGCTTTGACGACATAGAAATCCCAAGAATAGCATGTAGAGTCGACTAGTCGAGAATAGCCTAGCAATATGATATTTTAGCATAATCGCATTGATGGCAACGTCCGAACGAGCGGGTAACAGGGTCTGGCGTGGCGGAGGAGCGGAGCCGAACAGACGGAGACAACATGAACATACGGCAGGATACCCGCTGGGTTGACGGGATGAGAGACAGCGGGCTGTGTGACTCATGTCAGGAGAGTAGGCCTACTGTAAAGCAGACAATATCCCTTTACTGAAAGTCGCTCTGGATAGGAGCATCTGCTAAATGACTAAATGTAAATGTAATGTATTACATTTCCATGATTGCATGTAGTTTAGGTTAATCTTTTGGAAATCGTATACAAAGATATATATTTGTATTACTGTAGCCTATGTGTAAGGCCTATAGTTCATAACTTCATATCATCCTTTATTTTCAATATGGTAATGTAACAAAGTAGCCTATAAGTCGCCTATTAGGATGTAGCCTATTGTGGTTTGAAATTGAGCGTTTCTCAAAAAAATGGTCTACAGGGTTGGAATCAAAAGTGAATAATTGCAGTGTGCACAATAACGTGCAATGAAGTATAGAGAAATAGCTTTCTGTGTTTGTCAGCTCCCTTCTTCAGAGAAAACACCTAGGAGACAACAGTTCTGTAGAACAAGTGTTGCCTGCCAAGGGTGCTTCACATAGTTTGGGGTCTGTTCTATCAAGTCTCTCATCTTAAAAGATATTAGGGCAAATATCTCCCGGCTCTTCTGCTAACTCGTGATAATCCAGAGCCCTGAAGGAAGCCTGCGGTTTCCCTCCTCCCCCTCTTCTGCCCCATAACCCTCTTTAAGAGTACACAACGTCTTAAGAACTAAAGCAGAAGAAATGTTACAGAGTTGAAGGAGAATCTGTATTTGGTGCATCTGGACTTCATCTGATCTTGTGCTAAAATAAGACGTGCCTGTGGGGTCCTTTCTTTCAAAAACGAAGAATTCAAAGGTTTTCTGCTCGTGTTTGTTTATAAGTTATGAGCCCGTGTCCATTCTCTTCTTAGTCCTGCTGCCTTGTTGGGCTTTCACGATGCCCAAACTGAGGTTAGAATCCCCAGGCTGTCTCGCCCTACCTTTCCCTCTCTCGTGTCTTTCTCCCAACACCTTCGCTCCTATTCTTCACAGTCACATCTACTCTTCACACCTTATATAGTAAACAAAAAGATAAGAGCAGTTTTCTACCACCTGCCTCCAAAAGCAAGTCCATTGGCCTGTTCTCTGCTGCATGAGCGATCATTGTGTGTGTGTGTGTGTGTGCACATGTGTGTGTGTGTGTGTGTGTGTGTGTGTGTGCACATGCGTGTGTGTGTGTGCACATGTGTGTGTGTGTCCTGTGATTTTTCTGGACACGTTCCATCTGAAGGGGAGTATGGGTAATTACCCAGCAGTCTGTGGTGAAGGACAGTGTGTGTGTGTGTCTGTGTGTGTCTGTGGGTGTGGGTGTGGGTGTGTGTGGGAAGGAGAGACGAAGCCTTCTAATAGGCACAGCTCCCAGGATCAATACAGACAGGATTACCATTACCAAAGCTGCAGGAGATAACCCTGAACAGAAACACACACACACACACAGCAAGATAAGCACAACTGAAGAAAAACACAGACACACACAGCCAGATAAGCACATCTGAACACACACGGAATCATACACACGAGAAGTTACACACACATGACATGCTGATAAACAGACACACCATGAACCCAAGTTTGCTCTCCCCCATGTTCTTTTATATTTCAGAGCAAAACATACCCTGATAAACCAAGCTGTGTTTTCATGCAGTACTGCAGTACGTTCATCCCTCCACGCATTCACCCCTCTCTTCATCCATCCACTGATCTTTTGCTCCCTCACTCCCTCTTTCCGTCCAAATATCTGTCAAATGACTGTTCGTCATGCCTTCGTCCCTCCCTCCCTCCATCCCTCCACATATCCTCCCTCTCATCTGCTTCACCCCCATCCGTTTGTTCGTCATCCCTCCCTCCCCTCCACATCTGCCACACACCAACACTCGCCATCCGTCCGTCCATCACACAATAAATCCATCCATCTATTTGTCGTGCATTCATCCCTCCCTTCCTCTTTACATTTACATTTAGTCATTTATCAGACGCTCTTAACCAGAGCGACTTACAGTAAGTACAGGGACATTCCCCCAAGGCAAGTAGGGTGAAGTGCCTTGCCCAAGGACACAACATCATTTTTCACGGCCGGGGAATCAAACCAGCAACCTTCTGATTACTAGCCCGATTCCCTAACCACTCAGTCACCTGACTCCCCCCTCCCCCTCCCCCTTGCCTCACCTGCTTCTCTGGACAGATGCATGAAGGCGTCCACTCCCTTCTCCCCGTAGCTGCCCTCCGAGGCCAGGGTGGAGACGTAGTTCCAGCCCATGGCTTTGACGATGTCCACCATGGCCTGGGCCTGGTAGGAGTCTGGAGGCACCACCCTGGAGAAGAAGTCGTAGCGCCGGTCATCGCTCAGCTCCGGGGCTGTGGAGGCGTAGCTGATCTGAGGGATCTGCAGAGAGGAGAGGGATGAGTTAGACAGTGTTGCAGGGCTGCCAACTGTCACGCATTGGCCATGTGACACACGCATTTCACATTTCACACTCTCACGCCACACCTTGTATATATCACGCTGAAAAGGCAACGCCAAACAAGTTGCAAATGCTAATGATGTAAACAGTAACGGTGCAGGTTCACTGAGTAAAGCAACACTGACGCGAAAACAGCCTCGAAAACTTGCCTGGTGCGGGGTGGGGGCAGTGAAGCTCGTGAAAGCTCGCCTCAAGGGGGGAGAGGGAGAGCTTGAGAAAGTTCGCCTCAGACGGGGTGGAGGGTGGTGCTACCAAATCTCACGCCAAGGTTTTTGGAAAAGTTGGCAGCCCTGGCGTTGTAATAGAAGACCAACTAAACGGTTTAACCGAGACTATCATGGGGTCGAGACCAAATCAAAACCTTGACCTAACGTAATTTTTTCTTACGTAACCCTGAAATAACAATTTCTGTACAATACAAGCCAGTAACAAAAGTCGGGAGCACTAGCTATGCAGCTAACATTAACTAACGTTGATGTAACATTGCATCATTAGCTATAGCTACATTGCTTTATGTGGCCTGTCATATATTTTATCACAAGCAAACGTATCTTTGGAATGTAGCATTGGGTGAGGGGTGGATTGATTTCTGAAGAATTTTGGTACGAAGTCAGATGGCTAACGTTTGCTAGCTAGCTAGCTTTGCTAGTTCAGGTTGGGATCATACGTCCTTTTTTATGTTCTCTTTTTCGTACCTTCAAAAAGCGTCCTGCCAGGACATTAAAATGTCCGGGAATACAGCTTTAGTTACAAAGATGTGCTTCTGGTCTAATACTTAATTGTTTGTGGGCGCAGCCTGTATATTCAATGTTGTCGAAATTTTTGTCTAAAGCCAGGTCAAATCGCTAGATTACGTAATGACGTATGATAAATGGAACGCAGCAGGAAATCAGATTGTGAAATGAACGCAGTCGCAAAATTAGCAAAACTGCGCATATTTACACTGCTTGATTCCCGCCTTCTCGCCGGTGGATTATAAAAGATTTGCAGCAAATATTGGCCAAATTCTTGCCTAAACGTTCGCCATGGTCCCAGTCGTTTTAGTAAGCGTTGCAATGCAGCATATGCACACTGCTGTGTGTCTTTATTGGATACTGTATACAAACTGTGGTTTACTTTAGGTAACCTAGTTACAGACGAATCTCCTCCTCCCGCTCAGCCACAGCTTCACCTTTCTCACACATTCACTTTCTTGGGGGGAAAGGAGGGAGGGGTGACAACCGTTCAAAGTTTTACATCCAATCACCGAACTGTAACATTTGACAAGACAGTACAACCCCACACTAAATATTGACGACAAATAACAGCGTCTAAATGCATCAATTCATATTTTAGTTGTCAAAAATCAAGCTTTTATAAAGACACTACAGGAGTGTATTCAAACCTATTAGCATAATTCTGCCATACCTTCAAAACAAATTATAAAGTTTTGCGTTATCTGTCAAAAGAATAATAGTAATTCTGTCATAAACTTCAAAATGAGTTTGACACGGCTCTAAAGGTTGGAAGACTGTAATTATGATTATATTCTGAGAGATGTCTCTCCTGGTCTGATCCCTGTCTGCCGGTCGGGTGGTCTAGCTTTCACCAGCTTATCCTCTCACAGGAGAGAGTACTCAAGAGTTCTCTTTTGTTCTGTTTGCCCTTTGACCTGTGATGATTCCATTGGCAGGAGCTGTGCACTGGTAATGTGTACGGTGGGGTGCAGGATGAGGGAGGTCTAAACACCAGGTGGTTATCTGAAGTTAGAAAAGGAGCCGAGGACTTTCTCTGGCAGGAGCTTGCCAGGATATGACCTCGGGTCACCCTCCCTCTACGCAAGCTGAGCCTGTACCAGGAGACCCAAAGGACATCCTCGCCGTCTAAGAGCGACCCAAAGGACATCCTCGCCATCTAAGAGCAACATTTGGAATTGCCGGACTCAGACATTGCAAGAGCTGCCATCTTGGAAGGGAAGAAATAATACATTTTGAGGCCTGTTTTTCTCTTCAGTGATTTGAGAGGAAATGGAAGGACAGGACAGGCGTGTGCGGCTCCTCCTCGTGGGTCGTCAGCTGGATCAATCCAACGCTTTCACTCGCCGGGAAATGGAAGGGAATGAGAACTGGCAAATGTAGATAGTGGATCATCCTGTCTCCTCAACTTCCATTGAATCGGTGAACAAAAACATTTGATAAAAAAAACTGGATTTACAATCCACAACTGCATTCCCTTCTGTTCCCGTATTTCTAGGCTTTTCTTCTGCACTTTTCTATCCTTCCTTTCATTCCCTCTTTCATTCTTTCACCCCGGCTTCCTCCATTCCAAAGACACACACACACACACACACAACCACACACAGTGGAAGTCAAATGCTTTATACCTGGTTTTTTTTCTGTCTCTGTGAATCACAGACAAGGCCAAAGATGAACATTGTGTGTTGGGGCAGTACCTGGATGGATTTCCATCATCACAACCTATTATTCTGTCCATCAGACTGACATAGCTTCTGGCCTCTCCACCCTATGACTGGACAAACAGCCTTGATAGCTACCTGCCACACTGGCAAAGGACCACTTTATTCCACCGAGCTAAAGACTGGACATCATAGAGACAAAGCTGCTGGCTTCTGGACACCCTGTCCCCAAGTGACCAAGGCCAGTGGGGCCATTCGAACTGAGCAAGTACAGAACACCTTGTGACTGCCAAGCTAAAGCCATTACAGTAAGAGGAGCACTGTTAGGAGGTCACCCATGACCGATCTCATTAAAGTGACAGATGCAACGGTTAGAAAACACCAGCCGCATGACTGTTATAGCCTGCTAAACTGAAGTCCAGGCATCAGATTTACGAAGTTGCGAAAAACTGCCATCACCAAAACAGTAACTACAGTAAGCTACATTAACTCTATACTCTACAGTCCCACAGTACATGCATATTCTCGATGTCCGCAGAACTCTCTCTCTCTCTAAAGTAATATTCATATCAGTGTTAATAAACACAAGCCTGTCAGACATAAGAACATCTTGCTCTGCGTAACTGTGCAGATTTGCTTTCAAGAGCACTTCCTCTTTTCATTAGGCTGCTTTATTGAATCAAGGGCTTGTCGCTTTTTAACAGCACTGCCATTTCCTCCTTTCACGAGACAAACGTTAAGCAATGGTTCAAATAGTCTTCTTTTTTTTTAGATGGCGGACAACACTGTCACCCAGACAAAGCCCACCTATTCGTCAGGTTCTTTGTAATTGTTGGTATGATTGCCGCTGTCTTTGTTCAGCGTCATTGTCTTCATTCAGCGGTGTTACCCCCCCTCCTCCCCTTCCTCCTTCTCTGTCATTTAAATGCATTATGCCTCACTTAAGGGCCATTATGGCAGGCCTCAGATTGAGAAGGTAAACAGGAGCTGCTGATTGAGCCTCTCTGAGCAGTTGAAAAAGAAAATCCATACATTACTGAAGAACCTGTGTAATCGTCGAGTGGTGTACAGGCCCGGAGAGGTTTCTTACGCAGAATCACGACAAAGCAAACGTTGTTTCTTTAGTATTCCAGGTACTGAGTGGATTCACATGTATTGTGACATCGAGCATCGTTTGGGCTACTGTGTTATTCTTTTAATTCCTTCCTTTCCCCCCTCTGTTCATGGTCAGTGTGGGGTCGTCTTTCACAGTGTTCAGGGTCTCCTGCTTCTCTCAGTGTTCAGGGTCTCCTGCTTCTCTCTGTGTTCAGGGTCTTCTGCTTCTCTCTGTGTTCAGGGTCTCTGCGCTCTGTGTTCAGGGTCTCCTGCTTCTCTCTGTGTTCAGGGTCTCCTGCTTCTCTCTGTGTTCAGGGTCTCCTGCTTCTCTCTGTGTTCAGGGTCTCCTGCTTCTCTCGTGTTCAGGGTCTCCTGCTTCTCTCTGTGTTCAGGGTCTTCTGCTTCTCTCTGTGTTCAGGGTCTCCTGCTTCTCTCGTGTTCAGGGTCTCCTGCTTCTCTCTGTGTTCAGGGTCTCCTGCTTCTCTCTGTGTTCAGGGTCTCCTGCTTCTCTCTGTGTTCAGGGTCTCCTGCTTCTCTCTGTGTTCAGGGTCTCCTGCTTCTCTCAGTGTTCAGGGTCTCCTGCTTCTCTCTGTGTTCAGGGTCTCCTGCTTCTCTCTGTGTTCAGGGTCTCCTGCTTCTCTCAGTGTTCTGGGTCTCCAGCTTCTCTCTGTGTTCAGGGTCTCCTGCTTCTCTCTGTGTTCGGGTCTCCTGCTTCTCTCTGTGTTCAGGGTGTCCTGATTCTCTCTGTGTTCAGGGTCTCCTGCTTCTCTCTGTGTTCAGGGTCTCCTGCTTCTCTCTGTGTTCAGGGTCTCCGGCTTCTCTCCGTATTCCGGTATTACGTAAGCAGGCGACACTCGTCCGTGTCTCCCCTGATGAGAGATCCATCGAGACAGCGACACGGTCGCACAGGTTCAGACCCAAGGTCAGAGAAGGCTCGTCTTGTCTGATAGATCGCCACGGCGATTGTTTGGGTCATTTCTATCTTTCCCGGGGACAGGGAAAGGTCAGGTTGTTGACAGCCTCGATAAAACAACTCCTGGACGTGAGCATTAGGAGGGCCGAAGTCTCATCGATCCACGGCTGGAACGCTCTCCTCTACCTGACCAGCATGACTAACGCAAGGAGCCTCACTCCTGGACACAGAAAGGTGGTGCGTAACTAGGAAACATGACTATTGGCATTCTCGGTGGCACCTCCATAGTTTCTCTTCAGTCCAACAAGGTACTATTGACTTCTGAGGAGGGGTGTTTTTGATCAGGGGAGTGTGTCGTGGTGTCAGGGAGGCTGTGTGGGGCGTGATTGGTGAGGATGATATTGAGTGGATCTAGTGGGTGGTTTCTATCTTGCGCTGTATATCTGAAGCCTTTGACTCTTAAGGCGGGCCACTAACAATCACGTAATTAATCTCCACCAAAAAAAAGCATTCTTTACAATATGAAGTAAATATCAATTGCCCCACTGTCTTGTAAGACTACAAAACCAGTAATATGTCATCATTCATTCATTCATTCATTAACTCATTCACTCATTCATTTAGCCATTCTACAGTATTATCGACGAGAGAAAGTTAACTCTCCCTGTCCAATGACGAAGGTCAGGTATAATCGGATTACGCTTTTGATTATTCCCACAGAGGAATCTCTCTTGGCAGGGTGCACCTGACCATTAATTAGACAAACGAGACGTAATTAAAGATACACCTCCACCCTCCCCCCGCCTGCCCCCTCCCCCCCCCTCTCCACACAAACACTTTCAATACACAAACACTAAAAGGCACACACACACACTCACACCACTGCTGTGCTGCGGCTGGTTCATCAAACCTCTGCAGCCTTTCTTCCCCCTATATGCCCATTAATTATCTAGCAGGCCCCAGCTGGCGCAGTGTTTAACAGCACGATCCCTGAACCAAATTAAACTGACGTGCTCTATGCTGCGCATATGGCAGAGAAGGAAATATAATAAGGATTGTAACATTAGCCAGGCTCCACTGACCGACATACGCTCGAGTCTATCCGATTGGACTCCTATATTCAATTCAGCAAACATGCATGTGTGTTTGCGTGTGTGTGTGTGTGTTTGAGCGTGAGTGAGAAAGAGAGAGTATACGTGTGCTTGCATGCACGCAACTCTACAAATGTTTGAGTGAGTCTACGTATCGTAGCAGACCAGGGGAATCAGACCAGCCAATCAGGCACAGAAGGCGGGTCCCTAGGCTTACATTAGGGGAGGTGATAGAGGGAGTTTATCTGCCTGTTGAAATGCTGCAGCCTCTTGGCACTGTTTACACCTGCAGCCGATCAGGTGATCAGGGGAGGTCATAAAGGGAGCCAGCCCGAGGCCGTATGGGGAGAGAGAGGACCAGAGAGAGACAACCCTGGAGGAGCGTTGTGCAGACTAGAGACTGGCTAGAAACGACTGACCTCTCGCTCTGCTTTTAACCCCAAATGCCTCAGAGAAGGGTAGCATTTCCCCCCCCCTTATGTCATTCAACAGTGTTGAAACGAGATCCACACCCAGAGCTGCTCTCTCTCCACACACCAGCCTCCCTGAGTCAGGAGCAGCAGATCCACACCCAGAGCTCTGCTCTCTCTCCACACGCCTCCCTGAGTCAGGAGCAGCAGTGGCATGACTCTGCAGGCGCGGGAGCTCCTCTGATTGGAGGTTCATTTGGCGGCGCTCCGCAGCGAGGGCCTTAATCATCAGAATTGCAGCAAATCACTGATTTCATTACGAGGCCTCATTTTCTCTCCTGCATGGCTTTTTCGCCCCGTCGGGGAAGAGGGGGGGAAGAGTAGACATTTGTTAAACGCGTTGTCCTCCGCCCCTCTCATTCTCTTTCTCTCTCTTTCTGTTTTTCATTCTCTCCTTCTATCTCTGTCCTTTAATCACCCTCATCTCTCTCTCTGTCTGTCTCCCTCTCTCTCTCTCTCTCTCTCTGTCTCCCTCTCTCTCTCTCTCTCTCTCTCTCTCTCTCTCCCCCCCTCTCTGTCTCCCTCTCCCTCTCTGTCTCCCCTGGCTCTTCTACTTCTGCTTCATTTGACTTTTTCTTTTTCAGCTTCTTCTTCTTTCTACCTCTCCTCAACCTCTTATTCCACATGTCGTAACACGGGAAAGAAACCGTGTCATAGTGGTTATGACCGCAGTGAATATAATTGGTTGATGTAATTCCGTTGGGGTGCCCTAGGAGGAAGTGCCCCTGCCTCCTCGTTTCCTGTTCCTGTCTGACTCGGTGGCAGGGCACCCCGGTGCAGTGACAGTGGCTTCATCAAGCCAGCACATTGCATAATTCATTACACCCAGGAGTACACTGGCACCAAGTGGATTAATCCAGTTTAATCTGAAGCTTTTAATTTGCTTGTCCTACATCCCTCCTCTGTGTGGATGAAAAAGGAAACAAAGAGACAAAGAAACAATAGGAGAGGAGGGAAGATATGAGGAGAGGAGAGGAGGAGAGGAGAAAGGAGAGAGAAAGGAGAGGAGAAAGGAGAGGAGGAGAGAGGAGGAGAAAGGAGAGGAGGAGAGAGGAGAAAGGAGAGGAGGAGAGAGGAGAAAGGAGAGGAGGAAGAGAGGAGAAAGGAGAGGAGGAGAGAGGAGGAGAGAGGAGAGAGGAGAGGAGGAGAGAGGAGAAAGGAGAGGAGGAGAGAGGAGAAGAGGAGAGGAGGAGAGAGGAGAAAGGAGAGGAGGAGAGAGGAGAAAGGAGAGGAGGATAGAGGAGGAGAGAGGAGAAAGGAGAGGAGGAGAGAGGAGAAAGGAGAGGAGGATAGAGGAGGATAGAGGAGAGAGAGAGGAGGAGAGGAGAGGAGAGGAGAGGAGAGGAGGAGAGAGGAGGAGAGCAGGGCAGATGAGAGGACTCCTAGCAGCAGGTTCCCTAACAGGAGCATCAGCCTTTGGGCTCAGATAGAGAGATGGTTTTGTCTTTGGTAAAGGGAGAAAAAGCGAAAAACAATCCTACACGGTTGTGACTGGAGACAAGCGTATCGTGACGTCTGATCTCAGTGCTCAGAGCCAGACCCCAAAGGGAGATCTGTGAGATTTGATTGGCTGTGCTGGGTGTTGGTGGCCCGGGTGGCATACATGCAGAATACTGAATAAGCATGTGATACCTGGGTGTATTATTACCATACATACATCATTTACAACATTTACCGGAACGTGTGTAGAGTAATACAGGTATGCTCAATTTATGCGTTCTATGAGCTGCATCTCTGTACTCCTTCCCCCTCTTCTCTCGTCTTTATCCTCCCGTTTAGTCACCACACACACACACACACACACACACACATACACCCTCTCAAACCTCCACAACAGGAGATACAGAGCACTATATACTGTTCAAGGCTGCTACTCGCTTTATCTCCTGTCTCTCTCTCTGCCCATAAACAAACGCGTTGATACCCCGAGTTCTTCATGCATGCGCACGGAAGTGCGTAGCCGCATTCGTCCCCCCCTCCCGACGCCCGTGACATCACAGCTGCATTCCTATGTCCCCCCCTATGTCCAGATGAAAGCCGTGACTAGAGCGGGGCACGGTTCCAGGTCCTCTCCTCCGCGCTCGGCCCAGCCCAGCCCTCCTGCTGCCTCCCTGGGCTACAGCCAGCCCCTCGACCGGGCGTGCGCCAGATAGATAGACCCTCCTTAACTACACACACACAATGACTCACCACTCCGGGGCTGGCTCAACTGGCACAAGGCTGCCCTGAAATGCTACGTCTCCTGCGGTCAGTGGGAACTAAGGCCAAGCTAGGACTCTGTGTTTGTGTGTCAGTGTGTGTGTAGGTTTGTTTGTGTGTCAGGTTTCCGCACAGCACTTGGCGTAGCACTGCACCTGGCGGAGAGATGGAGAGAGAGAGAGAGAGAGAGAGAGAGATAGAGAGAGGAAGACGGGGAGAGAGAGAGAGAGGAAGACGGGGAGAGAGAGATGGAGAGAGAGAGAGAGGGAGAGAGAGAGAGAGAGAGAGAGATAGAGAGAGACTACGAGAGAGAGAGAGAGAGAGAGAGAGAGAGAGAGAGAGACAGAGAGAGACAGAGAGAGAGAGAGAGAGAGAGATAGAGACGAGGAGAGCAGCAGAGAGAGAGAGATAGAGAGGTCCCCCCGAGGAGGTCTGTGTAACAGGATTACCGTCCTCTCTATCCTGCTGTCATAGTCCATGTAGCCACGGGGACCAGCTTCAGTCTGCGGGACTCTCTCACGGCGCATAACACACCAGCTCAGCAGAGGACTAATGTGGTTGGGCACGATGTCAGCAGGGCCTCGGTACACTCAGCTATAGGTAACGTTGGTTTGTATGACAGGATGGAGTTATAGTTCAATGGATCGCGTCCTAGATGAGAAGCTTCCTCACTGCTGGTGATCTCTGAATTACGGGGGATTATCGATCGTCATCGAAATCAAGATATCTGCCCCCGTGATGTTGTGAGGCTGATTTCTAGTCCGTTGACGGGTGTGTCTCCGTTGTTCTTTGCCCTTATTTGCACCGTCCTCCCATCCTATGAAACAGTCTATCCTGCGTTATTAACCAGCCAACAGTGTGTGCTAATCCTCATAGCTATCGTGCCGGAACTCTCAATTAACGGAACCCTGCTTCTCTTTGCTTCTCACGTTCCGTGCAGAGTTCTAGAAGCCTCTTCTCCTCCTACAGTCATGCTATCATAATGTGTTGGCTGGCGCTTCGCTTGACCTGTTCTGAGCGGGCGGAACCCGGAGCTGCCACGCCAACGGCCTCGTACGCGTCACTGAGCGCCATCGTCTCCGGCCAGGCAGCAGCGCTACAGGAAGTGGGGAGATGCCAGGACACGATCAGCACTTCTACACTTCCTAGAAACACCCTGTGGGCTAATGATATGGTCATATCACACACACATGTACACACACACACACGTGAACACAAGTGATTATAGCAAACACACGCACAATAAGACATGTATACACACGCACAGACAAATGATTATGGCGCACACATGATCACACGTACTGTACGTATACACACACACATGACTATAACACACACACACACCCAGACGATGAGGGCTCGCACACACAAACCCACACTTTGCATGGCTGTAAAGGAGCATTAGCGTTGATATTAGCAAACGCTATGTAAAGCTATGGTAGTGTATCTGCTGTGCAAAAAATAACTTTCAAATGATGTGCATGGATTGTGAAGAAGGCTTGCATGGCACTGCATCCACAGTCTGTGACATGATTTCTATAAAGTGGAACAGGCCAATCTATTTTCTGTCTCTAATACATTTGTTAAGGAGCTGTGGCCATATTTAGACCCTCCGCACCCCCCCTCGCCCCACCTCTAGCTACTAACAAAACCTCTCCACACACACACACACACACACACACACACACACACACACACACACACACACACTAGTGCTTCACTTCCACCTCGCTCTTATAAAACCACCTTCATTAAATGCAAAATACCATTGCGCTTTCCATGCAAACATTTGAATAGCTTTTGCTGTCATTGCACAATTCTTCAATAAGCTTTTGTGTTGAAAGTGCCAATCATATTGGAGAGATTGAGCATGGGGGCGAGCTGTTCCCGCCCTCTCTTGACCTCTTCCTCTCCAGGTGCTCGCTCTCCTGCCTACCTCACAGTTTGTTTTGTTTCATAAAAACGTCTTTGTCTGGTTTTCCGAGCACTTCTGTCCAAGCGCAGGACAATACAATACCCTGAGTGATTTACAATTACCTTCCATATTTTTCACACATTCCTTTCTGTGGCTGAAAGAATGTCTGTGGGTTTTTTTGAAGGAGGAGGAGGGACGCAATCGTTTTCCACACATTCCAGACAAACCTTGGTGCAGTCTTTCACATTCTAAATCTGTTTTTCATTCGTAAAGAATATAATGTCTGTTTGTACTTTGACCGTAGCGGCCTCCACACTATAACGCAGTGTACTGCGTGTGCGGTTATATTTTACTCTGTTGTTTGTATCCAACTTGGAAAGTCAAACTTTTGATACAAACTAATCTGATTGGATGAGAGGTTAGGCTGCTTTCTGGCCTCTATGTTCTAAGCGTGACCAGAGGACGCCATGGCAACAATCCCCCCTGCACAGTGAAGCAGCATAGATACCCTGCAAATTCTACTGAACCATAGGGGAGAAGAGATGAAATATTAAATTCAAATGATATTACCCAGAGACCCAAAGGGATGCACCAGCAGCTATGATCTGCCCTGAGGGGGGGAAGCATTTAGCCCAAGCACCAACATCCTCTCCACAGTACCAGTAGTCACGAAACCGCGCTGGGGGTGCCTGGATGCACTTAGCAAACGAGCATAACATTATCTCCACAAGTCAGAACCTTTTTATCCTCACCATTAAATTGCAAGCATGACCCAGGCGGGAATAACCCCCGCTCTCTCCTGCACGAGAGACAAGCGAGCGCTCCAGCTGAGACAGGGCGCCATGCCTAACCACTTCACGTGTGAGCACAGGCATGTCTTACGATTTCTGGAAGTGCGTTGTTCGTTGTCATGCGAGCTCGGTCACCGAACCGCCCTCTGCAACACTTTGTGTTGTCTCTGACACGGTCTGATGCTGGGCCTCGGGTCACGACACCCAGGTGGCATCCAGCACAACTCAGATCTAAGACAACAACAACATCTCAACAGTGACTACACATCCACTATAAACCCCTCTTCTCTTCTGCAAAACCCATCCACGTAAACACATCCCCTATAACACATCCACTGTAAACACATCCACTGTAAACACATCCACTAAACCTCCACTAAACACATCCACTGTAAACACATCCACTGTAAACACATCCACTGTAAACACATCCACTAAACACATCCACTGTAAACACATCCCCTATAACACATCCACTGTAAACACATCCCCTAATAACACATCCACTAAACACATCCACTGTAAACACATCCACTGAAAACACATCCACTAAACACATCCACTAAACACACGTAAACACTCCCCTAAAACACATCCACTGTAAACACATCCCCTAAACACATCCACTGTAAACACATCCACTAAACACATCCACTATAAACACATCCACTGTAAAACATCCACTAAACACATCCACTCTTAGCATGACTAAAATTACCATCTAAGTGAACAGCCTTCACAACCTTCTGTTGGGATTGGGAACCTTAAATAGTAATTAATGATCTTCAATAGAGAACCTTAACAGACTTGTTTTCATTCTAAAATGATAAGGAACCTTTTTTTGTTTCTTCCTTCTTTACTTCCAGAGTTCTGAGGCACATTGATGGACACATCCTCCTGTTGCTGAGCATCATGAAGGACCAGAGTGTGGGGGGAACCCATCATGAAGAACCAGAGTGTGGGGGGAACCCATCATGAAGAACCAGAGTGTGGGGGGAACCCATCATGAAGGACCAGAGTGTGGGGGGAACCCATCATGAAGGACCAGAGTGTGGGGGGAACCCATCATGAAGAACCAGAGTGTGGGGGGAACCCATCATGAAGGACCAGAGTGTGGGGGGAACCCATCATGAAGAACCAGAGTGTGGGGGGAACCCATCATGAAGAACCAGAGTGTGGGGGGAACCCATCATGAAGGACCAGAGTGTGGGGGGAACCCATCATGAAGAACCAGAGTGTGGGGGGAACCCATCATGAAGAACCAGAGTGTGGGGGGAACCCATCATGAAGGACCAGAGTGTGGGGGGAACCCATCATTCAGAAGGACCAGAGTGTGGGGGGAACCCATCATGAAGAACCAGAGTGTGGGGGGAACCCATCATTCAGGGAAGCAGACTGCCTTCATTCTCCTGCAGCACCAATTCAATCCATTATTAATAGAAGGAATCCCAAGCCTTTTGTGTGTTAAGCTTATTACAGTGATAAGAAAAGGCAAAGTCGGCCATGTGTGGTGTGCGTGTTCGAGTGTGTGTACTCGTGCGTGTATTTGTGTGTGTGTGTGTGTGCATCCATGTGTGTGTGTCTCTGTGAATGTTTTTTTTTCAATTCTCAGCTTAGCCCTTCCTTGGCTTGGCCGGTCTTGGCAACACTGTTGTGGAGGATCCTTGGCAGCTTCATTTTGGGGAATGTATTTCAAAGTAGCCTTAATGTGTTGTTTTCTCCTGGCTAAATGAGGACAACCCCTTTCAGGGACGCTGGCCAAGGGGAGCTCTGCTCGTCCCAAGTGATCCATGTACTCAAAGGAAGAGAAAGTAAACACAAATCAAGTGGGTTTTTTTAGCAATTGAGACAGGAATGTTGCATGTGTTAGTGTATTTTAGGACTCTTTCAAGACCAACCAGCCTAGTTGGGCCAGTTTTTAATTATAAATAAAAGTCCTTTGATGGACAAGTCTAATAAAACACATTGTACTCCATACCCTAGAAAGTTCTGCTTTAAAGGAGATATGCACATCTCTGGATAGTATCTGTTTATGTACGTCCTTTCCCACCTCAGACTAGGGTTCCGGTCCCATGGTGTTTAGGATGGAGGTCTGTAGGGAGGAGGAGAGGAGTCCATCTGACCTGGGGCTGCCGTCACCATCTGGACTGGACTCACTCTGCTAATCACGGCCGCCTTGCAGATGCACATGCCCACGTCCTGGGTCACACACAGCAGGTGAACGCACACTGCTGCTCTATTGTGGGATATGCCCTAGCGAGTGAGTGTGTGTGTGTGTCTCTGTGTCTGTGTGTGTCTCTGTGTGTGCGTCTGCGTGTCTGTGTGTGTGTGTGTTACAAAGTTGGACGTGGCAAGAGTCACAATGAAATGTTCCTACACGAGGGAAATATGGATCTTTTTACACCCCGAAACCAATTGTATTCTATGGACAAGAGAAACACACACACTCACATGTACACGCACACACACACTCACATGTACATGTACACGCACACACACACACACACACACTCACAGAAGTGATTTAAATGCTCACAGCTGAAGGGCAGTCATAAACGTGTTTGATCCTTCTTCTGTTGATACTCCCAGACAGTAGAAGCTGTGTGTGTGTACGTGTGTGTACGTGTGTGTGTTTGACTGCACATGTTGTCGTGTGTGCACGTGTGTGCATGCACCCCAGCCACAGTAACACATGCAACATGCATTTGATTCTTTTGCGAACAACCATTAGATTTAGCATCAGGTTGGAAATTGAAGTCACGGCGCATTGACTGGGAGAGCCCTCGTCTGAATGGAAATATGTTATAAAGATGCCGTTTTACCACGGTGCAGAGGGACCTGCAGAGAATTCATAAACCAGAGACCGCCACTACTGCTTTTTACCGTCTGTCTGGGCCTGCCTGAATGTCTATCTGGCTGGTTGTGTGGCTGGCTTCCTGTCTGGCTGCCTGCCTGTGTTGTCTGTCTGTCTGTCTGTCTGTCTGTATGCCGTCTGTCTGTCTGCACACCTGTCTGTCTGCCGTGAGGAGTTTAGAGGGCTGGGCTGTTAGCAGCCACTGTTGGTCGTCCGGTTGGCTAGATCAGCGTTTCCTAACCTTTTTTCAGTCATGGCACCCTTAAAAAGAGTGTTTACATTTTGTGGCACCCCCCACCAGCTGAGCGTGCCCACTTATGTCAGTCAACTCATCCAGCTGCAAGGAAAATTGTTGAAGGATTTTTACACGGCACCCCTGCTGTCATCAGACGGCACCCGGTTGGGAAACACTGGATAAGATGTCCTACAGACTAGTCTGGCAAACTACCAGAACACATCACTAACCACACCGTCACAAACTACCCGACTACCAGAACACCTCACTAACCACACCGTCACAAACTACCCGACTACCAGAACACCTCACTAACCACACCGTCACAAACTACCCGACTACCAGAACACCTCACTAACCACACCGTCACAAACTACCCGACTACCAGAACACCTCACTAACCACACCGTCACAAACTACCAGACTACCAGAACACCTCACTAACCACACCGTCACAAACTACCCGACTACCAGGACACCTCACTAACCACACTGTCACAAACTACCCGACTACCAGAACACCTCACTAACCACACCGTCACAAACTACCCGACTACCAGAACACCTCACTAACCACACCGTCACAAACTACCCGACTACCAGAACACCTCACTAACCACACCGTCACAAACTACCCGACTACCAGAACACCTCACTAACCACACCGTCACACCGGCCCCAAACAGGATCCCCCTCCTCTGTTTCCAGGGTGGCAGAGCATGGTAAATATGAACATAACCCATATTAATATAGCACGGCTCTCAGGCTGGGGGATGAATGGACTCCCTCCTACAGAACTGAGGATAATACGCCTTGAAAAGGATTGGCCTGTGCGCTAGAGAGACACAACAGCAAGGGCAAATATAGGACAACGCTCACAATAGAACATGGAAAAACACAGCGTATGATTTGGTAATCTTTCTATTATATTCTTGTGATTGTCTTGTCTACATGGGTAAGAGAACAAGAAGACGATTTCAGGGGCTCCATTGGGACCTCAGAGAAGTTTCAATCCTATGGTTGTCTATTGTTGTTGTCTTTTGTTGTTGTTCTGTTGTTATGGGAGAACAATGCACCTTCACAGCCCAGCCCAACATCTAGGTGCAGTCTTGCTCTTAAAGGACAAATCACACAGTCTCTGTCTATATTAACGACACACAAACAATATATCTATTTGCCGGTAGCACACTACATACAATATTGTATATAACTGTAGAGGCACAACTAGCAGTATATGGATTTTTTTTTAAGCATTTGATACATTTAGCAGGCGATTCACATGTAAATGTATTTCATATGTGTCTATGCAAGCATTTCACATGTGAGGATGTGAGTTTTAAATAGTATGGATGTGTGTGAACGTTTCATGTGTGTACGTGTTTCATATGTGTTTGTGTAAGGACAGTCTGAATTATTTCCTACGGCCCCTCATAGGCTAAAGTGCATGTACAGTGCAACAGTAACAGCGACATATCTTAAGTGCAATATAAACTACTGGTGAGAGGGGGAAAGTCGCTGTTATCACAGGTAGTGTCATCTGCTAAGTGATACTTTCGGCGCATTCCCGGTTAACAGGACATTTTTACGGATGTCTGCAGAGTGGGGATTCTCCAAATGTTTGTGCTGCATACTGATTGGCTACTGTGTAGGAATTGTGAAACATCTGCGTTCTGATTGGTCATAAGCTTTACTCAACTTTTAACAGACCATTTAGAAAATGTTCGGAGTGAAACGCTGTCATACCTAGCATTGAAAAGTTACTCACAATCTGTGGAATATGCAATAGTGTATGTAAGCATATTGCAATAGTAGTTAGCTGGGCTCTCAAGTTTATCAAAAGTTTGCCCTGTAGAGGTTTGGGTACCGAAACGTTCGATCAACGGGTGGATGATGTTTCAGATTGGCTGGTATTTAACTAGCCTATGTATAATTTGAGACAACTATCAATTTTGCAGAAATCTGCACCTTGTCCATCAATTGGATGTAGTGGGACACGTTTTCCATTACTTCTCAGTGTGAGAAAAGGTTGACAAGCGTGAGAAATACCAGGTGTTGCGTGAGAAATGGTTGAAATTGCTAAGTCTAAAGCGTGAAACTTGAGAGCGCTGGTCGTTAGCATAGTGTAAACCAGTTAGTTACCGTGGAAATAAACTATAGCCACACAGACATTAAGAGGCACTAACAATAGTTAGCCACTAACAACAACAGCTACAGCGCTAACATTAGCCTCAAGAGGTACAGAGCTAAGACTAGCCACAAGAAAGAACAACACAACTACCAGCAGTCAATAACAGTGGTCCCGCAGTTAGCCAACACGTTAGCTAGCTAACGCTACATGTCATTAGCGCCCGTCACCGGCAGCCTGTTTCCCGGACTCCGGTGGAACACTGAGGTGGCTGTGTGTTCCCAGACAAGGGTCCACGAGGTCCCAGCCTCTACTGGGTAATGAGCTCATTATAGCTGAACACAAATGTCATCCTTGGTGTCTGAGACCTCGTTATTCCACACAGGAACAGCTGTGAGGGCTAGTGCCTTCTCTAGGGCTTCGGGGACAAACCATACGCCGTGCACGCACACACAAATACAGATGAACCTGCATGCGTGCACGCAGACTACACACACACACCAACCTACACACAATACAACGCATAGGCTGAACTAGAACTTTAAATGTCAGACACACCTTTAGCATTCAGTCCCAGACAATGAAATGTTACCTCTTATTTATGGTCTTTTGTATTCCGTGTAAAGATAAAACACACAATGGACCACTGCGGTGGGTTTAAACTGAGGGCCCCTCAGAGCCGTTTCAAAAGGTACGATTTTTTCAGTTACAAAAAGAAAGGTTTTGACCCCTATACATGTTGTGTACACTAATGAGTCCCTCTGACAGTTGTTTAGCAACAGAGACAGCTCACGTCAATGGAATGTCAATGTTCTAATTTCTGGAAAGGCCCAATACTTTCCAGCTAATTATGTTCCAGCAATCCTGTTCTAGCCAATCGTCTTTAGCGAAGCCAGCTTTCCTCCTTGGCTAATGTTTTGGAACCGCAGCAAATCACATTTGAGCTGGGGGCAAGAGTGGAAGTCCAGACAGGGATAGGGGAACGCTGTTTCATATCAAAATGACCTACTGTACCTTTAAGATGAAGCCAAGGCAGTTGCTCTGGTACACAGGCGAGATTATCCATCCGTTTCCAAACCACCTCTGCTACACCTGCGCTTTTTGGTATCACTCGATTATTTATTCACATGAGTGTGTTCATGTGGCAAGGGGGTTAACTTTTTCAAGGGGGTGTTATTTAACTAGATCCCGCTGGTCCAAACTGTAAAACTTCTTGACTGGATGGATGGAGCTTGACGGAGGTTGACGGAGGTGGTGTACAGGCTTGAGGGGCAAATGTACCTCGTCTCCGTAGCTAAGGTGGAGCATACTGAGCGTTACTAATCTGCCATGAAATAATCCCATGGAAATCCCCACGAGAAAAGCCATTAGATCACATTACTGTAATTTATAGCCTCACAACCCGAGGTGCAGCTCAACAGGATATGTATTAGCTTATAACCTTACGGAACATTATGCTGCATTCCATTTCCTGATGATAATGTGAAGAAGCTTTTTGAAATGACTCACATGACTCACGCATATTAATGATACCCATTTGCATCATAGGATCTGTGAATGTTGTTGTGTTGTTGTTTGGATTCGCTGTTCGGCTGACCTAAGGCTGAGGAGTGTGTGTGTGTGTGTGTGTGTGTGTGCACATGTGCGAGTGAGTGTGTTTTCGTGTACGAGTGCAAATGTGTTTCTGTCTCCCCGACCGAACAACTGAAACTAAAATAGATGAAACATGACTACTGTTTTAACATTTTAGATTAGAAGTTCTGCTGGGTTCAACCACATAATCCTTACTTGCCAATGTTGCCATCTTGAGAATTCTCCCCATGAAATTCCCTCAGAGCCTTAACAGGGGTCCCAGCGGGGGTCTAAGCCAGAGGTGGTAAGATCGAACCCAATGCGGGACGATTTGCTCGATACCTACCTGACGGAGCTTGCAAGACCACTTCTGTTACACAAACCAAGTTGTTTCTGTCTTTGGTCTCTCTCAAGACTCAGAAAGAGCAGAGGAAAGAGTGTGTGGAAGACTCCGAAACCGCAGAGGAAAGAGTGTGGAAGACTCAGAAACAGCAGAGGAAAGAGAGTGTGGAAGACTCCGAAACAGCAGAGGAAAGAGTGTGGAAGACTCCGAAACAGCAGAGGAAAGAGTGTGGAAGACTCCGAAACAGCAGAGGAAAGAGTGTGGAAGACTCCGAAACAGCAGAGGAAAGAGTGTGGGATGGGTTGTCATTTTTTCCTCCTTTCATGACCTCGGGGACTCTTCGGCCCACACTTTGGAACTCCTGTTGATGGAATGGGGTTCTGTCCAATAGAATCAAATCTGAGCAGTGACATGACCGCCTCCAGACCCATACGAGGTGTGACAGTCCAATTAGCAGCGAGGGAAGCAGGCATGTCTGCCAGCGTCTCTGGCAGGCCTGTCCCTGACACACAGAACACCTCCAACACTAATGAGCAGATCCTCAGTTGACAAGGCATTACTCAATTATCAGCCCAAAAATCTCTCTGCAGACACACAGCTCGTAAATGAGTGGCCCTACTCCTCACCCCAGCCCCCTCATTCAGTACGGACGAGGATGAGAGGAGAGGTGGGGAGAGGAGGAGAGAGGAGAGGTGGGGAGAGGAGAGGTGGGGAGAGGAGAGGACAGGAGGAGAGGTGGGGAAGAGGACAGGACAGGAGGGAGAGATAGAGGAGAGGTGGGGAGAGGAGAGGTGGGGAGAGAGAGTGAGAGGTGAGAGTGAGAGGTGGGGGAGGATGAGGAGGAGAGAGGAGAGGGGGGGAGAGTAGAGGACAGGACAGGAGATAAGAGGAGAGGTGGGGAGAGGAGAGGAGGATGGAAGAAGAGAGGTGAAGAGTGTGTGCGTATGTTGGATAGACCAGAGGGGAAGGGAAGGACAAGCCTGTTGCCTGTTGACGACAAAGTCTTATAGACAGGTGATGTGCAAACTTTCTGAATTTTAAACAGGCTAGATTGGATAAGTAGATGACCTGTGTTGTTGTTTTGACACTGTCCTTCCTAAAACGCCGCAAGCCCTCATTCATCTAGCACCGCGTTTGACGTGAGCCAATCTGCCTCTGACTGAACCAACAGGATCTGTGTCAGAACAGGTTGATGGACACACAAATCACCCATGACGTTGATGAGTGTCTCTGACTCAAGGGGGACGCACACTCCCAGGGAATCATTTCCTGGAAACGTCACACGCGTATAGAACACCGCGGTGCTTCAGCACATTTGTTACGATGCGGAAATAACATTTGGCTCGTTTACGAAGCGAGAAAGACATTGGAAACGCGCTTCCGACACATCGTTACCCCTTCGAGCAAAACCTTTGCCTCATCGGAAGATAAATAAATAATACTGGGATAATCAAGCACAAACAACTGACTAAGTGGATGTCTTGGATCTCTCAGCCAGCAGAGCTGAGAGTCCCTCAGTGGGAGTGGAGGAAGGTTTCTCCTCCATTAGCCAACGGATATTCTGAAGGAATTAAGTGTTTGGTCTAATCACCTACGCTACACAAAGCAAGCTGTGCTAATTGTCCGAAATAAAAAATGAGAATTTCTTTCGAACGCGAAACTAGATAAGACTGCATTACGAGAACGTCGTGCTGAAGTTATCGTCCTCTGCGGTGCTCTATGGAAGATACAATTAGACTGTGGCACTGTGTGCGTTCTCTGGTGGGAACGTCCAGAAGGTTTGATGATGTCATTTGTGATATTAAAACTGGGTGGGTGGATCCTTTTGAGCCAACAACATTAATGTGAGACAATGTGTGACAAGTTGAAAGTCTCTGCCAGAGGCCATGAGAAGGAGATGAAGTCACGGTTGGTTGGTTTAATATCTGACCCGTAAGTGAGCTACACAGCAGATCTGTTATGATGGGGCTTGTGTTAAATTGCTGCCTTACAAGTTCCCCTGTATAGACACAAACCATATCCCAAGGTCCTTACTGGATACTGGGTGCATACTGTCAAGTATAAAACATGTATTTGATTTACCTTCTAGAAAAATCACATTTACAATCGTAATCAACCTAAATCATGTGCACTTTAAGCATTTCGACAGTATTTGTTATTAGTATTTCACGATATAATGGAATCCGGTTGTAAGTTACATGGGTATCTCTGTAGATAAATCCTAGAGCATAAAGCAGCTCTGGCTGTGTCCTGGCGGAGCCTCTTCATCCTGACTACGGTTAATAGAGAGGATTCCCAGGACGGTGAAACTGAGATGATACGATTTGACAAAGTAGAACATCTTATCTATATTTTAATACAGTAGTCATGTTTTTATTTGATATATTTTTGACCAATGTTGTAAAGGAGTTGCGTCAAGAAGTTATCACGCATACATTTGCACACACACACACACACACACACACACACTGACTCAAACACACACACACACACACTCACTGAAACACACACACTTCTCAGACTCTTCTATTTCTACTATAGAATGTTCCCAGATTCTGTGACGCCAACAGCTTTAAGAACAAACTGGACTATATATCCCACACTCTATAAGAGGACTGGCCCTGTGGCCTTCTGAAGTTCCCTTTGGAGAGAACAATAGGAGAACGAGGAGCTGGAGAACCAGGAGCTGGAGAGGGGCCTGTGGAGCCCTGTGGACAGACTGATCTAGAATTAATTCACAGCTGTGGAAATGTTACGCACCAGATAAATCACTTTAATACTCGAAGAAATAAATAAATAAAGGAGAAGGCACGGAGCTGTGTGGCCAGTGACAAGAGGAATGGATGGCTCTATAAAAAGGTTTGGTCTGATTTCTCAGAGCGGGTGATTATGCAGACTCTCCTCTCTCACTCTCTCTCTCTCACTCTCTGGGTATCTCTCTCTCTATCTCTCTCTCTCTCTGGGCCTCTCTCTCTCTCTCTCTCTCTCTCTTTGGGTCTCTCAAGACAACCCTAAATACACAGGGATGATTCGGCAGACAGAGAATAAGCTGGGCGATCATGTGCATTAGATCCGAGTCGGCTCCCTTTATTGCCTGGCGTTATTGTATGATATTTACACTGCCTGTGGACATTTCTGTGTTGGCTTGAGTGCGAGTCTGGGACTTGATAATTGAACAATATTACAACACCACCGCATCCCTGGCACTAGCTTGTATATTCCTGAGTATAAGAGCTTGTATTGCTGGGGTGTTGGCCTTCTGGAACGGCCCTTAGAACTAGTCAACCCCCTGCTGGGATCCCTGTGGGCACAACACCTATCAGAGGTGTGTAAGTGCTTTCAGTCCTGTCCCCGTTGGAGGCTGTGCATCCCTGGGCTGTACTCGGTTATTGGCACGGTGCGCTCTCCCTCGTCTAACACTCACCTGTCATGTCATGACAACTGAATATAAAACAAATATTTGTGACGTACTGTACTTGCACTTCAGCCAGACAAACTCAACAGCACAGAGATGTTTCTGTTCTCCGACGCTCGCCTAAAGATGAAGGAACCATGGCTGAATCTTCCCCTCCTTCATCCACCAGGAATCATCGCTCCTTTTGGACTAATGGTGGATACCGGAGTCAAGGGTTCGATTCCTGTCAGTGACATTAATGGTGTGTGTTTTACTGAGGGGGATGAAAGTGCAATGACGCCTGCTAGCCAAGCGCAGGGACCCTCGTCATGTTTCAAAGGGTCCTCTGCTCTGCCTCAGTGACCTAGTTTCATATTTAATACATAGATCACAACATATCCTCTCTCCCCGCTCTCAGGAATTCCATTAATTCTACCTCGTTTCTGCCCAAGCGAAGGACTAAATGAGGGCAGATGCAAACTTGGGAAGGAGCGAGGGATAGGACGAATCACCTGGTGGAGTGACAACTACTAACATGGAGGAGGAAAGGAGATATTCAAACGTGACTTGATAGTGGGCCTAGTTAGGTAGGAGGAGTGATGTGAAATAGCCATCATGTTTAGCTGAAGATGAGTAAAACAGCACTGGGTGCAAGCGAAACCCTTGGTCTTCTCAGCATGCTGATAGAGGTTAAGATGCGTCTTTAAACCTCCTTCACTGCACCCAAAATCAGAACTGGGGGCGCACACATACGTGGCGATGCTATTGGCTCAATGTCCGTCTTAGTTATCGTCACCACCGTGCAAATACACGACACGGTGAGGACATTGCATGACGTCATAGTTCACGGATTCCAAATGCAGCTGTCAGTCGGCCACTGTCACCAGTGTAACCGCTGGATGGAAGGCTGTGTGTACGTATACGAGAGACACACACAGGGCGTACACACACACACAGGGCGTACACACACACACCACGTACATGTTTCGTCTGCCTCTAAGATGGCTTGACAGCTTGTCCTTCCTTGGTGTGACTGGGGCTAGAGAGTGAATCACGAGCTGGTAGACAGGTCAGAGCGACCCTCGTTACGCCGTCTACATCAGCTGCACTGCCCTGATGATTGCTTTGCATTCTGGGACACGCTGGCAGTGGCAGGTACCCATCATTTGGGTAAGTGGTTAAGACACCAAGTGCTGAAGTAAAGAACAGTAAACACGTGTGTCTGGTATACAGCTGTGTAGTATGGCGAGGAGAGAAAATGGTGCAGTGTGAGGAAATAGCACGAAGAAATTAAATGTTAACAATACGAAACCAGGATCATTGGAGGTGTTTGTATTCAGTCAGTTCGCCATCGTTCATAGACCAATTTCACAGGTTTAATTTCATGATGTCAGTTTGTCTAACTGAAATGTTATTCAGTTGAAACTCTGGGCTTGGCCAGGCTGACTTGTAATGCCACTGTGACAGGTGATGGTGAGCTGGGCGTGCAGCTCAGACAAGATGGATGGATGGATCATCAAAGTGTAAGCTAGTGATGATTGGCAGTGAGTGAGGCAGAGGCAGAGGCAGAGGCAGAGGCAGCCCTGTGACGAGGCAGGCTGAGTGTGGTACTTCCAAGGCGACAGGGCTCAAGTGCTCGCAACAAGGACCATTCGCAAGAGCAAACATCATGTGCAGCGCCCAAGTGTGTGTGTGTGTGTGTGTGTGTGTTTGGTGTACTGGCCTCTTAAGGCGTTTGTTTCCTTTTCAAGAGAGCAGGTCATGAAGGCTAATATGTGTTGGCAGCTGGGTCAACTGGGCGAGTCCACACAGACTGGCTGGCTGGCAGACTGATAGACTGGCTTGCTGACTGACTGACTGGTGGATGGGCACATGACTGTCAGACTGACTGAACAACTGATTGATTGACTGACTGGCTGGCTGACTCACAGATTGACTGACTGACTCACGATTGACTGACTGGCTGACTGACTCACAGATTGACTGACTGACTGATTCACAGATTGGCTGACTGAGTCACAGATTGACTCACAGATTGGCTGTCTGACTGACTGACTTACAGATTGACTACCTGATTGGCTGAGAGACTGGCGCACAAGCTGGGGCTCCACTGTGTTATTCTTCGGAGGGTGATTGCTACTAACTACTGACTGCACTCTAACATACACAGTAGATGAATCTATTTACTAGAAGCAGTCTGGTTATATCCCAATGTGTACACAGTGAGAATACTGTCCTACCCTTACTTCATCTTAAAACTAAAAGGAAACTGCAGGAGAAAAGCTTGTCCCTTCTGCATCCAAGAGGCTGCATGGTTGTGTGGACTGTTATCAGACAACACACCTGTTTACCTGTACAAAACCTGGTCATTGTGACCTGGTCCTGGGCAGCTGTGTGTGGTGCTGTCTGAGGAATGCTCATGACCCAGCCATAATGGAAGCACCTACTAACACACATTCTCTTCTCATCCAGGCTGCTCGGGTGTGCAGTGCAAGCCTCTCTCAAGTGGAACACTTGTTCCAGTGTCATAAACATCTCTATTGACGCAAAACAAATCATGAGAGACCTGCGCTGTCATGGACTAATCGCTGATCTACTGTAGGAGCACAACACACACAGCACTCAACTGTCCATTACTGTGGCAGCTGCCAAATTACCTTTGTTACCTTTTTACTGTTCTATTTGAGATTTGAGGTGGTTGATGCGCTGTCTTGTAAAACAGGTTGTTTCTTGGCGTCGAGCAGTGTGATACTGATAGAACCTGCTCTTTCGGTCCATGATTGTCTGCTGTACTTATGATGTGCACTTTAGTACGGCACTTTGGATGAAATGAACACGTATGAATGTATTGTGGTGTAAAATGTAACCTATTGCAAACATGTAATTTAGTATGGAGGAGTTTGTTCAGTATCAAACATTTCAGTGTATTCTATTTCGTTCCCATTCACTGGGTAAAGTGACTCATTACATTTGATCCTTGCAAGTCATGGCTGCCACAAGGGCCTCTTTACGATCTAAATAAGACCTGCTCTTCTGTGAAATTAGGAAAATGTCAGATCCAACCTCTGCTTCTCATCTCTCTAAGCGTCACCTCGTTTCTCATTCTCAACAGTCTCGCATCAGAAACCCTCAACCTGAGGGATAAAACCTTTATTACTGACTAAAACTGAAGAGAATTATTCAATTTTTTATGAGATCTTAATTTAGTTTGGGTTTCCCCCATGGAGGTTGTTGTCACATACAGGCTACTGCAGTCTTCCAGCAGCCTTCATGGTGCTACGGCTAGGTGACCGTCACCATTACCCTTCTGTGTGTGATGTGAAGCCAAACAGTACTGGAAACATCCTCGAGTACTGTACATCCTCTGGCCTAACTTCCTGACTGGCAGATACCAGCATGTCAACATGAGTCTTTCCGCTCGGCTACGCTGCCTTGAGATACAAGCAAGACTTAAAAAAAAGAAGAAATAAGACTGCACTTCGCATGTGTGTGTGTGTGTGTGTTGTGTGTGTCTGTATGTGTGTGTTTTTGTAAGTGTTTACACACATCCACAGGTGTTTGTGTTAAGGTTTATGAATGTTTTGAAGCGTTTTGGCTAATACTGCAAAAGAGAATTCATGGAATGTATTTTGAGATTCCCATAGCAACCACACAATGTCAATGTAGAAGATAGGAGAAGTGGGAGGAAGAAGAGGAGGAGGAGAAGGGGAGGCGGAAGAGGAAAAGATGGAGAGGAGGAGGAGGAGGAGGAGAGGAGAAGGACAGGGCACTGAACCGAGAGCCAGAGGTAGAGGGCAGGGGACATTTGGCATAAACTGACCTCAAAATGCCAAACCTGCTTCCTGTCTGTAGGGGCCTTTCCCACGCACCAATCACAAGGCTGGGACTCAAGTTACTTGTTGGTGCTAACCTTGATGTCCTGAATCAAACCAGTATTGACATCCTATACACTAGTTGAGGTCTGCTTAGACTTAACTGGTCAAAGTTATATGATGGTAATCCCAAACTTTCAAGCATAAACCAGTATATCAGCATACCAGTATATCAGCATACCAGTGTTCCCTTTTGGGATCTTCAAATATTCCCAAACTGTGGTTTCCCTCTTGATTCCTAACCACTGCCCCAATTATTGAGTTTTTAGCAATCCATTCGAAGTCATTGTTGCTTTACGACAAGGATATATTAATTATGTTCTGATTCAAATATGGTGATCATGACAACTCTCTCTCTTATCACCCGCTGCCAAAAACACTAGGCTTGCAAGATAATTAAAACAAGCTCATCTATCAAACGCTGTTTACAGCGAGGACAACGATGACGTGTACGCTGCATTAAGGTTTCGTACACAGTAGCATTCAGGAGGTTCTGTAACCTACGGGACTATTCCAATGTAGCTTGGTTCTCTTAAAAGAGATGACATAGGGAGTCGAGCTATTAAATCAGAAGGTTGCCGGTTCGAATCCCCGGTTCTGCCAAATGACGTTGTGTCCTTGGGCAAGGCACTTCACCCTACTTGCCTCGGGGGAATGTCCCTGTATTTACTGTAAGTCGCTCTGGATAAGAGCGTCTGCTAAATGACTAAATGTAATGTAATGACATACTCTTGTTGGAGCCCAGGAATATCAGCTCCTCCCACTTTGGTGACAGCTAATCCTGATTTATTGATCCTTTTAACAATAAACAATAAACATCACGCGTTTGCAATCACAACACTTGAATGTTAAACTGCATGTGAAATACACTTGGAGCCAAAGAAGACATTTGTATTCCAGTCTGGTCTCCCGTCCAGGTACTAAGTGATCACACGGAGCTCTGCTTGGCCTGGAATACCTCTCACCTAAGCAGACGTGAACCTCCTACATGCACAAAGATGAGAGGAGAGATGATCCTGGCAGGGAGAGAGCAATCTCTACACCAACACAGGAGTAGTGATCCTGCACAGAACCTCACCAACACAGGGGTAGTGATCCTCCAACACAGGGGTAGTGATCCTGCACAGAACCTCACCAACACAGGGGTAGTGATCCTGCACAGAACCTCACCAACACAGGGGTAGTGATCCTCCAACACAGGGGTAGTGATCCTGCACAGAACCTCACCAACACAGGGGTAGTGATCCTGCACAGAACCTCACCAACACAGGGGTAGTGATCCTGCACAGAACCTCACCAACACAGGGGTAGTGATCCTGCACAGAACCTCACCAACACAGGGGTAGTGATCCTCCAACACAGGGGTAGTGATCCTGCACAGAACCTCACCAACACAGGGGTAGTGATCCTGCACAGAACCTCACCAACACAGGGGTAGTGATCCTGCACAGAACCTCACCAACACAGGGGTAGTGATCCTCCAACACAGGGGTAGTGATCCTGCACAGAACCTCACCAACACAGGGGTAGTGATCCTGCACAGAACCTCACCAACACAGGGGTAGTGATCCTGCACAGAACCTCACCAACACAGGGGTAGTGATCCTGCACAGAACCTCACCAACACAGGGGTAGTGATCCTGCACTGAACCTCACCAACACAGGGGTAGTGATCCTGCACTGAACCTCACCAACACAGGGGTAGTGATCCTCCAACACAGGGGTAGTGATCCTGCAGAGAACCTCACCAACACAGGGGTAGTGATCCTGCACAGAACCTCACCAACACAGGGGTAGTGATCCTGCACTGAGCTACACAGAGATGAAAGACTGACTGGCAGTGGAGACACATCAGTCAAAGGAAGAGATGGATTTGACATGTGCAAAGACATTAGGCTGTGTCTCGTGCTCCCCTCCGCTCCCAGAATCAGCGTCGGCTGCAAAGCCCCCCCCCCAAATGGAATGCTGTGCCTCTTCAAAAAATAATTTTGTTAAAGTATAAATAAGAAATACTGGCATTGGCTATGAATTAAATATCAAGATGGCTACACTTTCCTGCAGAATATGCAGGTCTGTTCTTATTTTGACTCTCATACATTCTTTGTAAATGCGTGCCCCCCCTTGTGAAAAGAAATGCCCCCCCCCCTCATATCATTTCGTTCTAGAGCCGAGTCTGCCCAGACTGCAGTGTCTACTGAAACCATCCAGCTCGCTGTAGTGACTCTGCAGAGCAGTCGCTCGCGTGTGTAGTCACGTCGAGCTTGTTAGAAAGACGGCGTACATTGCATTACATCCATCTGCACAGCACTGCTGTGGGGTAAACGGGCTTTTCGGCCTGCAGGCAAACACAGCACTTCTTTCTCCTTTTTATATTTTTCTCATGTCTCTACGTCTCTTTAAAAAATGCACACAGGTCTTTTCTTTCTTTTCTCACTGTCTCCTTCTCAAGGGTCCTCTTTATTATCTCACTCTCCTACCTCCTCTCTCTCTCCCTCTCCCTCTCTCTCACTGTGTGTCTTATCTAGTCAGTGTTTGCCTAATCACTCTCTCTGCTTCACCAGTCTTCTTCCTCTGCGAGGCACATCAAGCCCCCCATCCCCTTTCTCTGCCCCAATCTTCCCCCCCGCCCCGCCCCCCGCCCCCCTCACATCTCCCCCTGCCCAAGCCTTCTCCATCCAGCCCCCCGCCCCCCTCACATCTCCCCCTGCCCAAGCCTTCTCCATCCAGCCCCCAGCCCCCCTCACATCTCCCCCTGCCCAAGCCTTCTCCATCCAGCCCCCCGCCCCCCTCTCATCTCCCCCTGCCCAAGCCTTCTCCATCCAGCCCCCAGCCCCCCTCACATCTCCCCCTGCCCAAGCCTTCTCCTTCCAGCCCCCAGCCTACCCCCCGGCTCTGCCGTCCAGCACTGGACCATCGCCCGATCTGACTCGTCTCAACCGGATCCGATTCACGTTGTTTCACCCCAGTGGAAATTCAGAAACGCAGTTATCTATGCAAATATCTGCTAGTGGATTTTCGAAACAGACGACAGATGTTTTGTGTTGCTTCCCATGATGCTTTGCTGCTCGGCATGTTGGGGGATCTGAGAGAGGAGCTACAGGAGACAGATGAGGCGTCTCATCGTCCAGTCTCCCGCTGATCCACTCACAATGCACCAACACCAGTCACTCACTTGCCTAACGATATGTTTAGATAGTATACAGTCAATAATCCTCCGAACCGGTAATCGATCATCAGTCTCAATCAAAAGAGGATGTCGTAATCACCCAGCGGAGCTCTTATCTGAGGAGGCGAGCCGAACACCTCTGGAGATAAACTCCACTTGAGAATCCTCTTGCGCCATGAAGACGTACGAGCCCGCTCGGCCTAATAGATCATTCCGACACATTATTTCTTCTCGTTTTGAATTAATGCTGAGACAAATTAATGGGTTCGACTTAGCGTGATAAATGTCAATGAGGAAATGAGAGAGTATGTGATGGGCTTCTGAGAGTTGTTTATTGATTTGAGCCGGGAGGAAGGGTTATTTATATAATTACTGTAAAAAATATTGTTGATGCTCTCCTAAACAGGCTAATTGAACGGATATACTAATGATTACTGGCAGTTCCTGACTTTACAGGGTGTTTCCTCAGTGCAGCGCACAGACAGGGACAGGGACAGAAACACTAACAGAAACACTAATAGGGGACAGACACAGACACCATGACAGAGATACTAACAGGGACAGAAACACAAACAGGGACAGAAACACAAACAGAGACAGACATACACAGACACCATGACAGAGATACTAACAGGGACAGAAACACAAACAGGGACAGAAACACAAACAAACAGAAACACAGAGACAGACATACACAGACACCATGACAGAGATACTAACAGGGACAGAAACACAAACAGGGACAGAAACACAAACAAACAGAAACACAGAGACAGACAGACACAGACACCATGACAGAGATACTAACAGGGACTGCAACAGGGACAGAAACACAAACAGAGACAGAGACACAGGGAATGCAACAGGGACAGAAACAGGAGGAGACTGAGGCAGAGATTAATTAGATGTCAGATGATGCTCATGACAGAGGCAGTGAGAGAGAGCGAGAGCGAGAGAGAGAGAGACAGAGAGCAGAGAGACAGAGAGAGACAGAGAGACAGAGAGACAGAGAGAGAGAGACAGAGAGAGAGAGAGACAGAGAGACGGAGAGAGAGAGAGACAGAGAGAGAGAGAGACAGAGAGACAGAGAGAGAGAGACAGAGAGAGAGAGGGAGAGAGAGAGAGCAGTGACAGAGGCAGTGAGAGAGAGCAGTGTGCAAAGTGAAGACAGCACTTGAATGGCCCCGAACAAAACAGAACTAGATTTGCAGCTGAGTCAATTATGCAACCATCACGTCTATGAAACTGGAATAGAAAAGCAGCATTGTAGAAACAGATCCACAAAACCCTCCATCTGAACTGTGACACGCATCGCTCTCTACCCTCTCGTACAAATCCGAGGATCCTACCTCAAACATACCCAATCAACATAACCCGTCGCTCGGAAAGGCATCGAGATAAACACACATGGCCTCAGAACTGTGACTGCAGTGTAGGTATGTGTGACTCAAAGGGGAACCAGAGAGGGAGTCGGGTCCTTGCCTGCTGCCCCACACAGGAGGGGGGAGGTCAGCCAGAACAGGGCCCCTGAGACAGCAGACCATAGACAGCCAGATAAAGATTGTTGAGGCGGCAGAGATGTTGGTGGGGGGAGACTTCAGACTAGATACAGCAGGGCAGGTGTCAGCAGAGAGGGCTGCAGACTCAGAGACGGGGAGGAGGAGATATTAGAGGGACTAGGGATAGTGGCTAAGCCAGTAGAGTAGAGATACTGGACTCAGGGCAGCAGAGTCATAGCAGAGACAGGAAAGATAGTAGAGACTGAAACAGTAAACAGAAAGTAGAGACAGTAGAGACTGAAACAGTAAACAGGAGAGCAGAGACAGTAGAGACAAACAGTAAATAGGAGAGCAGAGATAGTAGAGACTGAAACAGTAAACAGGAGAGCAGAGACAGTAGAGACTGAAACAGTAAATAGGAGAGCAGAGATAGTAGAGACTGAAACAGTATACAGGAGAGCAGAGATAGTAGAGACTGAAACAGTAAACAGGAGAGCAGAGATAGTAGAGACTGAAACAGTAAACAGGAGAGCAGAGACAGTAGAGACTGAAACAGTAAACAGAAAGTAGAGACAGTAGAGACTGAAACAGTATACAGGAGAGCAGAGACAGTAGAGACAGTAAACAGTAAACAGAAAGTAGAGACAGTAGAGACTGAAACAGTATACAGGAGAGCAGAGACAGTAGAGACTGAAACAGTAAACAGAAAGTAGAGACAGTAGAGACTGAAACAGTAAATAGGAGAGCAGAGACAGTAGAGACTGAAACAGTAAACAGGAGAGCAGACAGTAGAGACTGAAACAGTAAACAGAGAGCAGAGACAGTAGAGACTGAAACAGTAAATAGGAGAGCAGAGACAGTAGAGACTACAGTAAACAGGAGAGCAGAGATAGTAGAGACTGAAACAGTAAACAGGAGAGCAGAGACAGTAGAGACTGTAACAGTAAACAGGAGAGCAGAGATAGTAGAGACTGAAACAGTAAACAGGAGAGCAGACAGTAGAGACTGAAACAGTAAATAGGAGAGCAGAGACAGTAGAGACTGAAACAGTAAACAGCTGAGCAGAGATAGTAGACGGCAGAGCCAGAATCCAAGGGAGGGAGTGTTTTTACTGGACCTGACTAATGTGTTCACAATAACAGATGTTTGGCTTGAGATTGCAGAGGCAATCTGGGACAAGCTCTGTCCAAACTGTATTGCCGGTAGATGACCACAAAGAAAGTTTGATTCCGCCATTGTTTTAAAACTGCTTGAATGTCATATGTCATCTGGGTCATAACCAAGTGATTTTCCTCTTTACATTTTCTTTTCAATACAATTTCAACACCCCAAAAATGCTTCTCTGTCTATCTCTGTTCTTGGTGTGTGTCCAGCGTTTCATCCGTCCCCCATCACAGAGAGCTCAGAACAGTCAGCTATTCTTCAGCACACTGCAGCAGTGAGAGTCTGGGATCAGCATGTCCAGACAGTGCTTCTCTCCCCATAATGGATGAATGGTGTCGTGGCTCGTCTCCCAGGGACGGGCTGACCGACCGCAGCTATTCTCTCACACTTAGCCCGCCCGTTGGGGGCCCGCTGGGGGACGCGGGCCTCAGATCCGGCCGTGTCAGTCTGGAGAGGAACACAAAGACACGCCGACGAGGAGGAGAACCCGCTGAAAGTGCTTCCAAGCCCCTCTGGGACCCCGGATTTATGGAATCGTGAGAACTGCGAGGCTTTGTGGAATGTAGTTAGTGAAGAGAGAGAGAGAGAGAGAGAGACGAGAGAGAGAGAGCAGAGAGAGAGAGAGAGAGAGAGAGAATCAAAAACAAAAGAGAGAGACAAATGCAGAAAGAGACCAAGTCGGAGAAAGAGTGTGTAGGGTAAGGAGTTCTGTTTGTAGGCCTGTCTGCCTGCTTGTCAGGGTTAGAGAGAGAGGCAGAGACGAGAGAGAGAGAGAGAGAGAGAGAGAGAGAGACGAGAGAGAGAGAGAGAGAGACAGAGAGAGACAGAGAGAGAGAGAGAGAGTGTGTAGGGTAAGGAGTTCTGTTTGTAGGCCTGTCTGCCTGCTTGTCAGTTTGTTTGTATGTCTAACATTATTTCCGTAGGTTTAGGGGGGCAATAAATCAATACCATAAACGCAGTTCATGACACAGTCCAATGGTATCCCCACAATGATGCAAACTAAAAGCTATCTAATCTGTCAGTGGTTACGATTTGGGTGCCAACCCTGGTCATTTCCGAACATTAGAGACATAATGAACTGCAAACAGCTGTGAACAGATGAGTTTTTTATCACTGAAAGAATAATTGCTCAGCAATTTCTCTTCGCTCAACGCGAGGCATGATTTCCTCCTCCCAACGCATTGGATCAGTTTTTAATGTCGTTTAAATTGATGAGAATCCAACTACGGACAAATGTGGCTGGTGTAGGAAATCAACAGTCTATCCGGAAACTACCTGTAGCCTATTGGCGCAATTTGTGAATGAACGCAAAAATGTTAGCTGGTAGCTAATTAGTTCATTAAAAGTGCCGTGTGGATTTTCAAATGTGTTCTTCTTGAATGTGTCATCGTGAACTGAGAGCAGAAGTGGGAGAGGCTGTGAGATCAATGTGGTTTGTGAACGAGCTTTTTCGCGCGGCGCGGGTACGGCGAAAAGGAGAGCGTGCAAAGAGCTTTCATTTCAGCACCACACAGCGCGAGACGCAACATCGGCGGGCTGATTCGCGGGAAGAAACAAGCTAGAAACCAATACTAGGGGGGAAAAGTACAATATTATATGAAGGGATATTTTTCTTGTCACACTTGTTTTGAAGGAGCAGTCCGCTCGTCACACACGCACAGCATTGCATGAAGCGTGGCAGAGGGCGGTGGGGGCGGGGGGGGGGCAAAGCTAGAGAGAAAGACATCCGTTTCTCATTATCGACGAGAAACCCTATCAATCATTTCACCAATACCCAACAGGGTGACTGTCTCACTCCTGACCGTACGAATGATACGGTACATAAGGAGTTCTAAACTCACAACTGAACAACTATTGGTGCGTCCCAGGTGACGCGGGCTTACCTGAAACAGCCGTAGAATGTTCGCCACCATGATAGACACGGAACTGGCTGAGGCTCCTATCACGCCAACAACTTTCTCGGGTTTGACAAACACCGGTGGTTCACCGTTAGTACACCTCACGTCCGACGTGTCTTTTTGGATGAGCGCCTGTACGAAAGTCAGGGACTGTTCCAAAGCGTACGTGTCCCTCGAACATGTATCGAGTACTCGGGCACCTAAGGTGATGTTGGGCAGAAGCTCTTCGTCGCTGTTGATTTGGTCCAGAGCATACATCATCGCCTCAAGCCGGTGGATCCCGTTCTCCTTCTTGATGTCTCCACAGGGGATACCGGGGATTCCTCGGGCATGGACGGGGAAAAGGCCACCGAGGGTCAGGTCCCCTTCGATCCTAATGGAGTGTGGTGCATAAATTTCTTGGGAAAACGTCAGATCGATTAAAGCTTTCATCATCCACAATACTCGGAATGTGAAGTAGGGCTTCAGCTCCACGAGACCAAAACTGTGCCTCGCCATGGTCTCCCTCTACAGATCCAACCGTCGATTTCTCAAGCAGAGATCAAATACCAACGTGAGGCACTTTTCAGAGTACTTTTCTGAAACTATTACAATTCATTTTCCAAATAGAGTCCACGCGTCGCTCTTTCTCTCGAAAAACAACCAGTTTAAAAGAGAGACGTTCAATTATTCCGCAGGTACCGTTGCGTTATTCCTTCGAAATGTGCGCACGACTGACCAACAGATTCGCTTGTTGCTCGGGAACCCATTCCAGAAAAAGGGGATGTTACGAGTTCAGTCGCAATAACACCAATAAACCTAAATGATAAGTAGATAATGTTGGCTAATACTAATCAGGACTCAGATTCCCGGGAACAACGAGGACGTGCGGAGATATTCCACTGTTGGAAATGTGATATCCAGCCCCCACGCAGCACTGATGTCATTCTAACATACAGTGGGGTCAAATAATAGTTACATATCAAAAACTGTTCTTAAAATAAAATGACAAAATTACAAAAAAGAAGCGTAAGGTAGACAAAAAAAATCTAGTAAAAATACGAATTGCGCGCCAATTAGATCCCAGTTGTTTTTGGCATCGCCTATTCCAAACGTAAAGGCGAAGTTTTCGGGGTACTCTTAACGTTTGAAATGCCTCTTGTCCTTGAGGAAACTGTTCTTATCCCAAATTGTTAGAACTCCTGATCTGGAAGTCGAGAAGCGAAGGGTAATGGAGGTGTTTCTCACTTCGAGCTCGGATAGGAATGAAGCCGAACACTGCACATACACTCCACCCAGTATCAATTGTGCGTTTGTCAAATGACTCGTTTCCCTCCGTATGCACTGACTCATGTCTCAATTGCGGGGCGACGTGATTTTCTGTCATTGGCAGGCTGCCTGACAATGTTTGAAAATGTTTCACACCAAAACATTCCGACGGCCAAAAGCGTAAGAGGTTTCCGTTAAATATCCTCATTATAATATATGTTATTACATATTTGAATTACGTGAACTCACGCACACATCGGCTGCAAACACACACCATACAAACGTACTTTGTAAGTAATACGGTTGAATTTAGCTGCTAATTGCGTTGTACCCGTATCAAGACACAAATATTATACTTTTTAATCTCCTCGGGAAAACTATACCCACCTTCTTTATCTTGGCACCCTGTCCGGCTTGGTCATTATATCCTTGGGCATGATTACATCCTTGATGCTGTTCCGTTGTCTGACGTTTCGGTGTCAAATGATAAATAACCATAATTAATCACTGGAGTAGTTGTCAAGGAATGCCTCTGCTCGGATGCCAAGCCTAGTTTGGTTTATATAATCAGGCACGAGCCCTGCCAGTTGGAGTCTTGCCCTCAGAAGTAAGCTCTGTTAATTTGACGCTGTTGTGATAGCACCATTGTTAACAAGGCTCTCACTTTTTCTATAAACGACTTTCATTTTGACTGTTTACCTTTCACCTTTAGAGACAGCAAGCTCCTCAGAGACAGCATCCCGCTCACCCAGCGACAGCTGCTTTTACAGTAGCGTGCAGGATATATAACATCTCCAAAGATACCACCTAAATGCGATCCTTTTACTTTTCACCAAATCCCATTTGTAACGAAACACTTCCAGCTAATGATTAGAATCAGGTGTGCCTGATTAAAGTGGGATGTGAAGCCCCACAGGTAATTTCTTCCTCAGACCAGAATAAAGCAGCCTGACCTGTGTTTAACCCTGTCTGGTCCAAGAATACATGGAGGCAGAAGCACACCACGTCACTTACCACTTCACTACACTGTGCAGCCTGCAGTCCTCATCAAGGGATGTTTGAGGACCAGGTATACATAAGGTATAAATCAAACAACAGTGGTCAAGCCTTGATCAGAATCAGAATCTGTTTTTTTGGCAAGTTTACACATATGGTTGGTGTATAACATTAAAAATAGTACGTCAAAATACAACAAACAAAATAAAATAGTATTGTAAGATAAAAACAAGTAGTGTAAATTAAATGCATAATAGAACATTAAAAAAATAATATAAACATATTTTTGTTGTTGTTGATTGTCATAATGTGTTTCTGACAAGGTTACCTGTTACCTCGGTTACCTTGGAATTTGTGATGTAGGGTACTTTCACAGTGGCCTCATATTGTGTTTGGTTTTTCCAGTGCAGAAGGGCTTCGAACCGCACCCCCACTTATTTCTTACTTTTCAGTGTGAAGGTTCTCTGGAATCTTCATACGTCGAGACTGACTCGATCGTCTCAAGTCCTACTGGTAGCAGGTTCCCACAGCTCCAAAAATGTGTCATACAGTTGGTGATAGAATATATACTGTAAATGTTGAAATTGGGTATAGTGACACTGTGTCCTTTCCCTAAGGACAAAAAGAAAGAAATCTCTCTTCTTTTCCGAATTGATGGTTGAAATGTTGTCAATTAATATTTTAGAGCTGTATCAGTGTGTGAAACACATTGCTGCACGAACAACACATTGAATTATTCAAACTGTGGTAAGAAATGCCCCTGAAACTGTAATGTCGAGGGATGCTCGGGAAGAAAACGTCACTCTTACAAATGACACGATATGGGGACAACATCAGGCTTTTAAAACGTTAATTTTTCATGAGTTGAATCAGGAGACACTGGCAACTTCCTGTCTAAAGTTTTAAAAGAGGACAAAACCGAATCTTTTTATTTATTAATTTTTTACCAAAAAATGAAGGCCCAAGATGGCCAGGAAAACGAAACTGCTACTAGAAATGTCATGAATAGATGGAGTGGCACACTAGTTTGTGGAAACATAGTGGAGCCATATCTGCCCTCTCAACGGAAAACAGAAAACAGTATGTTGTAATTATACCCTAATAAACATTTTATAGTTTGGTCAAAAATAAATGTGCGGTAATCAATCCAAGAGCATAAAATGTACAGTAAATGTTTAAAATAATTATATCCAGCTTGTTTAAAAATACCTTCTTAACTTCTACCCAACAGAACAAAGTATATCATTTTCTAAAGTACGCACAGCATGTAAGAGGGATCACATTAGGTTAAATTATATTTGTATTAATTAAAGCCACAGTCATTAAACATTAGTATTAATAGCGTTGCCATAACACCATATAACATTAAATGAAGAACACTGGTGAAGTTACCTTGGCAACAAACTGAAAAAGTATCCTATCAACAAATCCAAGAGACAAGCCAGTCATTAGCATATTGCTAACAGTAAATCTCTGCATGATCTTCCATTTCATGCAGTAATACGTCCCCTCTGTGTCTGTGTGTGTCTTACACACCTTCACTAACAGAGGCTTTTAAAGCTCTTCAAAAAACGCTTATCTCCGCACCGCCACCCTACAATCACGCTGCTGAATCCAACACTGCCTGCAAGACTTAGAACATCAGGTGCCAATAATTGCTTGTCTCCATCTTTTGTACATAATTATAGACAGATTACTCGACCTCACTTGGCTAAATAATAATCCTTATAATCACCTCCTAACCCCCTCCTCGAGGGTCTGGAAAGGTTGCTTGCGTGGGTGGTTGTAGAGATAGTATTATTAATTTGATTAAACGTTTTAAAGAAAGAACCTCCAATCTCTCTTCCTTAGGGGGAAACAACTAGAAAATGGTTTTAAAACAACCTTGAATGAAGGGAGACGGTGTGAGAGAGAGAGAGACAAAAGAAGAGAGCCTACAGGTGAAATCGTTTAAATGCAGGATCGAGCCACCAATTTATCCCTTTCTCATGCAGTTTGAATCATTTGACAGGTGTCTGCACATTCTGTACATTGTGTACATTTATATTCACTTCAGGTCAGTGTTGCAGGTAAATACTGTAGCTTTCTCCACAGCAGAGATTTGCTCGAGGCAACACACGAGCATTCTTAAATAGCTTCATGACTTAAAATGCACCCGACGTATCGTACATACTGTATTTGTGGCGCGTTGGCTATTGTTGGATCCCAGTCAACAGGAGCCTGGCCAGGGGACAGGAATTCAGGGGCAGGTTTAACCTCGAGGGCCGTCAGGTTGATGCAGAAGTTGACGTTCATCTGAATTGGGACGCCATTGACAAATAAACATACTTTCTTTTTTATGCTGAGCTTTTTACATGTCTTAAAACACCTATTCATGTGCACCAGCTGTTTCAACACAATCTGCTTCCCTCTAGTGAGTATATGTGCGTTTTCCATTCAGCCTACGTACTACAGTGAGTCATACAGGGTATGTTTGGAAATCGTCAGTTCAAACAACAAACTAGTTTTCATATGCTGTCAGGCACTGTGGAACACAGAACATGGATGAGCAGTTCGTTCCCTCAGCTAGCATGACATGGCGGCAAGGACAAGCTAGCGTTGATATCAAGACAAAGTATTTGCGGCACTTGAATCCGTAATTTCAAATGAGACAGACTTGTGCGTCCGTCAAACAGTGTCACTCTCAAGGCTCCTCTTTCCCTTCATATCCGTCTCCATGACGAAGAAGCCTCAGATCTCCACACACAGTCTGATTCAGCATCTCCAACTCCAGCAACATTTACAATACATTTACCATTTACCTACTAATACCTTTAGTCATTTAGCAGACGCTCTCACCCAGAGCGACTCACAGTAAGTACAAGGACATTCCCCTGGCAAGTGGGTGAAGTGCCTTGCCCAAAGACACGTCATTTTGCACGGCCGGAGAATCGAACCGGTAACCTTCGGATTAATAGCCCGATTCTCTAACCGCTCAGCCATCTGAGCCCCATTGCAGAGCAGCATCTTCAACTCCAGCAACACTGAAACCATGAATTCCCGAAACCCCTCAGTTATTGTTTTCATTGAAACCTGTGAGCATCCTTCCCACAATGCATCCAGGTGCACAAACCTCCACTCTATTAGAGTGTAGTTGACGGCTCAGACAGTACGTGAGGAAGAACACTCTGACTCAATTATTCGTGTTCAGATCCCCGACTTTAACATCTTAACAAATGCATGTTCTAGTAATCAAAGGTCCTAGTTTTGCCAGTTCTACTAATGTGTATCTAATGTATCTACCGCCCATTTCACCTTTAGTTTAAGGTTTAAGATTAGTAGACTCACACCTGTTAGTAAATATTCTATAAAGGTGAGTGACAGGAATACAGGAGGGACTCACACCTGTTAGTAAATATTCTATAAAGGTGAGTGACAGGAATACAGGAGGGAGATGTCAGTATTGTAAACAATGAAGACCAAACACAGACTTGGTTCTTGATCGTGGTATTTTCCCCTCAGTTTTTAGTCGATAAGCCACGTGATGTCATTACCTGTTTGGTATTTGTATTTCCTCATTCCTGAGGAACATTCTTTTTTTAACCTTCAATGCTTTGGGCCTTGGCCAGCTCCATCACACACTGTACAACAGAATACCCCATTGTGAAAACACAAGACACCACACAGAGAAGTAATGTACCAATGTCTACTGTTGACAGTGGTCACTCCTCTTGGAGGTGGATTTTGAACCAGCTTCACCTAGTCTTTCTGAAAAGCAATGAACGACAGACCTTCAACAAGAACTTCACGAGCAAGATTGGGTATTGTAGTTTAGAAGGCGCACTGCTGAGAGCGAGAACCAGGGCATCAACAAAGAAGTAAGAAGGGTTGTAGCGTGGACAGGACCAACAAAGAAGTAAGGAAGGGTTGTAGCGTGGACAGGACCAACAAAGATTGGCCTCCTCCAGGCCTGTGTCCCATTGTGTTACTGGGATTGAAAAGGCCTCTGTGTTAGAAAAAGTGTAATTCAATTGCAAATCCCCTCTTTTTTCTTATAACGTTTCATCAAGCTAAGAAGTATATATTTAACTTGTTTCACATGAGGTTACACCTGGGAGAATATATGTTTATGGAATATTCCGAAAAATACATCATTAGGACCATATTTCTGCAAACTGATTAGAAAAGTTAAATTGCTGTTTCGGTAAAAAAAACAAGTAGTTTCGACATAAATATTTTGTAAAAATATGAAACAGTTAATATACTGTACATTAGATATTAGCTTCTAAATCAGCTTCTAAGTCACGGCATCTGCACAGCTGGAGATGCGAAGACTGATGAGGTTGTAAGTTCATAACGTGGGGTGGAATACATTCTGATTACCATCTCATTTGGTGCTGCACTCTCACTCTCCCTCCAACTCCCTGACCTTTGATGAAAACTCTGAGACGCAGCGTGAACCGTGATTGGTCCTTTGATTACAACGAACACGAGGGGTGAAAAAACGAACAAGATTAATTATGAGCCGGTTGGGACTGAGGAGGAGACGCGGCATTGATAAACAAAATAATCGATAAGGACACGTAAACTACGCCATCAAAGTCAAGGGGAGAATCTCTCTCTCTCTCTCTAAGACCATCCTCTCTCTCCCTCTCTAACACCATCCTACCTCCTGTCTCTAAGAGTGGCTGGTCCTACTCTCTCTCTCCCTCTCTCTCTCTCTCTCTCTCTCTCTCTCTCTCTCTAGATATATATCTATCTCTCTCTCTCTCTATATATATATATATATAAATATATATATATATCTCTCTCTATATATATATATATCGCTCCGAGTTGTAATGGGAAGTTGCTATGCTAAGCAAGTAGCCTGGATGTATAAGGGACTGGGGGGTGGTTTCTAATCTGCAGACCCGTGTTTGTCCAGCTGAAGCTGTCAGGGATGTGTCAGAACCACAGCTCCAAATCAGCTGCCAAAGAACTGATGGACTCGAAATCCAGTTGAATCTGGTTCAAAGCAAACTTCTTTTGTCCCTACTTTTAAAATATTTTTCTAACTTTTAAAATAAATTAGCTTCATCTGACATATACGTATTTCATCTCTGACCTTTTCGAAATAATTCCAAGACGGAAATTGGATGGGAAGCAGGAGGGCTACTTAACATCTAAGGTGTTAGAGGGCCCTCTCCCTCTCTCCCTCTCTCCCCCCTCTCCCCCCTCTCCCTCCACCTCTCTGTGTCGTGTCTCTTGGCCGTAAGAGTCCTCATGATCGTACAGAAGTAGCCAGAGCCCGAGGTACTACATTACTAAGACTTTTATTTTTAGTAGCAATCAAAAATCTATCGAACCGTTAGAAACAGCTCATTACATTCCAAGACCCCTGATAACACACTATTGAGTCTGGTTGCCAGATTCAAGAATGTTAGGTTACCTGCAACACACAGAAACAGATCTGGCAACCAGGTGTTTCTTGGAAACATATTGTCCTGGTGTGATAGATGTAGTCTTGCTCAAGGCCTATCTATTCTTATAGTGATTGGTAGGGATTCTATCACTGAAAAACGGAAAGATATGAAACTGTTCCATTTAGTGTACCCTGGCCTTCCACACTGTCTCTGAGAGTGTGCGGTACTTGTAATAATGCTCTCAAACGCCTATTCACATTCGCGATACATAGGAATCCAGGGCTTAGGATATAGGTGTGTGTGTTTTTCTCTTTATTATTCTTACTACTGTGGGGGTTTGCATTTTATTTACATGTTTATTTTTTATTTTTTTATTATTATTATTATTTATAGTATAATTATTATTATGTGTGTTGTTTTCTTTTTCTTTTTGTTCCCCTTTGTACATTCATCATACTAGTTCAGGGTAGCGTTGGATGATGTCATTGTTGTTGTTTGATTGTCAAAAAAACATGGAGATTGTACCATTAATGCTTCCCATTCTACGCTGTATACCACCAATTTCCATTAATAAATACATTTGTAAAAAAATATAAGATATGAAACTGTGCGGAAACGTATAACACAAACATTACAGTACTCTAACCCAAACCTAGATGTAAACCTCTGTCCAACTGTGGATTTCATGTATTACATGTGGGCTACAGATACGTTTTTCCATTTCCAAACTACAAGACCAACCTCAAAGTGAATGAAGTTTAATAACCTCGAAAAAGGAAGTTGTGATGGCTGTGCGTTATCAATTATCTGCGTTTCTCTGTTTACGGCAATTGGTTCTTATTTGACACCTCTCGGGAACACCGTGGGAGACAAGGCTGCAGTGATTTGTTAGCAAGCTGAGATAAACAAAAGAGGGCTTTTATGTTTTTCAGCCTCAGTGAGCTACTATCCCTTCAAATCTCTTTCACACACACACACACACACACATACACACACACAGACACACAGACACAAACACACACAGAGACTCAAAATATCACCTGGAGACCATGAATAGCCAGTCACCAGACCCTTCAACAAAAAATCAAAATGGCGTGATGACTTTGAATAGACAGCCATCGTATTCTCTGGTGAGACTTGAAATCGAATATACGTGTCTGTTGTTGTGAATGTTCTGGAATCAGTCCAACGATGTTGACATTTTAGATTAGAATCAATGACTACCTTTGACTACTGCAGTCTTGGAACGCATCGTGCTATTAGTGAGAAATCCCTTTTCATAATTACTGACTGATGCTGACATTTATGTTGTATATATGCCAATTATATAGGTCATACTACTTAGTTATGGGATGGTTTCCAAGGGAACGATTCTGTTCTGTATAACACAAATACAGGCCTCTGGGTTGAGAATCTCACGCAATATGTTTTTTAAAAGATACAACTTGGCTCACACAATAAGTTCAGTCAATTATTGTGCTTGGTTGTTTGCCCAAAACACTGAAAATATCATCCAATAGTTTGTTGAAGAAATATGTGTTGTCATTCCATTGTTCTGCGAGTACAGTATTTTCTCTTGGGATGAGATCTACAAAGCCCACTCCTCCTCTTAGAAACAGATCTTAAACAAGACAGCACTTTACAACACAAACACTGATGTTTCAGATGCATCATTAAACACCCGGACATCACACATTTCCTCACAGTTTCCTGAGAAACACAACAAGCACTAATGGAGATGGCGTCTGTAAAGTGATGGAGAGTGTGTGTCATAGGTAGAGGTAGGCTCCTGTCTCGTCAATTACAACCACACAGCCTGTAAGAGCAAATGTTAGCCCAGCGTTGGTGGAACGTTGTGGGGGATGAATTGAGGGTTTTTCCAAAGGTTGTAAAACGTCCACTGAAAGCTCTGGCACGGTAGATCCAGACCCCCTCGATATCGCCTCCTGGCTGGGCACAGTGGACTCTCGTCATCCATCCTGCCGAGGTGACACGGTGGCAGATGGCCTGGGTCTCCCCAGTCCTCCTCAGTGTCCCCTACTGAGTAATGTTCCATCACGGCACACCTGATAATGGACCGCTCTGTCTATGCCAGGAAAGAGAGAGAGACTGAGAGAGAGACAGAGAGAGAGAGAGAGACAGAGAGACAGAGAGAGAGAGAGAGAGACAGAGAGAGACAGAGAGAGGAAGAGAGAGAGAGAAAGAGAGAGACAGACAGAGGAAGAGAGAGAGAGAGTGGGGGAGAGAGAGAGGGAGATACAGAGAGAGAGAGAGAGAGACAGAGAGAGAGAGAGAGAGAGAGAGGGAGAGAGAGAGAGAAAGAGAGAGAGAGAGAAGGAGATGAGCAGAGATAAACATAGCTAAAGAGAGCGAGGGGGAGGGGGAGAAAAGAGAGAGAGGGTTGAAAAGAGAGAGAATATGGGAAGGAAAGTGAGAGAAGATGGGAGGGTGAGGGAGAGGGAGATGGGAGGGTGAGGGAGAGAGAGGGAGATGGGATAGAGGCATGGAAAGAGGACATTAGCAGGTAAATAACAGCAGTCGATTAGAGAGTGCGACACCGTGCCACAGACCAAGGCCAGGTGAACTCGTTATCTTTTCCTCCATGCTCTCCCCGGACAGGGACTCAAAATCTTGTTTACTCAGAACCCATGGTAACACTGTTTTTAGACAGTGACACACTGCTGTAAATAAACGTTTAGAGTTTGTATGCAGTAAATGTTTGCATAATGGAAATTAATTCATAAATGTGTATTCATTTGAGTCATTTTAAATGATCATTTACTTCATGTATAAAACGTAATGTTCTTGTATTATTGCATTTGCCTGCAAATGGCTGTTTCTGGCATATATTCATGGTACAGTAACTACATTACTAGCTATTGTACTAGTATCCTGATACTGAATGAAAATGCAGTTGTGACAGCCTTAATATGATAAATTGATTTGGGAGGCAACATCTTGTTACTCCCTGTAGCGAAACATTTGATTTATGACCCCTGCCACCAAACAAAACACAGAGAATGATCTGTATTTGAGAATCTTTGTAATACAAATTAATGATCATATCACAAAGTGAGACCAGCTGAACTGTGCAAAATTACATTCCTTACCGGTCCATTTGGAAACCGTAATCAATTTATGACACTGCAATAACTCAATGCAAAGAGACGTGAGCCAGAACACACTCCTGGGTTTAGACATTAACTTGAATAATAGAAAAATATGTTCCTATTTCCCTCTCTCTAATAGACGAGACCATCTTTAGCTCCCGCCTTTGATTGTAGGTGTTCTTTTAGTTCCTTTGTTCTGTCAGAGGTGAAGAGTTCTGAAGGTTCTAAGTGGGTATTAAATTCCATTGCACTCAAGGACCTATTTCAATTAAAGTTTAATGTCTGAAGTGTAGTTAGAGCGGTTTTATTTTGCTGAGAGGGATAAAAATGGTGTTGGTCCCACGTTTAAAGTATTTTAAATGTTTGTTTCACCTTCATTTATCTAATTGAAAATAACGTAACACTATAAACCAGACAGTCATCCATAAACTCCTGGCCAGGGTTTCACAGAAGTCCCCTTTAGTTAATCTCTTTTCCTGCGAGTCCTTTAATATTACATGAAGGGGAAATCTAATTAGAAACACGAGTCGTCAAATTTAGGGCGAAAGCAAAGGCTTTCCTGGTGCTGCATCACACACAGGATGAATCCTGGTAAGCATGGTTGTCTCCAGTCAGAGATAAGTCGTTGCTCTTCATTGATACAAACCAGCAGGTGTCAACTCTCATTCCTACAGAGTATTTTCTACCTGGAATGTTCTCTACAAATCAATTCCAAATCCACTCCCTTTCCATCAGTCTGACATTTCATTGGCTCTCCAGTTCTTACCAGACCAATAAAACGTCCCGTGCTGTTGCGGCAGGCGTCTGCTGTGACAGAGAATACACCGGCTACCTGTTGCGCCTCATATGTTGAACATGGATACGAGAGGCTATTAGCGACATTATTCTGAATTACCATGCATAGACCTGTTACTTGAACATCTCAGCTCTCTGTTGTGAAAAGATGTTATTTTTACAATACTAAGTGTACATGTATTTCAATGGTTATTCTGAATAATGTCCTTAATGAGCCCTCATGCTAAGAAATCTTTAGTCACTCTTACTCTCCTGAACCCCAGGCAGACAAGTTACCCAGGTAAATCATGCAGTTCTGTTCTTTGCGTTGCCATGGCGACGGAATTAAAACCGAACGGAACGAGAGAAAGTTTCCGTGGTAAAGCAAAACTTTCTTAGCGTCGTCAGCGCTTCAAACGGGGAAGCAAGTCAATTAACGATACACAAGGGCAGTAGGCCTACTCTGACTGAAAACCACAGGAATTTGTTTCAAGCAGATGAGTAAATTTGACGAGAAGTAAATGTGCTACCACATCTGGTCATGTCTTTAACTACATGTGATGAGTCATCATGGCCGTGTGTGGTCTCAGTATGAGGATAAAAAGCCAGGTATTACTCACCAGCTGTCTGACTCAGGACCCACATTACTCATCCAACCAACTGACATGGAACATCAACAAAACTCACAAAGTTTTATCCAAAGATTAATTGAGGAATCTTCGGTAACAAATCTTCAAAAAATGTGTTGGGGGTTAGCTTAGAGGAGACTTGAGTTTGAATGAACACTGACCTTTAGGCTACAATACATGGAAACATGAGGCTACAATGCAATATGTCTATTTTTTTGTATTATGTATTTAGTTACGAAGCATTTGATTGTAGGAGTAACGCAAGTTATTTCAGGGAAAAATGGTATGAGTAGGCTTCGGTGTTGGTGACAGTCTAAGTTTTCCTCTATCTTGTAATAAAAGTGGTTGAACTTAAAAAATAAGTTGTCTGATGAAGTATGGCGAAGTATTGCTGTGTGAAATTTGATTGATAAAGGATGATTTGCCTTCAATCATACATTAATATCATTAGAAAGCCCTAGTCCTCCTCTTCAATATGGTATAAACAGTTCAGGTGTATGATTAAATGTGTCAATTAAAATAAATTTGTATATTTATATATTATTGCACCAAATTGAATTTTGGCTCAGGCTAAGCCAGACCAGGCAAGGCTATAGCTCATTAGAAGCAGTGTGTCTGTTTTTCACCCGCTAACTGGAGGCTGTGTGCAGTCCAGGTACATCTCATTATTAAGAGACCTGTCCCTAATACAATGAGACTCTGTTAGCGTGCTTGGGGCGATGTAGGAATGGGAGACATGGAGAGAAAACTAGCAAGAGATGCAAGCAGAATTTTCATGAAATGCTCTTTGAAGACCAGGGGAGGGTTGTGATGCCATTTCAATAAGCTAAATTATTCTAAACAAGTGTGGGGTGGAGGCGATTGCCCTGCAAACTGTATACTTTCATCTTTTCCTATTTTCCTCTGAGAGCTCGAACGAACGAAAAACAAATGGTTGACGCAAGTTAGTTTGACGGTTGACGTAAGCAGCGGTTTAACAGTGGGTGTTCCAAACGTATCGCTTATCTCTTTAGTCTAACAGCTGACCTTCAGCACAAGTTCAGATATAAACTGTTAGGTGACCCCATGACCCCCACTCCTCCGCAGTATCAAACCCTATTTCCTCTTCCTCCTCCTCCTCAGGTTGCTTTAATTTCTTCTCAGTTTTCAGGGTTGGATGTCTTCCCTGTGGGTTTCAGTTGGTTATCTCCGGGCAACTTTGAAGACTCTTGTGACATTGCTGGTGAAAAAATATGTTTTCTCTCCAACAAAAATCCAATGATACTAAGCGAGTACTAATCACCAAAATACACAGACTGTAAGTGTCCCCACGTTTACTGGCACAAGCAGAGAGACACAGAGACACAGAGACACAGAGACACAGAGACACAGAGACACAGAGACACAGAGACACAGAGACACAGAGACACAGAGACACGAGATACAGAGACACAGAGACACAGAGACACAGATACAGAGACATAGACAGAGACAGAGACACAGAGACACGAGACAGAGACAGAGACAAGAGACACATAGACACATAGACACATAGACACAGAGACACAGAGACACAGAGACACAGAGACACAGACACACAGACACACATACACAGAGACACAGAGACACAGAGACACAGAGACACAGACATCTGAAGAAATCGCAGTGGCCAAAGGCTTTTTCATGGTGGTGAAAGAAAACACCATGCTGTTCTAAATGTCCTGAAAGTCCATGTTCAGACAGAGACACAACAAACTGATTTAGCTACGGGATAAACACTCTAGCAAGCCCTCCCTCCCGCTCTGTGCTTTGACCAAAGGCAGGTGTGACGTGTGGTGGAGCTTATGTCTCCTGGCATGCTCGAGAAAGGCCAGACAAATGATTAGCTCCCCCCAGTGTTCCCTCACCCACAATGTGTGAGGAGTGGAACCACACCAGCAGGGCTACAAACACACACAAACACACACACACAGAACTGCTACAAACACACACACACACAGAACTGCTACAAACACACACACACACACACACACACACACACACACACACACACACACACACAAACTCTACAAACACACACACACACAGAACTGCTACAAACACACACCACACACACACACACACAGAACTGCCTGAAACCTCTCAAGCTCCACCAGTAGCCAGATAATCTCTAAATGAGAAATTCTGTCGCCACAGCCTGAATGAGGATGGATTTCACCCTATCAGGCCAGGGTCTTTCCATTCTCAAGACCATCTGACGTGTCTTGGTTCTCAAGAGAATCCCATCTCTCTATTCTCACGACATCCTGGTCTTTCTGGTGGATGTTTTGTCTTGGGTTTGTGACAACCTCCTCCTCCTACTCTGACCAAGACGAGGCAGCCGGGAGACAGCCGGGGGAGGGAGATCCAGAGAGGTGTGAATCGTGCAGCAGATGAGTGTTTTCAGTGTTGTTGTTGTTGGAAGAAGAGGAGAGAGAGGAGGAGGAGGAGAGAGAAGGAGGAGAGTAGCGAGAGATGAGGATCTAGTAGAGGAGCGATGAGTAGGGAGATGATTCGTCTATGCTCCTTAGTCTTACTGCTCGTCTCATCTTCCGTTTCTCTCTGTCGATCTCGTCTTCATGTCTCCTTCTCTTCTCTTTCATCTTCTCTTCTCTCTCTCTTCGCCGTCTTTCTTCTGCTCTCCTCCTTCTTCTTCTCGCTTCTCTTCTCTTTCCTTCCTTCTCTTTCTCTTCTCTTCTTCTCTTGCTCTGTCTCGCTTCTCTGCTCTTCTCTTCTCTCTCTTCTCCTTCTCTTCCTCTCTACTCCTCTTCTCTTCTCTCCTTACATCTGCTCTTCTCTCTGTCTACCCTTCTCCTTCGTCTTATCCTCCGTCTCTTCTACTTCTCTACTCTCGCGTCTCTTCCCTCTTCTAGAGGGAGTCAGGAGAAAAACGTCTTAAAGACGACTGACGCAGAAGAATCCTCAGCTGTCAGAACAGAAGGAGAATTCCACCACCAGGGACATTTTTTCTGGGGCTTACTACCATAGCAACACATGTGTCTTCTGGCTTCAGCAGAGAGTGTTGTTGCACAGTTGAGGTGACGGGTTCTGGGCGGGGGCTGTACAGATCTACAGTAACCGTCTTCCAGTCTAATTATAATGCTTATGCATGTTTATGTTTAAGTTTTTTTTTACGTAAGAAGGGATTGTGCACATTAATTAACATGAGCACTTGAGCCAGACATAGCCATAGATATATATAGAGAAACTAGTTCCAGCCATCATTTTGAAACTTCAATTAATTCTGAATGCTCCAAATGTTAATACACTTGTTTGACAGGTCTGACATGTTTGTTCTTGTCAACAAGAGTGACATCTCGGTCCACAACAACTGTTGTGTCAACACCTAAATAACTACTCATGTGGATTCGTCGGCCCTGCACACTGTCAGTGCTGCGCCGTGTGGCTGTCACAGACCTGTCCGTCGTCAGTTTGACTCCGTCGTCAGTTGGGCCCAGGAACACTGTCCGAGTTGCCCGCCTTCCGTCAGGACTGAGCCTGGCAATGTGCCCAGAAGGCACTATGTCTTATCCCCAGAGACGAGTCCTCGTTTCACACACATCATAGATGCTTGGTGGTCCCTGTCTCTTTTCCTTTAAGAGACCACGTTCTCCATCACTGGAACTCCTGCCACAACGTCCCTCTGGCTCGTGTGGATGGGTCTATTTAAATGATACAAAAAAAGTGTTAGCAAACACCTCCCATAATTACTATTCTCTGTGCAGTTCATTGAAGATTCGTGCACAAAGACGATAAATTGCAGTTTACGTCTTGACAGGGGAATGATGGAGGTGGGAGTTTGGAGTAGGGAGGTGAGAGGGAGAGAGATAGGGAGAGGGTAGAGTGAGATGGACTAGTGAGAGTGAGTTAGTGCTCTTTCGCTTGCGCTTTCAGCGTGTCGACTTATCTCGTCTCTTACTGTCTCCTTTCTCTTTCTCGTCTCTTTCTGCTTTTCTCTTTCTCTTTCTCTTTCTCTGCTCTCCCTCTCTCTCTCCTCTCTCCTCTCTCTCTGCCTTCGCGACTTGCTGATCACTTTTTCAGACCTCCATAGGGTATTTATATCCTTTTCCTTTAGTCAAACTCTATATTCCTCTGTGCTTACAGACTCTGCATATCAGTCATCTTAATGAACTCCCCATCATGAGCTGGAATTGGGTCTGAATCCACAAGGGAAGACATTAACTGTTTGCAGCTCAGATATACTGAGCTTATACAATGAAGAGAGGAACATAACTTAACCGTATATATTTCTACTGAGGTTTTTTTCTGTAAACCACCTTTTTTTCTTTTTTCTCACAGACAAAGAACGCATTTATACAGGGTTTTTTTTTATACATGAAACAGCAGGGTCACACACAATCGTAGGCCTGATTGTAATTATCAATGTTTACCATACATTACATGGAACAGGTTTGACGTAGCTTCACAGCTGTGTGGCAGAAGGCGTTAATGGTGTGTGACTGTAGGTTAGAAAAGGCTGTAATACAGGACAGGGCTTGATGAAACTAGCTTATGTATATGTTAAATATACAATCATTATTTTGGAGAATGTGTTGGGGGGCAAATGAACAATCCCCCGAATCCCCATTCTCCATCACGGTTTTGATGCCTCGAACCATTAATAAATCACAACATTAATTTAATCTAATTCACAGTCGCGTGGGATTTCGTTAATGCAGACATTCACTTAAGCACGTCAGCTCTCCCATTTCCAAATCAAGAAGAAAATCCAGAAATACGTCTAAAGATATGAGGTGAAACAAGAGTGGCGAAGTCAGATAGATGGTCGCCGAGTGAATATAGCAAAGAGCAGGATCTGATCCAGACCGTTCCCTAACTCCACGACCAGTCTTCCTTCCTCTCTCTCCACTCCGCTGAATTCTCTCCTGGAGAAAATTAATTTCAGGCCTCGGTGAAAGGCAATGCCGTTCTCTAACGAAGAAGTACCCGCTCCGTTTATTGGTGCCCTTAGTTTCAGAGCAATGCAATCTGGATGGGAACTAGGCACCTGTCGGATAGAGTCTGTTGAAGCCTCTGGAGTGGCTGAGCTCGAAGAGCAAACAGGAGGCTAAAAAAGAGTATTGGGACACCACTAGCTCTCACGTGAACACGCAAAAGTAAGGGCTAGGGTAAGGGCTACGGGGTAAGGCTAGGGGTAAGGGCTAGGGGTAAGGGCTAGGGTGTAAGGGGAAGTATTGGGATTGGCCCTTAGGGTGCTGTGTGAATGAGATTTCTGCTAACCCTTATCCTGCTTCAAGGGTTAGGGTTAGAGGTTTAGAATGCTGTGACCCTTTATCGTTCGTCTGACCCTGCTACCAGACCTCCCCCCATGTTTTTCGTGGGCTGAGACTTAAGTTAGCCATAGCCCACCCCCAATCCCAACCATGACACTGTTAGGGTTAGGTTTGTTTGGTTAGGGTTAGGGGTAGGTTTGGGTTAGGGGTAGGGGTAGGTTTGGTTAGGGGTAGGGGTCGGTTTGGGTTAGCGGTGGTCGTTTGGGTTCGGGGTCGGGGTGGTTTGTGTTGGGCGTCGGGGTCGGGGTACGGTTTGGGTTTCGGGCGTCGGGTCGGTTGGGTTCGTCGGGTCGTTTTTGGGTTCGGGGTCGGTTCGGGGTCGTGGTCAGGGGTCGGGTCGGGTCGGTTTGGGTTACGGGGTCGGTGTCGGGGTCTAGTGGTCGGGGTCCGGGTTTTGGGGTTCGGGTCGGGGTCGTGGTCGGGGTCGTTTGGGTTCGGGGTCGTGGTCTCTTTGGGTTCGGTTTGTTCGCTGTGACTCCCTATCCCTCTGCCCCTTTTCTCACCTCACCCTCACCCTGTAGTAGGGTGACGAGTAGCCGACAACCCCACCCAACCCTACTCCGTTTTGTGTTTGTTCAACACAGAATGACTTATATCTTTACACAGTTATACTGTGCGTGTGACAACACGTCTCTTTGACTTGGCGTGTATGTGAGGTGGCAGTATGAGGTCTGA
>CAEFZP010000032.1:0-78132 GCA_903064625.1 Mallotus villosus
TCAACAGTGTTATTTGTGGTGGTGAACACAAGTTTCACTGCACACACACACAACACACACAGAGATTACATGCTGAACAGAAAAGAGAAAAGAGACAGGAGAAAAGAGAACAAGAGAACAGAGAAGAGACAAGAGAAAAGAAGAACAGCGACGAGCAAAAAACATCACATCTAACTCCACTATACACATCTCCACGATACACTATCTCTCCACTCTCTCAACTCCCCTCCTCCCCTCCTACCCTCGTCCCCCAGGTCCCACTCCCCAAGGCCTCATTCCTTTTCACACACAGACCAGTAAGCAACACCGAGAACACACACACACATACAAACCGTGTACACACACACCGTGTACACACACACACGTGTTCACGTGGTGAGGCACCCTGGCTCCTGTTCTCAGGCGCAGCTCAACATCTCCCCCACCCTCCCTCACCCTCCCCCACCCTCCCTCACCCTCCTCCACCCTCCCTCACGCTCTCCCACGCTCGCTCAGCACCAAAAACACTGGTCTCCCCCTCTCAACACTCTGCCTCCCCCACCTGCCTCCCCCACCACCACCTCCTTCCTTCAGGACCATAGCCAGAGCTGGTGCGGAAAGACTGGAGGAGGGCAGAAGGAGAGGAGGGCAGAAGAGAGGAGGAGGAGGAGAGGAGGGAGGGCAGAAGGAGAGGAGGGAAGGAGAGAGGAGGGCAGGAGAAAGGAGGAGGAGAGGAGAGAGGAGGAGGAGGGCAGGAGGAGAGGAGAGGGAAGGAGAGAGGAGGGCATGAGAGAGGAGGAGGAGGAGAGGAGGGCAGAAGGAGAGGAGGGCACAGAAGGAGAGGAGGGCAGAAGGAGAGGAGGGCAGAAGGAGAGGAGGGCAGGAGAAAGGTGGAGGAGGAGAGGAGGGCAGGAGAGAGGAGGGCAGGAGAAAGGAGGGGAGGAGAGGAGGCAGAAGAAGAGGAGGGCAGGAGAGAGGAGGGCAGGAGAGAGGAGGAGGAGGAGAGAGGAGGAGGAGGAGAGGAGGGCAGAAGGAGAGGAGGGCAGGAGAGAGGAGGAGGAGGAGAGGAGGGCAGGAGAGAGGAGGCAGGGAAGGAGGAGGAGGAGGAGGAGAGGAGGGAGAGAAGAAGAGGAGGGCGAAGAAGGAGAGGAGGGCAGGAGGAAAGGTGAGGGGGAGGAGGAGAGGAGGGACAGAAGGAGAGGAGGGCAGGAGAGAGGAGGAGGAGGAGAGGAGGGCAGAAGAAGAGGAGGGCAGAAGGAGAGGAGGGCAGGAGGAGAAAGGTGGAGGAGGAGAGGAGGGCAGAAGGAGAGGAGGGCAGGAGAAAGGTGGAGGAGGAGAGGAGGGCAGAAGGGAGAGGAGGGCAGGAGAGAGGAGGAGGAGGAGAGGAGGCAGAAGAAGAGGAGGGCAAGAAGGAGAGGAGGGCAGGAGAAAGGTGGAGGAGGAGAGGAGGGCACAGAAGGAGAGGAGGGCAGGAGAGAGGAGGAGGAGGGAGAGGAGGGCAGAAGAAGAGGAGGGCAGCAGAAGGAGAGGGAGGGCAGGAGAAAGGTGGAGGAGGAGAGGAGGGCAGACAGAAGGAGAGGAGGGCAGGAGAGGAGGAGGAGGAGGAGAGGAGGGCAGGAGAGAGGAGGGCAGGAGAGAGGAGGAGGAGGACTGAAGGGCAGAAGGGCTCCATCTGTGCCAGCAGGATCTACATGGCCAGCAGATGCTGCAGTCCCTTCACAGTGATGCATGTCTGCGTTGATACGCTGGACGTCTTTACATGAACCACAATATGTGTTCTCTGATGGAGGGTCCTCCAGTCCTCCAGCCCTCCAGCCCTCCAGCCCTCCAGCCCTCCAGTCCTCCAGCCCTCCTCCCCCCCAGCCCTCCAGTCCTCCAGCCTCCTCCCCCCAGCCCTCCAGTCCTCCAGCCCTCCTCCCCCCAGCCCTCCAGTCCTCCTCCCCCCCAGTCCTCCAGCCCTCCAGTCCTCCAGCCCTCCTCCCCCCAGCCCTCCAGTCCTCCAGCCCTCCTCCCCCCAGCCCTCCAGTCCTCCAGCCCTCCTCCCCCCCCAGCCCTCCAGTCCTCCAGCCCTCCTCCCCCCAGCCCCCCAGCCCTCCTCCCCCCAGCCCTCCAGTCCTCCAGCCCTCCTCCCCCCAGCCCTCCAGTCCTCCAGCCCTCCTCCCCCCCAGCCCTCCAGTCCTCCAGCCCTCCTCCCCCCAGCCCCCCAGCCCTCCTCCCCCCCAGCCCTCCAGTCCTCCAGTCCTCCAGCCCTACTCCCCCCCAGTCCTCCAGCCCTCCTCCCCCCCAGTCCTCCAGTCCTCCAGCCCTCCAGTCCTCCAGCCCTCCAGTCCTCCTCCCCCCCAGTCCTCCAGCCCTCCTCCCCCCCAGCCCTCCAGTCCTCCAGTCCTCCAGTCCTCCTCCCCCCCAGTCCTCCAGCCCTACTCCCCCCCAGTCCTCCAGTCCTCCAGCCCTCCAGTCCTCCAGCCCTCTCCCGCCCAGCCTTCCAGTCCTCCAGCCCTCCTCCCCCCCAGCCCTCCAGCCCTCCAGTCCTCCAGCCATCCAGTCCTCCAGCCCTCCAGTCCTCCAGCCCTCCTCCCCCCCAGCCCTCCAGCCCTCCAGTCCTCCAGCCCTCCAGTCCTCCAGTCCTCCAGCCTCCTCCCCCCCAGCCCTCCAGTCCTCCAGCCCTCCAGTCCTCCAGCCCCCCAGCCCTCCAGCCCTCCAGTCCTCCAGCCCTCCTCCCCCCCAGCCCTCCAGTCCTCCAGTCCTCCAGCCCTCCTCCCCCCCAGTCCTCCAGCCCTCCTCCCCCCAGCCCTCCAGTCCTCCTCCCCCCCCAGTCCTCCAGTCCTCCAGTCCTCAGTCCTCCAGCCCTCCTCCCCCCCAGTCCTCCAGTCCTCCAGTCCTCCAGTCCTCCAGTCCTCCTCCCCCCCCAGTCCTCCAGCCCTCCAGTCCTCCAGCCCTCCTCCCCCCCAGCCCCCCAGCCCTCCAGCCCCCCAGCCCTCCTCCCCCCCCAGCCCTCCAGTCCCCCAGTCCTCCAGCCCTCCTCCCGCCCAGCCCTCCAGTCCTCCAGTCCTCCTCCCCCCCAGTCCTCCAGCCCTCCAGTCCTCCAGTCCTCCAGCCCTCCTCCCCCCCAGTCCTCCAGTCCTCCAGCCCCCCAGCCCTCCTCCCCCCCAACCCTCCAGTCCTCCAGCCCCCCAGCCCTCCTCCCCCCCAGCCCTCCAGTCCTCCAGCCCTCCAGCCCTCCAGTCCTCCAGCCCTCCAGCCCTCCTCCCCCCCAGTCCTCCAGCCCTCCAGCCCTCCTCCCGCCCAGCCTTCCAGTCCTCCAGCCCTCCAGCCCTCCTCCCCCCCAGTCCTCCAGCCCTCCAGCCCTCCTCCCGCCCAGCCTTCCAGTCCTCCAGTACAAACTCTCTAAGCCCTCTTAACCCTAGAGAGAGGAGACAGAGAGTCATGTGCTTGCATCCAGGTATGGACCACCACCCAGTGTCCGCGTGGCTCCAAGCCCAGATCGGAGCCTCTCGGCTGGGCTTCCCTCTGAGCATACAGCCCTGGGTGGGTCAGCGCAGCAGGGCTGATCCTCCGTCTCCACAGATAGCAGCTCTGACCCCCTGGCCCTGCTGTCTGCGCTGCGGGGGGAACAGAGGCTCCTCTCTGACAGAGGCCCCCGAGCAGCCAGCCCCCGAGCAGCCAGACCCGGCCCCAGCTTCACTTTCAAAGCAGATGTGTGATTCCTAGTCAGCCAGATGAATCTGTCTCCCCTCCCTCTCTCCCCTCCCTCCCTCTCTCTTCGCTCTTACCCTCCCTCTCAGAGCTCTCATCCATCTTAGCAGAGCTGCGTTTCACTACATCTTAATAAAGTAATCCGCTCCCTCGTTTTTCTTCCAGGAGGAATGCTCTTGTTCTCTTCTCCTCTCTGTCATCCTCTCTGTCACATGACCGCTTGTTTTGCTTGCGGAGTGGAGGGGCTGTGACTCATCATTATTCTTGCCTGACTAAGCTGTTTTATTTCTTTTTATAGAGCGCGTCAGCCGGGTATCGGAGGTCATACTGAGGGGAACTCTGCGTCCGTCTTCCTCTGCAGATTCCAGAGGCTTGTAAGTAAACACTTGTTACAAACAGCAGGAGGCTCTGGGCTTCTAGTGTTCTGGAGAAACGGATTCATCACATTCAACATGTTCAAGTCCAGATTCTTCTTTCTCCTCTTGTATGGTCTCCAGGTTTGTCTGAGACTCGTAATGTAAACAAGTGAGCTCTGTACCAGCGGAGGGCTTCATGAATCATTCAGCCTCTCAGGTCGTTAGACGTGGTCCACTCGTCCCCCCCTCACACACATCGCTCAGCCTTCATCCTCCAGCCGTGATAACTGGAGCAGTGGCCAAAGGTTCGTGCCCAGTGCTTTGACACGCTGACCCGTTCTTCAAATGTTTAAAGAGCCTCTTGCATCATCAGACTACAGCCCGCACAGGGATGTTTGGGTGAGTGGGGGGGGGGCGAGGTGGGGCGCGAGGGGGGGGCGAGGGGGGGCGGGGTCTCCCTATGCATCATGCGTGCGGCCAGCCGGACGGCGAGGGGGTGGGAGTGGGGGTGGGTCAGCCCGACTCTCTGGGAGGATAAGGCTCCGTAGGCAGGTGGGGTCTGGGGGTCAGAGGTTACATCACTCACATCAAAGCAGAGGTCACAGCTCAGTCTGCTGGGCACGGGGCAGAGAGGGGGGCGGGAGGGGGAGGGAGGGAGGGAGACAGAGAAGGATGAGGGAGGGAGGGAGGGATGGTGGAAGAAGGCAGGGAGAGAGGGGGAGTGAGGCCTTGGTGATGGGCTGGCAGGGGGGAGAAAGGGGGGCTAGAGGAGGTTAGAGGAGGTTAGAGAGAGGAGAAGAAAGAGGGAGACTGGGGGAGGAGAGGCGGAGAGGGAGAGGGAGGGAGACAACTCTATCATGTCCCAAGTTCCTTTGAAGGTAAAGATTCATCCCAAACCGAGCGTATCTCAGATGAGACTCTGTGGATTGTCAAGAAGAACCCCCCTCATGTTGTCTATCAGCGTTGCGTGTTTACACATCAACATGCGCAGGGCTGCAGGGCTGCACTAATCAATGCGACCGCAGTGAGGAGCGGGTGGCATTCCTGGCAGAGATAAAGAGTTCCACTCTGACTCACCAGACAGACTTCCAGTTCCCACACGATGTCCGAGTTCAGGGAATCTGTATCAGCTGGAGAAGAGCCTCACCACTGATTGATATTTCCATGCAGGAATGTGAAATAATGTTCTCTATCCTCCTCGTGGAGAGGAATTTGTAACGTCTGATTAATAAAAACCCCAAGATAATGTTTCCCATCATCACTTCCTGGTTGCTCCATTCTCAGAGAGCCCGAGGTACTAACCCTAACCCTAACCCTAACCCTAACCCTAACCCGAGGTACTAACCCTAACCCTAACCGACGTCTCGAGCATCTTCCCAGCCCACAGCTTCCCCTCACTCCCACAGAAACTCTGCAGCCCAGAATAGTCTTATAAACTGTTAGTTTCATAATGATTGGCTCAAGTGAAGGTTCCCTTGTCTCCAGGGAGACAAGCAGCAACAACCTTGTCTTGATCTCGTAAGAGACGACGCCGGCACTTTGTTGAGGTTGTCTTGACGTTGGAAGATGAGATAACTGCTCTGTGCCTTCTAGCTGAGACGTGGGGACTCTGAGATGTGTTGGTCACAGGTCGTTCTTTGACCCCTGTTAGGTCCTTGATTTACTTCTGACTTTCTACATGCCTTCTTTGTCTGTCGCTATGGATACATCTTTATAGGGTTAGGGTTATCTTTTATAGGATGCTGAACTTGCTAACAGTGACAGGATGTTGCACTCCGGACTAAACCGGTTATAGTGTCTCGATGAAATGCACACACACACCTACACTCTTTCTCTCACACGCACACACACACCTACACACACACACCTACACTCTCTCTCACACAAACACGCACACAGACACACACACGGAGGAGATTTACGGAGGGGACAGTTCTTTGAGGAGGGGGTGCAGTAGACAGCAGACTATAATCCTGTGGATTATCTTCAGAGAGACTGGAGGGAGACTGGAGGGTCTAAATTAAGAGTATTCCGTTGACGCTGCTGGGCTACCATGACAGAACATGAGCCATTCTCATATACATAATATATAATGCTTTATGTAAACAAAGGATTTGAAACCTTCTGGCTGATGGTGTCTCTGGTCCACGAGGGACGTCCTCACACACACACACACACACACACACACAGACACAGACACACACACACACACACACACACACACACACACACACACACACACACACACACACACAGACACAGACACAGACACAGACACAGACACAGACACAGACACAGACACAGACACAGACACAGACACAGACACAGACACAGACACAGACACAGACACAGACACAGACACAGACACAGACACAGACACAGACACAGACACAGACACAGACACAGACACAGACACAGACACAGACACAGACACAGACACAGACACACAGACACAGACACAGACACACAGACACAGACACAGACACAGACACATACACATACACATACACATACACATACACATACACATACATAGACACACACACATACACACACATAGACACACACCCAAACAAAGTGACTAAAATAAAACAACCAGTCACAGTAGACAGAATGCTCTTTTACATTTATTGCAGTTTTCTGTCGTCTATACATGTGAGTTTATTTACAACAGCAACCTATTTCTCTCTTCTTAATACTTTTCACATATGTATATTAATGTTCTTGATATCTAAAGCAGTATGATTTTTTTATTTCGAAATTGCGCCTATAAAAACAAAATAACCAAAAGTAGACATAACAAAGGAAACAGGAGGACAAACTAACTTGTTTGCATCTTCGATACAACAGCAACATGTTTCATCCACAAAAGCGGAAAGAAATAAATACTATCGACAAGCAACACTAACAATCTACAAGCATATACATTTTTTTTATAGAACATTGATCTTGAGAGGCAGAACTGGACTGAATCTTCTTTATTTATTCCATGTCTCAGTATTGAACATACTGACTTCTGTGTTATTTGTAAATATTATTTTTCACTCCCCTTGTGCATTCTATGCAGTGTTATCTAAGATGATTAATCAGAACGTTGTGATTCCGCTGGGCCGAGGCTGTGAGACAAGTGCCTAATTCTGTGAAGAAATGAAATGATTGTGAAACAACACACATTTACTGGGTAAAACACGTAAAATACAGTATTAAAAAAATGATATTCTAAACAAAAACAAAGTAAAGATACGCAAATACTGCTTCCATTCCCTGTCCAGACTGTTGGGGTACCCTGGGAGGGCTGCATCGCGAGGAGAACTGGCCTGGTACAGCTACACCACCTCCCTGGCAGGGCTGTGTCACGAGGAGAACTAGCCTGGTACAGCTACACCACCTCCCTGGCAGGGCTGTGTCACGAGGAGAACTGGCCTGGTACAGCTACACCACCTCCCTGGGAGGGCTGTGTCACGAGGAGAACTGGCCTGGTGCAGCTACACCACCTCCCTGGGAGGGCTGTGTCGCGAGGAGAACTAGTCTGGTACAGCTACACCACCTCTCACCTTCCTCACCATCTGGCTCACATTTAGCCTGGGTGTGGCCTGAGTGTGTCCTGGGATTGGCCCAGGTTTGGCCTATGATCTAGCCCTACAGCTGTCTGGCTTTGGCCTGTCTTAGGCCTGGGTTGGAATCCCAGATCCGTCTATTGTCATTCTCTTGTTTTAACTGTACAAGGCAGACAGATAACTGGCTTTACATTCTGCAATTTAAAAAACAAATATGCCATGAGTTTAAAACTCTGTGTTGTGGTTCGTAAGCTGTCATCTTCCCCAGAAGGTGAAGGCCTCAAATATGAAACTTCCAGGTTAGTATAACAGGCCTCAAACGATATAATATATTTTGTATTATTATTTTTTACACAAAATCTAAGACATACAACCTACAGAATAAGGGTGGGAACTTTCTACTATCACAGACAAAAAAAGAAAGAAAACATAATATGCTTTTGAACATTGTGATACAAAATTCTCATCTATTAAAACAGGAGAGTTTGAGTGTCTGTAGATGGAGGCTGCTGCTGGGTCCGTCCTGTCAGCCTCCCCCTCTCGTCCCAGCCTCCAGAGTCTGTCCAGCCTCCCCTCTCCACACACGTCTCAGCCTCCAGAGTCTGTCAGCCTCCCCCTCTCGTCCCAGCCTCCAGAGTCTGTCCAGCCTCCCCTCTCCACACACGTCTCAGCCTCCAGAGTCTGTCAGCCTCCCCCTCTCATCCCAGCCTCCAGAGTCTGTCCAGCCTCCCCCTCTCGTCCCAGCCTCCAGAGTCTGTCCAGCCTCCCCCTCTCCCCTCTCATCCCAGCCTCCAGAGTCTGTCCAGCCTCCCCCTCTCGTCCCAGCCTCCAGAGTCTGTCAGCCTCCCCCTCTCATCCCAGCCTCCAGAGTCTGTCAGCCTCCCCCTCTCGTCCCAGCCTCCAGAGTCTGTCAGCCTCCCCCTCTCGTCTCAGCCTCCAGAGTGCCACAACATCCACAACTGTGAGTTTCAGTCCCAGCCACTAATCTCACTCAACCCACCGAGAATACCTTCCCCAAAATATAAATATAGAAATGTCCCTCTGTCCCGTTCCTGGTCCTGGAGAGGCCTGGTCTCCGGAAGCTTCTAGCTGTTCTCGCTCCAGTCGGGCATCATGGTGACGCTGTGCACGGTGTGGTACTGCTGGTGAGGAGACAGCGTGCGAGGGAGACCGTGAGAGTACAGGTACTCGTTACCCTGGAGACCGGCGCCGGGGGGCGTCTGTATGGCTCCCCCGGGACTACACTGCCGCCCCAAGGCCTGATGGGACATGGAACCCGGGTACATGGCGTGGTGGGCGTCGCCCAGCTGTGGGGAGGCGTGGCCTGTGACCCCGCCCAGTCGGGACACCAGGGGTCCGGAGGTGAAGTGGGCGGAGAAGTGCTGGTAAGGAAGGCGCTCCATTGGCTGCATGGTGGCGACCGAACAGCCCCCATAGGGAGAGACGGAGGGCCAGGTGTTGCAGCTGATGTCCTCCAGGCTGGGGACGAGCTCGGAGCCCTGGGTGGAGCTGGCGTACATGCAGGCCTGCCGCGGTCCCGCCTCGCTCCTGTAGGGGGCGCCGGGGAGACCCAGGGTCTGGGGGTAGCTGATTGGCCGGTAGTAATGATCGTCCTCGCTGGAGGAGCTCTCCAGGTAAGCCTTCTTGTAGCTGTGCTCACCTGAGTGGCAGTCATCCTCCACTGCTGACAGAGAGGAAGTGATGTTAGTCAGGAGGAACACTGCTGACAGAGAGGAAGTGATGTTAGTCAGGAGGAACAGGCCTGGTGCACTCTGGGATAAACTATCACTCACACGCTGGACTGAAGAAACTATTTATGTGATCTCAGAGAGATGGATTAAACTGAGATGTAATATTCATTCAGCTGAGATAGAGAGAACAGTTATGAAAGCAGCTACATCATCTCCACTGAAGTATATCCGGTAGTGCACATTTGATTGTGCAGTATTGAAATGAGCATTATCATGTAGCTAGGCCTCACCTTTCCTCTTGATGCAGTGGTAGTCCTGGTTGTGATCCTGGGGGGTAAGAGGAGGCCTGGGGCAGCAGGTCCTGGGAGGTGCTGGTGACCCCGTTCTCACACTGGGAGTACTGGGAGCCCAGGGGGGGGGCCAGGCCCTGCGCCTCCCCGCTGAAGGGGCTCTGGCTGGGGCCCACGCGCTGCCGTACGGTGCTGCGGGGAACCACCGGGTACTCCTTGCTGCTGCGGGACACAGGAGCGGTTAGCTCAGCTATGCTAACATGCCAGAACACACACTGCAGTTAGCATCGCTATGGTAACATTCCAGAATGCACTGCAAATACAACACACATAGAACACAGTAAAAACTGTCTGTAACCATTGAAATAATTTCCTGTCTGTCATCCAGGACTCCCCCCTCTGTCCCTGGTCTAACAAACGCCCCTGATCTCGTCGCCCCCCCCCCTCCCCCCCCAGGACCCTGTGAGGGGGATGCCAGGGGGATGCCGGCGTGAGGCGTTACCGGGGAGCCGGGATGTCTTCCTGTGCCGGTCGTCATGGAGACCCGTGAGTAGATCATCCCGCTACAGTTCTTGTGTTTCTGTTATTCCTAGCGGCTGTTTCTTTTGAACCAGTGACCTGCTTTTGCAATAAGCTCTCCCTTCTAAACCCTAACCACAAGCAGCCCGGGGACAGAGAGGCAGAGAGGCAGAGGGGCAGAGAGGCAGAGAGGCAGAGAGGCAGAGAGGCAGAGGGGCAGAGAGGCAGAGAGGCAGAGAGACAGAGAGGCAGAGAGGCAGAGAGGCAGAGGGGCAGAGAGGCAGAGAGGCAGAGCGGCAGAGAGGCAGAGAGGCAGAGAGGCAGAGAGGCAGAGAGGCAGAGAGGCAGAGAGGCAGAGAGGCAGAGCGGCAGAGAGGCAGAGAGGCAGAGAGGCAGAGAGGCAGAGAGGCAGAGAGGCAGAGAGGCAGAGAGGCAGAGAGGCAGAGAGGCAGAGAGGCAGAGAGGCAGAGAGGCAGAGAGGCAGAGAGAGGCAGAGGGGCAGAGGGCAGAGAGGCAGAGAGGCAGAGAGGCAGAGAGGCAGAGAGGCAGAGAGGCAGAGAGGCAGAGAGGCAGAGAGGCAGAGCGTACTGTACTTGGCTGAGGCACGTAGGAATGAGGAGCTGGTTTGGCCCTGTGCCAGCTTTATTCATTTACAATTTTCTACGTGGAATATCTCCATGACTCACGTTGGTATAATCTTCTGACATGCACCTACTTCATCAACATTTGCCTGTGCTGATCTCACATCTGAATAGTTAAATCCTTGTTAGAGTATTTATAAAAACTACCCTCATATTAAAATGCTTCAAGCTGAAAAATTTTAATAGGAAATATATATATTTCTTCTTTGTCTACTTGTTTTGCAAGTTTGCCAATTTTCCTTCTGGTCAGAAAGTCCTCCCCTCAGTTTACCTGCAGAGCAGAGTCAGGCTCAGCAGGGTCAGGCTCGGCAGAGTCAGGCTCAGCAGAGTCAGGCTCAGCAGAGTCAGGCTCAGCAGGGTCTGCAGGCTCTACAGAGTCAGGCTCTACAGAGTCAGGCTCAGCAGAGTCAGGCTCAGCAGAGTCAGGCTCTACAGAGTCAGGCTCAGCAGAGTCAGGCTCTACAGAGTCAGGCTCAGCAGAGTCAGGCTCTACAGAGTCAGGCTCAACATGGTCTGCAGGCTCTACAGAGTCAGGCTCAGCAGAGTCAGGCTCTACACAGTCAGGCTCAGCAGGGTCTGCAGGCTCTACAGAGTCAGGCTCTACAGAGTCAGGCTCAGCAGAGTCAGGCTCAGCAGAGTCTGCAGGCTCTACAGAGTCAGGCTCTACAGAGTCAGGCTCAGCAGGGAAGTTTTCAGAACATTTCAGAAGTTTTTACTCTCAGTCTTCAACTAAAAACGATCCCAACAGTGCTGTGTGGAAAACAAAACTACTCTTCCATGTTTGTCTCTAATTTAAACATTTATCCGTTAGAAAGCACAACGCCTTGGTTAGCTGATGGGGGGGGGAGCAGGCCAGATTTTTTTATTTGAAAATGTGTTTTCCACAAAGAGAGAGTGAGAGAGAGTGAGATAGTGAGAGAGAGAGAGAGAGAGAGAGAGGAGAGAGAGAGAGAGAGGAGAGAGAGAGAGAGAGAGAGACAAACAGCTCTGAGGCCTCGCCAGATAAGCCATGAAAGGCTTCAACATGGAGACTGGAGTCTGGGCTCAACACTTACATGACAGAGCCAGAGGGGGATCAGGGGGGTGGAGGCTGGGGCAGGGGGGTGGAGGCTGGGGGCAGGGGGGGTGGAGGCTGGGGCAGGGGGGTGGAGGCTGGGGCAGGCTGGGGTGAAGGCTGGGGCAGGGGGCTGGGGGCAGGGGGGTGGAGGCTGGGACAGGGGGGTGAAGGCTGGGGTGAAGGCTGGGGCAGGGGGGTGAAGGCTGGGGCAGGGGGCTGGGGGTGGAGGCTGGGACAGGGGGGTGAAGGCTGGGGTGAAGGCTGGGGCAGGGGGCTGGGGCTGGGGTGGTGGCTGGGACAGGGGGGTGAAGGCTGGGGTGGAGGCTGGGGCAGGGAGGGGTGAGGTAAATGGATGAGGATCTTGGAGCTGGAGGATGGATGGTTGGTGAAGGGATGAGGGCTGATGAAGGGATGAGGGCTGATGAAGGGATGAGGGCTGATGAAGGGATGAGGGCTGATGAAGGGATGAGGGCTGGTGAAGGGATGAGGGCTGATGAAGGGATGAGGGCTGGTGAAGGGATGAGGGCTGATGGAGGGATGAGGGCTGATGAAGGGATGAGGGCTGGTGAAGGGATGAGGGCTGGTGAAGGGATGAGGGCTGATGAAGGGATGAGGGCTGATGGAGGGATGAGGGCTGATGAAGGGATGAGGGCTGATGAAGGGATGAGGGCTGATGAAGGGATGAGGGCTGGTGAAGGGATGAGGGTTGATGAAGGGATGAGGGCTGATGAAGGGATGAGGGCTGGTGAAGGGATGAGGGCTGATGAAGGGATGAGGGCTGATGAAGGGATGAGGGCTGATGAAGGGATGAGGGCTGATGGAGGGATGAGGGTTGATGAAGGGATGAGGGCTGATGAAGGGATGAGGGCTGGTGAAGGGATGAGGGCTGGTGAAGGGATGAGGGTTGATGAAGGGATGAGGGCTGATGAAGGGATGAGGGCTGGTGAAGGGATGAGGGCTGATGAAGGGATGAGGGTTGGTAATTACCTTTGCATTCTGGACATCCTGTGAAGCTCCATATCATCACTTCCACGGAAGCCTTTGGCAAACGGGTTGTTCTCAATCTTCAGCTGTGTGATCTGCCAAAACATCGCTGAGACAGTTGAACATTTGCAGTATGCTGGACTGGATTCAACCTTCCATTCAACTTTTAATTAAACATTTATCCTGTTGGACATGTCAGTCTTTTTTGCTGAAACAAACGTTAAAAAAACACATTTTCCCATTATTTTGTTATAATATACCATTCTAAAGCCATTTAACAAATACGTCATTCTGAAATTCTGCCAACTTTACATTACACATGTGACTTGATGATCTTCACGTGTAACATCTCAGGCCACGCGCTGCGGTCCGCCTCGTGAGAGACACCACAAACCAGAGCTACGGAACTCTAAACCGACCATTTCATAGGTTGCGTGACAGGGTCAAGCTCTAGATTCTGCCAGGTAAAATGAGCCTAGCAGCTTTTCCAAATTATTAAAGAAAAAGCGGAGCTCTTTACAGCAAATCGCCGACGGACATGTGGCCTATAGACTATTATTCGTTCATCACGTCTATGAAACGTAAGTTTTCATCAGAGAATGACTGGCATGTTTTAGCAGACGAGGTTCATTTACGGCCAACCAAACCATGCTAGCTTCAGGTCCGCTAGACGTGTGGGCCTAACAGCCTAGGTGGTAACCATAATTCGCTCCTTACCACGGACATAAGCCTACAGGATATAGACCTGAAATAAGTATCGGTTTCGACCAGATATGGCCCAAGCGCCACCAAAATGTTGACTATAATAAAAAAGAACATAATAAAGAAATAATACTGTTAACATATTCTTTAAAAAGTATCGAGGTTGCCAGGTTTAGGGGATAACCCTCTGGTAAGGAGAGCGTTTTGACAGGTAATTAGCTCACGAGTCTGGTGTGGTTCCCGCCTCCTGACAACTGGATTTTTGTCCACGCGCTGGCTCACACTTTCTCCTAAACCTTGTAAAATATATCTTGTTGAGACACACGCGTCTTAGCTTCTCGTTAACGCACGGTTCTTTTGGCAAAAGAAAGATTTTCATTGGAATCAAAAATATAAAATTATACCTTCAGTTAGTAAGAAGCCTATACGCCTACTTACAACATTCACTTGGTTTAGAAGGATGCATTTACGGTAATATGTATTTATTTATTGTCAAGCCCAAGTCCCTAGCCTAGAGGCCTGATTATTTTGCATTTAAGTGCACTGTTAAATTAACATTAAAGAAACGAAATTTAGGCAGCATATTTGGGATTTTAGATATTTAAAAAAAATTAAACGTCGTTCACAAAATAGATTTATCAAAACGGCACAGAATAGGCCTACGAGTAGGCTAACTTGCTCACGGTAAAACATTGTCTTCAGAACACATTTAAGGGGATTTGAGTCTAGAAATGTCTAATTGATACAAAGACTCTATTTCTTTAGCCCGCAAACTAAACTTTTTCTTTTTACAACCAAGTCAGATCGATTCTACATAGGCCTAGGCTAAAATGATCTTGCATTACATCATAAGCTACTATAGGAACTAACTTTTATTATCTTCCTCTCTATAAAACCTATTCATATAATACAAATTAAAAAAACGATTTTCCACACATGCAATAACATCAATTTCATGAATTAATTTAGAAACAAACCAGATTTATTCGGAATGCAATTCCTGCTTAAAATTCTCCCTGATTCCTGTGAATCTGCCCCTCAGGTGAAGCTGGCCTGATGGCAGCGGTTCGGCCTGTTCTCCATGACGCGATAACCCGTTTGGCATATGTAAGATTGTTTGATCAGACACTGGTGATAAAACAAGAAATCTTAAATGGATGTTTGTCTGGACGTCTGGCAAACTCTGGCAATAATAATTAGCCCAGTGTTGCAATCTCAGCCCCTTAAAACTCGAAAGTAATGAATGGTTTCTTCAGAGAGTCAGTGATTTGCACTTCCTGTTCTCAGAGTTTTTGAGAATTCGGATTGGCTCCGGACACATAAAGGGCCCTCGCGCCCTTACCCATATTCCCTCTAGAATCTTTCATCTACATAGTTAAAGACGGATGTTAAACAGACATGGTTAGTCCCCTCCAAAACTTAAATTAGCGTCGAAATTCAAGGAAAATTAATAAGAATTTGAGTTTTCTTATTCAAGCAAAGTAAATGATGTAGCCTATAGCACACTGTGTTAGGCCTACATAGCTAGGCTAGGACCTAAATGATGGATTAAACAAGTTGAAAGTGCATGATATTCTTAATACTGATATAACTAATTAGGAATTACTAGCCTACTGATTGTTGATTAAAGCTATATATCCTAATTAGTTAGGCTACTTTCATCATCATTTTTCATGCGTTAAAAATTCAAAATATAGGCTATCGACAATCGGGAGACAACAAACTAATGAATAATATAATTCTGACAAGTCCGTCTGCCAATAAGGGACAACAAGCAGGCCGACCACTATTAACCTAAAGACAAGATTTTAGGCCCAGAACCCATTATTATACATTCATGAAAAATATGCATATAGGGCTTATTTAACTTTCTGAAAAATGATTACAATATTGTGTAACCTGATCCAGACTAGACCTATACACAAATATTCGTCAGTAAAACTCGTAAACGCCTAGACTTTGCAAAATACTTTCCACACCTCGGAGATTCTGTTGAAAATGTCAGGGAATTTGGCTACACGTTCAACAAACAACCTCACTACAATATGAATAGACTGGTGTCATAATAATATCCTAATAATATATAATAATATCTACAGACTGACATACATAGCTTTTAAAGTCTCACAGCATATAAGTAAGACAACAAGACAACAGCATGCGATATAACACAGGCACCAGGTACGATCACCCTTTCAGCCTAAACTGTTCACTCGGGAAACACGGACCGCAGTCACTCCAACTTCTAAATGTCTCGAGGTCATGTCTATCCAATACTTCAGACATGCGCTATCCTCAGTCCCATAACTCTCAATGATACGGTATCAGACATAGCTCGTGCTCACGTTAACATGTCGCTGCAATAGACAGTGTGCGGTGATAGGATATATTCCATCCGCTTTATATTCAATCGTTGGTAATGAGCTCATTCGTCGGCACGAGACTATTTCTGAAGCGGACATACAGCCGCTGGTGTGTTTACATGACTGATTCGTTTATAGTTTAGCGTCATTTTCTCAATTTAGAACGCAATTATATTGTGGACACACGATTGTTCACCAGTCTCGATCCTTCACTATTCTCAGACCATGAACACACTTCATGGCTTCCAGTCCTGCGATTATTTAAAACCAAATGTTGAATTGCAAGGAGGCTACAATACAAATTGGCCTATACGTTTAAAATTATTATAGCCTATAATTGTTCTGGTCCACATACATTAGCAATCACATCTTGTTGTCCAAACAGATTGAGAGACCACGGAAGCAGACCTACCTTGTGATTCTGATAGGACGTGACTGCGATGAACGCTGTCTCGGGGAAGACGTGGGTGCAGAACGCGGTGTTTTTAGATCCAAAACCGTTGTTTTCATCCGCTTTAACGATGTGAATCCGGGGCTGGTATTTATGCATCGAGTTCAGGATAATCTGAAGTGAGAAAATGCCGTTAATCGTTTTTTTGTACTTGAGTAATTACTGACAAGTAGTTTACATAATCCCGACCAAATATCCATGAGATCCGAATTCAGCTCAAATATGAACTGTTTCACACTTAGGCTACTAAGGTTTTAATCTTATGGAGTTAAATCGGTTCATTCAAACAACGGGAACATATTACAATCTAACAATAATTACAAATGACAAAATCTGACCAATATTATGACGAAAATGAAAGAAAAGAAAATGTTGCCAAAATATAATTCTTAAATACAGTTGCATGTAATATAGCCTACAGTACCAGTCAAAAGTTTGGACACATTTTCCCATTCAATCACATTCAATGTGTCCAAACTTTTGTTACCAGTCAAAAATTTGGAGACATTTCGATATATATTAAAAAAAAATATCTATATATATAAAATATTGGAGTAAAAAATAAATACATATCTATATATAATTTGTTTTACTCCAATATTTTAGAATCAAAAGCTGCACATGGTTTATGGATCAGAGAGACACACACACACACATACACACACACACACACACACACACACACACACACCACACACACACACACACACACACACACACACACACACACACATCCACAGTATATAATCAGAGTATGTATTAAACCAGCCTTAGAGCCTCAGGGGATCTTTCCTCCATACATCACTAAGCTATCTACCCGACATTACACCAAGTAAATGAGCTCCTACTGTAGCACACGGCTGGCCCCCCTCTCCCTGCGTTCTCCCTGACCCTTGTAACCCTGGTAACCTAGTTAGTGCTCAGTGATGAATCCAGCCAAGGGCCAGCGTGGCAACTTAAAGAGGCTGGTCGACCCAGAGCCCAACCCTAGCCCCACACTACCCAGAGCCTAACCCTAGCCCCACACTACCCAGAGCCTAACCCTAGCCCCACACTACCCAGAGCCTAACCCTAGCCCCACACTACCTAGAGCCCTAACCCTAGCCCCAGACTACCCAGAGCCTAACCCTAGCCCCACACTACCCAGAGCCTAACCCTAGCCCCACACTACCCAGAGCCCTAACCCTAGCCCCACACTACCCAGAGCCTAACCCTAGCCCCACACTACCCAGAGCCGAGCCCCAGACTACCTAGAGCCCTAGCCCTAGCCCCAGACTACCCAGAGCCTAACCCTAGCCCCACACTACCCAGAGCCCTAACCGTAGCCCCACACTACCCAGAGCCTAACCCTAGCCCCACACTACCCAGAGCCTAACCCTAGCCCCAGACTACCCAGAGCCTAACCCCAGACTACCCAGAGCCTAACCCTAGCCCCACACTACCCAGAGCCTAACCCTAGCCCCACACTACCCAGAGCCGAGCCCCAGACTACCTAGAGCCCTAACCCTAGCCCCACACTACCCAGAGCCCTAACCCTAGCCCTGGACTACCCAGAGCCCAACCCTAGCCCTGGACTACCCAGAGCCCAACCCTAGCCCCACACTACCCAGAGGCTAACCCTAGCCCCTGGACTACCCAGAGCCTAACCCTAGCCCCACACTACCCAGAGCCTAACCCTAGCTCCAGACTACCCAGAGCCTAACCCTAGCCCCAGACTACCCAGAGCCCAACCCTGGACTACCCAGAGCCCTAACCCTAGCCCCACACTACCCAGAGCCTAACCCTAGCCTCAGACTACCCAGAGCCTAACCCTAGCCCTCAGACTACCCAGAGCCTAACCCTAGCCCCAGACTACCCAGAGCCTAACCCTAGCCCCACACTACCCAGAGCCTAACCCTAGCCCCAGACTACCCAGAGCCCTAACCCTAGCCCCAGCCCAACCCTAGCCCCAGCCCAACCCTAGCCCCAGCCCAACCCTAGCCCCACACTACCCAGAGCCTAACCCTAGCCCCACACTACCCAGAGCCCAACCCTAGCCCCACACTACCCAGAGCCTAACCCTAGCCCTGGACTACCCAGAGCCTAACCCTAGCCCCACACTACCCAGAGGCTAACCCTAGCCCCTGGACTACCCAGAGCCCTAACCCTAGCCCCACACTACCCAGAGCCTAACCCTAGCTCCCAGACTACCCAGAGCCCTAACCCTAGCCCCAGACTACCCAGAGCCCAACCCTGCCCCCACTACCCAGAGCCCTAACCCTAGCCCCACACTACCCAGAGCCTAACCCTAGCCCCACACTACCCAGAGCCTAACCCTAGCCCCAGACTACCCAGAGCCCTAACCCTAGCCCCAGCCCAACCCTAGCCCCAGCCCAACCCTAGCCCCAGACTACCCAGAGCCCTAACCCTAGCCCCAGACTACCCAGAGCCTAACCCTAGCCCCAGACTACCCAGAGCCTAACTCTAGCCCCACACTCCCCTAGCCCAGGCCCTCCTTTCCGGGCTCCAGGATCTGCAGGTTTTAGTCTGATTATTCTGACAGAGTCTGGAGTCGCAGGCATCAACCCAGAGTGATGTCATGGTTTTTAATTTAACTCAATCCACTTTCATTTAGAGATAACAAAACTTTTTTTTCTTGTCCTGTGCAGGGTCTCCCTACCCCCTCCTGCCCCCTCCTGCCCCCTCCTGCCCCTCCTGCCCCCCCCCTCCCTCTCCTGCCCCCCCTGCCCCTCCTGCCCCCTCCTGCCCCTCCTGCCCCCTCCTGCCCCATCTTCCCCCCCCTGCCCCTCCTGCCGGCTAGCTGCAGGCCTGTTTGTATACCTTCTTCCAACACTGCAGACATCAGTGAGGGGATTCTCACTCTCCACTCTGATTCAGACACCCCAGTTCACTCTCCACTCTGATTCAGACACCCCAGTTCACTCTCCACTCTGATTCAGACACCCCAGTTCACTCTCCACTCTGATTCAGACACCCCAGTTCACTCTCCACTCTGATTCAGACACCCCACTTCACTCTCCACTCTGATTCAGACACCCCAGTTCACTCTCCACTCTGATTCAGACACCCCACTTCACTCTCCACTCTGATTCAGACACCCCAGTTCACTCTCCACTCTGATTCAGACACCCCAGTTCACTCTCCACTCTGATTCAGACACCCCAGTTCACTCTCCACTCTGATTCAGACACCCCACTTCACTCTCCACTCTGATTCAGACACCCCAGTTCACTCTCCACTCTGATTCAGACACCCCAGTTCACTCTCCACTCTGATTCAGACACCCCAGTTCACTCTCCACTCTGATTCAGACACCCCAGTTCACTCTCCACTCTGATTCAGACACTGGAACATATGTGTCTACAATAGTCGCCTCTGGTCAAATATCAACAGAAACTATGTTGCATGAAATGCTTTTACTTTCTTTTGTGTATAAATAGATATTTCTTTAGAATATTTATAAAGACTACAGAGCATTTTGTGCGGCACAAGAATGATATTCTGACAAAAACATGTGGTGTGTGTGTGCATGTGTGGTGTGTGTGCATGTGTGGTGTGTGCATGTGGTGTGTGTGATAGTATGGGTGTGTGGTATGTGTGTGTGGATGTATGGTGTCAACTGCAAGACTAGTCTTCCAAACACTAACCACAGACTGCTTTCCTAAGCTCTGTGTGTGTGTGTGTGTGGTGTGTGTGTGTGAGAGGGAACAGGGTGGGGGGGGGCTAGAGAGGAGGACCACCCAGGGGCCCCAGCGCACGCCTCAACCCCGGCCCCCATCCCCCCCCCGGCCCCCATCCCAGAGCCCCCCCCGGCCCCCATCCCAGAGCCCCCCCTGGAGCCCCCTCCTCTGTGATAGTGTTTAAGGATAGTGAGGGATCATCCCTGCCCCCGGACGGCTGCCCCCTGCTCTCACATCAGAGAGGACCCTCCTGCCCTGGGATTAACACCAACATCTACTGCCAACAAGACCCCCACATCAGAGAAGACTCTCCTGACCTGGGACCATCTACTGCCAACAAGACCCCCACATCAGAGAAGACCATCCTGACCTGGGACCATCTACTGCCAACAAGACCCCCACATCAGAGAAGACTCTCCTGCCCTGGGACCATCTACTGCCAACAAGACGTAAACACTGGGACATCCCCCGGCTGCCTCTCCTGGAGGGAACACGCCGTGGGCCGAGGGGGAACGCCGCGACGAAGACGGATAACACGGACAGACGTTCCTGGAGAGGAGGGAGATCAAAGCTTGTTTTGGAACGACGGGCCAAGAACCAGCGATGGGAACTCTTCAGATTCTTGTGCGGACTCGAGGTGTCAGTGAGCCTTTCATATCGCAGCCCAGGGAATATCCTGCTACCTAAAATACCAACTATCAAGGTAAATACATCTTTATTACTGGGAGCCAAGCAATGGACAGGGGACAAAATCTTCCATTTTGCAATACGTGTCCAGAATCCGAAACAAACTGAATCTGAAGAGCAACCGAAACAAATCAGTGTTTCTGAGTTCCTGCTTCCCAGGGATGTGGTTTGACCTGAGACCTATATCTCTAATCATCCATCCTAGCATTCTTTTTATCATAATAATAATAACACATTCAGGTCGCCCTTCACTATCAAAACAACCAAGCAGTAAGTAAATAACAGTAAATAAATCCACCCCCATGCTCTACCACTGAGCCATACCCATCCCCATGTTCCGACCTTCTCTGATAGGCTGGATCAGACCTTCTCTGATAGGCTGGATCAGACCTTCTCTGATAGGCTGGATCAGACCTTCTCTGATAGGCTGGATCAGACCTTCTCTGATAGGCTGGATCAGACCTTCTCTGATAGGCTGGATCAGACCTTCTCTGATAGGCTGGATCAGATCTTCTCTGATAGGCTGGCAGGCTGGATCAGACCTTCTCTGATAGGCTGGATCAGACCTTCTCTTACAGGCTGGATCAGACCTTCTCTTACAGGCTGGATCAGAGCTTTCTGATAGGCTGGCAGGCTGGATCAGACCTTCTCTAACAGGCTGGATCTACAGCGCCGCTGTGTTCAAGCTTCATGTGTGTAATTATAAAACGTCTCAGAGTTATTTCAACCAGCTGGACCAACAAGCCCATGGAAAGGCTTTTCTGGAGCGGCACCAGTTTTTCGTTTATGAATCCCTCGATGCTGTCTCACAGCACGAAGGAGGAGAGGCCGGGAACCACTGCAACCAATCAAAAATGCATTCAGGGCCAGAAATTTACAACACTGCTCACATTCCAGGATCATGTTTCATTCTACCAGCTGGGTTTGGCAATGGCAACAATCACTATCAATACTCACACACTAGCCAAGAGGGCCAGGACCAGGACAGATAGGTGTGTGTGTGTGTGTGTGTGTGTGTGTGCTTGGGTGGGTGGGTGTGCGTTTGTGTGTGGGTGTGTGTGTGTGTGGGTGGGTGTGTGTGCCTGTGTGTTTGTTACTTAACAGAAGGAGCATGCCTCTAACTGTTAATTGACAAATTAGCAGAAAGAACTGAACATTACTGAATATGAGGAGTTTTCATACAGAATGTACAGAACTTTACTTACTTTACTCCTTAACTGTTGTGATCTTATCAGAGAATAATCTATAGAGTATTTGTGACTACAGGCGGATCAATAAGCCTAATAAAGAGCGTCTATGATCAATTTGCACACTGTGGTATCAAACCACATTCTCTGGGTTCTGGTTCCCACCCCAGCAGTGACCACAAACCAACAGTGACTAGAAATCAGCAGTGACCAGAAACCAATTCTACCCCAGATATAGGCCAAAACAAATCAACACAGCTCAATTAATAAAGTTAAAATTACTTATTCATCTGTTTGCTCATTACTAGTTTATTTTTCAATTCAAGTCTTCAAATACATATGCTAATGTTTGATGTAGCTTGATCACAAATGAACATATTTTCGCATCTTTATTTATATTGTTTTTATGTTTTGCACAAAGGATCGGCACTCTTGAGTTCAAACTAGTTAAATTCTCTGCCAGCTCTAATTTAGCCACAAAGTCACCCACACCCCAACCCGGAGAAAACTCCGTCCAGACGCCAGTTATAGACACTCATGATCACATGGCACGCAGTAGGCCTACCACGATTTGTGGATTACCTCAACGGTATCCTTATGAATTATTAAAATTAATGTTATCATATTGAAAATATTAAACGGTTGCTTGACGTTATTTCTTTGGGAAAAAAAGAACCCTTGAATAATAAATAAATAATAGGCTACATATTAACAATTAAAATCATAAACGTACGTGTCCAAACGGATCCAGGTGGTTGTTAGTCAGTTTCAATTTCTGGAACGAGACGAGCTGCCTCATCCAGTGCGCGCCGGTGGCGGGAGAGTCCGGGTGCACGTACAGCCTCCCGGGCATGGCGGGCTCGGCCTTCCCCGTCACGGACCTGAAGCAACAATTACAGTTTACTACAGAACACAACACACTTTCCACAACTAAACGAACTGTCGAATGGCTTTTTGAGATGTTACAAGTAGGCCTATAGGTAAAATATTTCAGATGGGTCGTTTTTGACACTGTTTGAATCAAAGAATGGTTGATAGCCTAGTCCAAAGATAACTTTTTCTTAAATTAGAAATCCCGCGTAAGCAAGGTATCACACAGCTGAATTAATTCCAACTACTTCAAAAAACAAATCCTACCACACAGTATTCCTATCTTTGAGAGTCGTATAATTGAGACTCAGACCAGTTAATTTCACCATCGTAAATGATGCCCTTTTTGCACGCCCTCCTCTCAGCCAAGATTAGAGGTAGCAGACTGGCAATGTCCAACATTGTCGTCAGACAGAAGATCACAATTAGTTCCGGAACATGCGCGGAACAGGTCATTATCGGTGTTACTAACATGTGCCTTCAAACAAGCTAACTGTCTATTGAGAACCACTGACCCACACGCGCATTCTGGCTGCTATTTTTTATGTAGACATTACACGAAATAAATTGGCGTTTCGTTAACAGAATAAAAAAGCGAATGGGGGTATTGAACTCCAATAACCATCCCAATTTAATGAGGACACAAGTGGTTCTGTACGTTCGCATGAGACTTAAGCAAAGCTTATGCAGTTTAAGGGAGGGTAGCCTATATAGCCTATCGAATAAACATCATTAGAATTGTAAAACGTAAATACCAGATTAACAGAAAAAAACAGAAAAAAAACAAACAGAAACTTAAACGACTGTTTATAAAAACACACCGCTTTGACAAAGTAGGCCTGTTGCTTTTAGATAACTGGGGATGCCTGCTCAAACAAGGCACATAGTTGGATTAAAAGCGTCCGGGATCTTGAAGACAATTTGTCTACATGCTACAGGTTGCTTATTGCACCTCTGAAATACTTTTAGGACTTTTAGTGTCCGTCTTGCTTCTGTCCTGTCCATTGGCAACACATGTCACGTTGGATAAAATAATCAGTAAAATTAAAAAATGTACATGTTATTATTAGTGGGGATATAAGTAATTGTTTGTCTTATATAGTTACACACCATTTATTATCTGCGAATTTGTAGCGATGGTCATCAGCTGGCACCACGTCCATGAGCAGGATGTATTTAGTTTTAGGGTTCAGTCCCGTAACCTTCACTTTAAAGCTGGGAAACATTCGCCTGGAATTAAAACAACATAACATGGTAGTTATCACAAACAACAGACAAAACAATTCAAGTAATAGACGTATTTAGCGACATGTTCTTTTTGCCCTAAAGAGATTTGACTGAGAAGGGAGCAACTTAAATAGTGTGAACTTGAACCCTGCATATTTTTCACGTTCAGTGGGAACGTATAACTTTTCTGGCGTTCGACATTTTCCTCTATAAAGAGTCTGCTCAACTGTAGGCTATGTTTCCTGATAATGGACGGGCACATTTGAAAGAGAAGGTGACATAACTTGATGATCTGAAACAGAAGCTGATGGTTTAATCTTTAACTGCCAAAACAGAAGCAAAGCCGTAAGCTATATTTTCACTCAGGCCTGTTCATGTGCGAGTTTTTCCCCCGATTCAAAACATTCCAAATGTAGACAAGGCCCTATAGCCTATTTGTTCTGGATAACCATTTATCACGCAAATGTTATATTTAGAATGCTTGCTATAGGCCTACTTATAAAATGCAGCAACACTACATAACCGTGATAGTTCAAAGTCATGCAATGAAAGGCTGGGCCCCACCAGGTTACAGAAATAGTGGAACTCCGGTTGGGATAGGGCAGTGCAGTCAGTTGCCTACCGGCAGTATACCGGCAGAATACCGGCAGTACCGTCGCCATGGTGAGGAGAGATGTAGCAGGCTGAGCTGGGCTGGCTAATAACTTCTCACGCCAAAAGTGAGGAAATGAATGAAGTGAATATAAAGAGGTCTTTATGCAGCTCTGAATGGAGAACACGAGTCGCTCTCCCACAGTGGACATGGAGACGGTGCTGCGATGAATAAGAAATACCTGCGAGCCACCAGACGATTTGTTAACACGAGGTGAGACCACCGACCATCATGCATATGCACGTTCACACTCAGCCCTCCGTTATTTGGACTATTCGTTCCTCGCCGGTTTAGAAGCAGTGTAGGCTAATCTAAAGAAGGTCAGAGGGCGCGGGCACGGGTCCTCTCTAAATGCCCACGTTGTTTCTTTCATCAAAATAGAAAACTGATCATATTCGATCATATCTATCGCTTGTCTACACCACTGAGAACATCTTTAAAATAATATGGACAAGTAGGAATATTTTTTACTTGGCTCGCCTTGACCTAATTAGCCTAAGCATTGCAATTAGCCCACAGAGTGTTTTAATACGGCCACAGACCTGCAGCAAGTACCACGCCAATGCCGAAAACAACCTTTTAGGATAACATCACTTTATATTTGAGATACTCAAACATACAATTCATATTTGTGTATATCAGGTCATTGTTAGATGCCCTTCAAACTAATGTTTTAACCACAGAAACCAATAGAACACAATTCTGACACACATTTTAACTTGCGATTTTAAATACAAATTAATCCGTACTGTTCAGCTAACTTCCAAATAAGTCATATTTGTGAAGGTGCCACCCAACAATTTTTTCCAATATAATTTGTGAATAGTAGTTCCTTAGATGTTTGTGAACTTATTTCCTACCTTCCAGCTTTGGTAATGATCATCTCCGTCCCCACCTCGTGGAACTTCGCCCACAGATCCCTCTCGTGCAGGTACACTTTGATACCTTCCATTCCCTTCAAAGTCAAATTTAAAAAAAGTATAAGACTCAAAACCGGTCCCGCGAGGGGCCTTTCACAACACAGAGCGAGACGGGAAGCTATGTTGTAGCATTTGTGATGAACGGGACAGTACAAGCTAGTCCAATAACTGATTCCTCAATCAATATCTTTATAATAAACTTTGTTTTGTTTTGTTCTTTAACCTTAAGCCATAACAGGGAGTGACACCATGGAATACAGCACGCGCGCGTCTCACTTAATTTGTTTTCCAACTGTTTGCAAATTCTTTAACAAATCACAACATCAATGCCTTAGAAGACAGGATTTCACAGCATACATTTTTCTCGCCTTCAAATTATAAATATAAAAATGGTTGATTAATGGTTGAAGAATTATAAATACATCAAGACAATTACTGGATATAAGTTAATAACATAATAAACGTAAATAATTAAATTTCACGTGACACAAATAATACAAAACAAAGTTAGACAATGCGTGTATTTTCCCCAAATTCTCATTTGAAGGCGATAGTTAGGTTGTAGGCTATGTGTTACAGCCCTATAAGTCCCGTCTCTGCACCCCGGGACAGTAACACACTGTCTAACCACATTTGATCACGGTTAGAAGACATGCAGCTGACCTGTTGAATATACGTTGTCTGGGAGGACGGAGGAGATTTGGTCGAAGTTCCATTTTGTTTTTCAGCTTTAGTCTCCGTGGTTAATTCCTTTGAATCCGAATTGCTGGGCGAACTTGGGAGCCCAAATGTTTGCTCTTGCTCCGCCATGTCTGGGGCTTCGGAGGCCAAGGCCCCAACTGTCACGGACAAACAAAGACGCGTTTTAGCGACATCAACTCCAGTTTACGTCTACAACGTGTGTAGAGCATCATCAACAATCAAAACATTTACCTTGTTGAAATTAGTTGTGGCTGAAATTTGGTCATGATTTCACACTGCGTGCACATATAGGCTCTCTCTCTCTCACACACACACACACACACACACACACACACACACACACACACACTTGCACGCAAACTTTCTCAAACACACTTTAAGTAGCTTAATTGATCATCACAATCTTAGTTTGTTTACTGTTAAGCAGTTGGAAACTTCAGGAGGCCTAACTAAGGACAACTTCTCATACTGCAGAACGTGAGATCCTGATGACGGTATATGCTGTAGATCTCACAACTACAACAGGTCTACATGTGTGGATTGGACAGCTATACAATTTAAAATAAATAAGTGAGAATTATATCATTTGTAACTCAAAAATAAAAAATACCCGCACAGGAAACAATACTTTTCATGTGCAGATAGTTTTAGGAAAATAGAATATGCAGGGCCTGCGGTCACCTATATACTTTGCTCTGTTAAATACATTTACTTTCAAGCCTATAGGTTAATTGTTTATCAAAAAAACTCAAGGCCATGTATCGTCCCATCACACAAGCAGTAGAAGATCTGCAGCAAATTAAATGCTTCAGCTAAAGCAACAACAATAAAATCAATGTGGGCATCTCTGAGCGCCGGCAAGCGAGGGCCTGAATTTGACAAGAACAGCGATAACAATAAGTACATCTCTGCCCACGGGAACGCGCTACTCTCGGAACATCAGAAACGTCTTTACCTTGTAAACAATAAGGTCACTTTCAGAGTTACGGTCGGACCGTTTTGCTCGTTTCTTCTTTAAACGTTCGATGGTTTAATGAGTGTCCTTTCAATTCAATGTATAATCCCAACCAGTCGCCTGACAAAGCTATCCAGTGTCTCCATGGATTGCCCCTTTTTCTCCAGAGCGAGTCCAGATTTACGAGAGCGTGCAATGAAGCGAAACGGCACGCGCGAATGCTTGTTGAAGGCTCTTGCTAGGAAGCTCCAGGGTGCCTTATGTTGCGATATTGCACATTTTAGACTCGAGGAACGTTATACGGTATAAGCATACCCCTCTGACAGCACAAAACCGTGTAGATGTGTTCCAGTGGAGCAGGTCCGTAACCTCCTTCTTCCTTTCCTTCCTCCCTCGCCCCGAGGAGAAGAGAAAAAGAAAGAGAGCGAGAGAGAGAGAGGAAAGAGAGAGGGAGAGGGAAAAGAGAGAGAGGAGAGAGGAGGAAAGAGAGAGGGAGAGGGAAAGAGAGAGAGAGAGAGAGGGAGAGAGAAAGAGAGAGAGAGAGAGAGGCGAGAGACGAGAGAGGAGAGAGAGAGAAGAGAGAGAGGAGAGAAGAGAGAGAGAGGAGAGAGAGAGAGAGGAGAGAGAGAGAGAGAGGAGAGAGAGAGAGAGAGAGAGAGAGAGAGAGAGAGAGAGAGAGCAGGAGAAAGTAGAAGAGAGCAGAGAGAGATACGCAGACGATAGAGCGCGAGAGATCGCAAGAAGATAGAGAATACGCACGATAATCTCTCTCACTATCTATCTCTCTCCCTCTCTCTCTCTCTCTCTCTCTCTATCTCTCTCTCTCTTCCTCCGCGCACCAAGAGGACGCGTCGCGAGGCGGAAGCTCAGAGGCTGTGATGCCTGGACGTCTCCCGCTCAGTGTGAGTAGCTTTGGTGAAACCCCAGATGAAGTCTTCTGGTTCGCCGCCCTCGTGCTCAGCCCCCCGTTCTCTCCGCATCTCTCTGTTCGGCCCTTCAGGACCATGTTGTCCCAAAAAAAAACTCCCAGTATGATATGCGTGTTATAACCCACCTCAAAACAACCAAACTAAATCTGTAATATTATGATTAAAAAACTACTGGGTGATAAGATGCGTGTTTAAATGTTTGGCGCAGGAGCTATAAGGAACTTTATAATCTTGATAATAAGTGCATTGTGACAATGAACATTTGGGGATGAAACCCGTTCACACAAATAAAACCTAATGTAGACATAACCCCGGCTGTAAACTGCATACACAGGAGAATGCTGGACTATATGCAACAAGCTGCAAATAGCCTACTGGACTAGGTCAACAACAACGAGGCAGGTCGCGTGCATTTCCTTAAAACCGGGAGCAGAATGACACCCAGGGCGACAAATATCCTTTTACGCAATAACGGCCCAGGAAGGAATAACTTCATCAAGTTACTGGTAACAGAAAAACTGATGGAGTTTGATATAAGTCTATAAAGCCTATTCACTATGTCTGTCTGGAGCTCAAGTCACCGCATGGAGTAACCTACATTAGGTTGAATTACGTTTAATTAAAATGCAGCTATTGTAAGAAAGCCGCATCCGGTTTACGGGATTGTTACAGGTTGCAGAACCGCGTGGCAGTAAAGACCGGCCTGCCGGAGCCGCTCTCCTCTCGCGCTGTGACCGCGAGCCGTGTCTGTGTCCACTAGGAGGTCAATATTTGGACTTCTAAGCAGATATCAGGTTCTTATGTTAATTAGCCTAGCATAACCCCTTTAGAAACAAACCACGGGCCCCACGCGCGCCTCAACTGTGACGATGGCCGCTAGAGGTAAACAGTGAGTCACAAATAACCGTTTTAATCACAGGTGTCAAAATATAGGCAAGTTGTCCTACCACAACCCACTGGACCGCAGTAAGGCAGGCTAGAGTGTATATTAGCACTAATTATGAGCCAACTTTAAGATGGAAGGCCCTGCCGGTCTTGTTTAACTTCAACACATTTTATCAAAATGATGTTTATTCAACTTAATTATGGTACTCTCTGAGCGTTGCATACTATTTTACGGAAGTGTCGAATGGTACACACGCGCCCTACGGTGATAACTGTGCTATAAATAGTGAATGATAACCCGCCAGTTCTCTCACGAGATAGGCTTTGGGAACCTGTTGATAAAACTGTAATCCAGCAAACTCATGATAAAGTATTTGACCGCCGGGGGCAACAGCGCAGGCTATAGCAAACACACAAAGTTTCACATATTTAATCAGAAAGTCGCTGTTGTGATAGGTGAGGAGTAGTGTAACTTGGCATAACACCGGAGGACTGAATCCATGTAGCTATATTGGCTGTTTGGGTAAGTCCACAGACGCTGTTTTATTAGTGTAATATCCATAGCTTACACTACGAGTCACGAATATCGTTAACGCATTTTAAATAGTTCTACTTGTGAATGTGAGTTGTATAGCTACTGTAGGCTAATCAACACAGAACCGCAAGTACGGCAAAAGAGGATGATTATTTAATGCACTAAATTACCCCCAAGGCACGCGCTCAATCACAGTGGTTCTAACAGCACATGGGTTTGTAAAACACAGATGGACAAAACAGTCATTTCAACATGAACATAAACAGAATTTAGACGGAAAGATTAAAAATACAATATGATTTCAGAACTGAAGTAGGCTAATTGCTTAAAATAGGCCTACGGCGGCTAGTTTTTTTTATGACGGAAGAAAAGTTTTATGTTTTAGATTTCTGTAGGGTTATCCAATAAACAACGGACAAAATAAAACCACTTCTCTACAACTTCTGCAGGAAACAAACGTTCACTAGAACGGTGCTGTTGGGCTCTGTGAGTCAGCTTAACACGCCGAGAGAATAGTCTGCACCTACACATGAGTCTTCAAACAAAGAAATATAAAATATTGAAGGTAGGTGATATTCAAGGCGTAGCCCAAAACTTTACCTATGCATTTTAATCATCTCCAAAAACTAAAAAAATGTGTAGTGGTCAATTGGATAATGCACCATATCAAAGTGTTTTGAAAATAATTTGGCTAATATGTTTTACGCAAAACAAGTTTAAAAAGTAAAACATAATTAGGCTTACAAATGAGAAGCTTACTTTTTAGTCATAATAACGATACCCAGAATATTAGGGAAATATATATTTGTCAGAGATTAGAATGAAGCATTCACTTTCAGACCATGTATAGGATACTCAGAGGGGGCCTACATTAACCTAATTCTACAGTGAATGTTCAGGACTAAATTAATTCGAGAAATTAAGACAGTTCAATAGTAGCAATAGTAGCCTGGCTAATGTTTAGTTGGGTGAAACTAGAACAGCACATAATAGCTGAAGATAAAGTGATCAGATAGACAGAAATACAGATTGGCTAAAAAACAAAATACTATTGGATTATCCTAAATAAAATGTATAGGTATAGCCTACGCCTGTTTTAAAATGCTAAATTAGGCTACATGATATAAAATGATAAGTAGCCTAACATGAAATCATTGGAGCTACATTTGAACGCAGGGTTAGGCTATAAACGTGTACTTGGTCTGTCATGAAGGCTATCCTTTAAATTCAGAAATTATAAAACCGACTAAACAAGGTTGACACAAAACTAAATTAAAAGCATTTCAAAACATTTCGTTGAGCAGTCGTTCCTAAATACTATTCCAGGGGATTCCAGCGACTTTGGAATTATAATTATTATTTTTGAATGCAGGCACGTGCTGTTAATGCGTTTATAAATCTGAGGTGCGTAATCGTATTTTGTCAAAATAGCCTAAACAAACTGTAAATAGCCTACTGTAAACTCTACCTGTCATTTTTACATTTTAAGGCTGCTTATGTGCAGCAATTACAAATAGGCTATCACGTCTTTTCCATATATAGGCTCACCCTGATTAGTTTGCCCAAGAACTATTGAAGATTTCGAAAATTCACCTACGTGACGAATTAGCGGTTTTCTGCAAATTGTTTGGTTCTGAAAAATGTTTTTCTGTTATTACAAAAAGAACGTAAGATTAGAATAAACTATTCTACAAGAGCGGCGGCTGAAAGGTCGAGACCGCACGCGCTGGATCCTTAGGTTATCAATACTCCAAGAAGTGCACACATAGATTCTCCAAGCGTCTTCTTACACTAGCGCAATAAACTACAAATACAAAGTTAACTTTCTTTGTAAAGAATTGTAACATTAAATCCTTAAATCGGTGCGCTGCCGATGTTTGAGGTGGATTACTTCACAAAGTCAATTACATTTTTCATAATTATATTTTTACCCAACTAGAAAGTAGGGCACAGCATTTCAATAATTCAGAAATATTATTAGAAGACAACATTCTACATGCAATGGTTTCCTATAATTATATAAATTCTCCATGTTGAAATATGAATAAGTTACCCTTTCAGAGGTACAGAAGTTACAGATGCTTCCGCTCCTAATGTGCGCGGGGACTAATCTAGATGGATCATGTGATAAGGTATCGCGATCACGCTGCAAACAGGCCATTGATTGGAGGATAGATGGAGTTCAGTGAGATGGAATCAATAAAAGATTGCACGCAGAGGTCTTGGGGGAGCGTGTCTCGCGGCGGTACACTGACCCCAGAGCCAGCAACAGGTTACACTATCAGGACTGTGAGTCCTTCCACTACAGCACACACTGCATTAGTACACACTAGGTACACACTACCCCACATTAGTAAACAGTACACTATATTTATATGTAGTACACACAACATTGGTAGAAGGTACACAACACCTTAGTACACACAACATGAGGATGTAGTGTTCTACACTATATCCGTGTGTCCCATCCTTTTACCAAATCAAACAAAATAAATGAAAACATCGTACTTTTCTTCTTTTCGTTTCACTGAAGCGTGATAGTTATATGGCAGTTTCTCCATTTCTTTACACAGTCTTTTGTTTTTGTTGAATACTGCAAGGTCTTTTGGGCTGCAAGGGTTAGGTAGTAGGGCAGACAAGGCAGTGCCATCAGTAACTAAAATGAGTGGATGAGAGGATGGAAGGATGGAAGGATGGAAGTGGAGGAGTGGATGGAGGATGAGAGGAGGAGTGGGAGTGGAGGATGAGAGAGGAGTGGATGAGAGGAGGAGTGGAGGAGTGGATGGGAGGATGGGAGGAGGAGATGTAGTCACTTTACACTGTGTGGTAAATACAGCCTGTTCCTTGTCTGACCACCAAACTATTGTTAGAACTCTGCACTGCAGATCCTTGATCTTCTGCTGGACTTACATGCACTGTTTGTATGTGGCCTTGGAGAGAAGCAGATGCTAAAGGAATTAACTGTAAAACGTGACTGAGGCTGTCAGAAGCGTCGGTGAGGCAGATCCTGCCCCGGGCGGTCCGGGGGAGGTGCCTCTCTCCTTCCCCCAGAACGGAGCTCCCTTGCTGGCCACACATAGCCCCATGTGCAGGCTACAACCAGGCACCTCACCACCTCGCTCTCACGTCTCCCTCTCATCAGCCTCCCTCCCTCCCTCCCTCCCTCACCGTCCCTCCCTCCCTCCCTCCCTCCCTCCCTCCCCGTCCCTCCCTCCCGTCCCTCCCTCCCTCCCTCCCTCCCTCCCTCCCTCCCTCCCTCCCATCCCTCCCTCCCTCCCTCCCTCTCTCTCTCTCTCTCTCTCCCCCTCCCTCCCTCCCTCCCCCTCTATACTCTTGTTCCTCTAGAGAGGGAAGATAAGGTATCTGAAGCCGCACTGCAACGTTCAGTGGACGTCTGCACGCACACACGCACTCAAAGCACACACACCACACACTCTAAACACACCTCAAAGCACACACACACACACACTCAAAGCACACACACAAACTCTAAACACACACACTCACACACACACACACTCAAAGCACACACACTTATAACACACACACACACACTCTAAACACACATACACTCATAACACACACAAACTCAAAACACACACACTCAAAGCACACACACACACACACACTCGAAACACACACACTTATAACACACACACACTCTAAACACACACACTTATAACACACACACACACACTCTAAACACACATACACTCATAACACACACAAACTCAAAACACACACACTCAAACACACACACACACCACACACTCGAAACACACACACTTATAACACACACACACACTCTAAACACACACACTTATAACACACACACACACACACTCTAAACACACACACTCATAACACACCACAAACTCAAAACACACACACTCAACACACACACACACACACACACACTCGAAACACACACACTTATAACACACACACACACTCTTAACACACACACTTATAACACCACCACACACTCTAACACACACACTCATAACACACACAACCACACACACACACACACTCATAACACACACCACACACACTCTAACACCACACACCACTCATAACACACACACACACACACACACTCATACACACACACACACACACACCTCCATCCTCTCTGCATAGCCCAGTGAGGGCCCTCAGCTCAGGGGTGGTGGGGGGGGGCGGGGCTGACACATTTCTGCTAACAATCACATCACACACAGAGACCCACATTCCTACTTCCTGAGCTCCCCCCCAACCCCCCCCACCACCTCCATAGGAAGCCAGTGCAACTAAATATGCACAGGTCAGTCCTGCAGAGATCCATAAAGTGATTCTTAAAGTGATCGCATCCATTTTGGTATTGTTGTCGATACTGTAAATGTGTATTTATGGTTAAAATGTATATAAAATGTACAAGTAACTGAACCACAACCACTGTATGAAGCTCTATCATTATATGCACTCTGCTGTGCCTGAAGTGCTGTTCCTCTGGTTATACCTCATCTACTCTTCATCCTCCATACTCTTCATCCTCAGGGTGAAAGTCATCCACCTCAAGTCATGTGCTGGGCTGTGCTGCCCCCTAGTGCTGGGCTGTGCTGTCCCCTAGTGCTGTGCTGCCCCCTAGTGCTGTGCTGCCCCCCTAGTGCTGTGCTGCCCCCTAGTGCTGTGCTCTGCCCCCTAGTGCTGGGCTGTGCTGCCCCCTAGTGCTGTGCTGTCCCCCTAGTGCTGGGCTGTGCTGTCCCCTAGTGCTGTGCTGTCCCCTAGTGCTGGGCTGTCCCCTAGTGCTGGGCTGTGCTGCCCCCTAGTGCTGGGCTGTGCTGCCCCCTAGTGCTGGGCTGCCCCCTAGTGCTGGGCTGTGCTGCCCCCTAGTGCTGTGCTGCCCCCTAGTGCTGTGCTGCTCCCTAGTGCTGTGCTGCCCCCTAGTGCTGTGCTGCCCCCTAGTGCTGTGCTGCCCCCTAGTGCTGTGCTGCCCCCTAGTGCTGGGCTGTGCTGCCCCCTAGTGCTGGGCTGTGCTGCCCCCTAGTGCTGGGCTGTACTGCCCCCTAGTGCTGGGCTGCCCCCTAGTGCTGAGCTGTGCTGCCCCCATGTGTTGGGCTGTGCTGCCCCCTAGTGCTGAGCTGCTCCCTAGTGCTGGGCTGTGCTGCCCCCTAGTGCTGTGCTGCTCCCTAGTGCTGGGCTGGGCTGCCCCCTAGTGCTGTGCTGCCCCCTAGTGCTGTGCTGCCCCCTAGTGCTGTGCTGCCCCCTAGTGCTGTGCTGCCCCCTAGTGCTGGGCTGTGCTGCCCCCTAGTGCTGTGCTGCCCCCTAGTGCTGGGCTGTGCTGCCCCCTAGTGCTGGGCTGTGCTGCCCCCTAGTGCTGTGCTGTGCTGCCCCCTAGTGCTGGGCTGTGCTGTCCCCTAGTGCTGGGCTGTGCTGCCCCCTAGTGCTGGGCTGTGCTGCCCCCTAGTGCTGTGCTGTGCTGCCCCCTAGTGCTGTGCTGCCCCCTAGTGCTGGGCTGTGCTGCCCCCTAGTGCTGGGCTGTGCTGCCCCCTAGTGCTGGGCTGCCCCCTAGTGCTGGGCTGTCCCCTAGTGCTGGGCTGTGCTGCCCCCTAGTGCTGGGCTGCGCTGTCCCCTAGTGCTGGGCTGTGCTGCCCCCTAGTGCTGGGCTGTGCTGCCCCCTAGTGCTGGGCTGTGCTGTCCCCTAGTGCTGGGCTGTGCTGTCCCCTAGTGCTGGCTGTGCTGTCCCCCTAGTGCTGGGCTGTGCTGTCCCCTAGTGCTGGGCTGTGCTGTCCCCTAGTGCTGTGCTGCTCCCTAGTGCTGTGCTGCCCCCTAGTGCTGTGCTGCCCCCTAGTGCTGGGCTGTGCTGCCCCCTAGTGCTGAGCTGTGCTGTCCCCTAGTGCTGGGCTGTGCTGTCCCCTAGTGCTGTGCTGTCCCCTAGTGCTGGGCTGTGCTGTCCCCTAGTGCTGGGCTGTGCTGTCCCCTAGTGCTGTGCTGCTCCCTAGTGCTGTGCTGCCCCCTAGTGCTGTGCTGCCCCCTAGTGCTGGGCTGTACTGCCCCCTAGTGCTGAGCTGTGCTGTCCCCTAGTGCTGGGCTGTGCTGCCCCCTAGTGCTGTGCTGTCCCCTAGTGCTGGGCTGTGCTGTCCCCTAGTGCTGGGCTGTTCTGCCCCCTAGTGCTGTGCTGCCCCCTAGTGCTGGGCTGACAGTAGTTCACCATGTGGACAGAGGTGTGGGCCGATGCCTATGAAGATGTCTAAACATTTATTAAAAACATATATGAACGCATGCAAAAATCCTCCTTATAGGATAACACATCAGATTACAGTAAATACAGTGTCAAGGTGAATGCTTCTTCTAGTCAGTCTATTTATCTAATTAGAGTGAATTCAGAAGTAGAATGAAAGATAGGTATGATGGTATAACCACGAGAGAGAGAGAGAGAGAGAGAGAGAGAGAGTGAGAGAGGATAGAGGGTGAGAGAGAGAGAGGGAGAGGGAGAGAGAGAGAGAGAGAGAGAGGAGAGAAGGAGAGAAGGAGAGAAGGAGAGAGGATGAGAAGGAGAGAAGGAGAGAGGATGAGAGAGAGAGGACAGAGAGAGAGACAGAGAGAGACAGAGAGAGAGACAGAGAGAGAGAGAGGAAAATACATCAGGCCTGGTGTCTCCAGGTCGCAGCAGAAAACGTTTCTGAGGAGAAGAGAGTTTCTAGAACATTCCCTGATTCTGAAGCTCCACTCACCTCCGACCCCAACATGACCAACACTCTGCAGCCACGAAACAACAACCTCAGGCCTTCACTCATTCATCACCACACCAAAGGCCTTCACTCATTCATCATCACACCAAATCTTTTCCAAACATCCTTATGATCGATGCTGTTCTGATAGCAGTTTGAGGATGTGACTGTGTTTGACGCCTTCAGGCTTAGAACAGCAGGAAACACTGAGAGCTGCTGCAGAGCTCTCCAATGTCAACAAACACTCAGGTATGTATACCTAAGTAACACACCTGTATAACACACCTGTATAACACACCTGTATAACACACCTGTATAACACACCTGTATAACACACCTGTATAACACACCTGTATAACACACCTGTATAACACACCTGTTTAACACAGCTGTATAACACACCTGTATAACACACCTGTTTAACACACCTGTATAACACACCTGTTTAACACAGCTGTATATCACACCATTAATAAGGCCCATTCACACCAAGAACAACTATAAGAATGAGTCCACACTATACTGCTGAATTGTATCGTTGGGATCACTTTCACACACAAAAACAAAAACATGATTAGAAAAAAAGATTACTTCTGGAAATGAAAACAACATTACCAGTATGTGTCTGAACCCCGGCTACCACGTTAGTGGTTCACATTATTCACGGAGATAGAGCAGTGTGGTGGAACATGAGCTCAACGGACATTATTCACGTGCTCTTTGAACAGGAGAACTAACGTAGGGAATCTGTCATCTATTTGGGAAGATTGGGCTAGGAACGTTTGGAAGCTAAAGTTGTTGTCACGCCACACACTCGCCACACACTGGCCACATTCTGTGAGCGTAAGCAGACTTTGGCGTGCGTGTGCATCGCGTGTAGATTCTGTATGCCGTGTCAAGACAATATGCTCTACATTATGTGTGTGTTCTAGGCGTGCGGTGGGACTGCTCTCTAATCTGCCAGCCCGCTGGCTCGGGATGAGGTGTCGGTGATGCGCCAGACGATTAAGTTTCCAGGTCGGTTTCCCGTCCCTCGTTCTCCACAGCTCATCTGGAGCAGGAGATGAAGGGAGAGATCAGACCATGGTCCACTGGGGACGGGAGGCTGTGGCCAGGCCGAGGGTTTGTGAAGCCTGCGGATGAGTGAGGAGTGTGTAAAGAGACCGTTTAGCACCAGAGTACAAAGTATCCGTGGTTTTATGTGAGGATATAATCGAGGTCTACGCTGGACTGTGACGTGTACAGGAACCGGGAGACGCTGGATTCTGCTGCTGCATTCTTATTGTGTTGATACGAATCATCAGATTGACGTTTAGACTGTAGTTCTTTGTCTTTAATCTATTATATTTTTATATAATTTAAGTCTGAGAAGTTAATCAATTGAAAATGTATCTCAATCAGTGCACCACCATGAGGAATTGTTATAGCAGAGAAGAATACAAGTTTTGTAAATAAATAATATCATGATATCTTGGTTCTGCCCTGTCAGGTTATCTCCTGTTCAGCAGTTGGACTTCACTGTCACACTGTCACGCCCTAACTGCTGCAACAGAGATGATTGAACAAAGATTGCTAAAGCGATCCAACGTGACACTCAAAGAATTAATAATATTATAAGAGGCATAGCAGTTCATCATGTTTTAAATGATCTGCTTGTCATATTTACACAATGTTAGTCTTCCCCACCTAGGCAATAGGCCTACAGCAACATCACAAATCAATAAGTGGCCTGATAATTACATTCTAAACGTGTTATGCAAAAACATGTCTATTCTCATCACGTTGACAATTACAGTCTGTTACTTCCAAAATCAACAAACTGAACTTTCCCACAAATGTCAAATCAGCGTCATCAAAGTCAACACTCACGTTCCTCCTCAGGCCAAACTGGCAGACGCGCTGACATGCGATGGTAACAAGATGACCTGTCGGTCCGTCTGAACCTGGGCTCAGCCTAGCAACCCGCCCAGTCCCCCTGCCTAGCATCCCACCTCAGCCTGTTACACAGCTTGTTACACTGTTGTTACGCTGTTGTTACGCTGTTCTTACACTGTTGTTACGCTGTTGTTACACTGTTGTTACACTGTTGCAGAGATGGGACGTAACTGTACTTAGAGATTTTTCTGATATCAGTACAACTTTTTACTTTTTGTAGTCATGGTTACGATGGAGTATTTTTAAACATGAGTATCAGTAGCCTACTTCTACTTGAGTGAAGGGTGTGTGTACTTTTGCAGAAAACTTGGTTTAGTATTTTTAAGTTGTGTAATAGACAACTAATGTTTTTGTAAACCTAAATGTACACAAATATCTGTACTTTCTACTTCTTACATTTTAAAGCCAGGCTTGTTTAATATTATTTTTTGTCATTCATTCTTTCATTTCCTGGCTCACATTGTTATAGCGTTGTTATAATGCTGTTATTATGTTGTTATAACATTATTATTATGTTGTAATAACACTTATTACACTGTTATTACACTGTTATTACACAAAAATAAAAGTAATACTCCCCGATTGGTATTTATTTGGCAAAAACACACACAGTAGCCCCTTTGCCAACACCCTCCTGTGGTTATTTCATCCAAAACACACATACTAACCACCTTGAAAATTTCAGCCAAAAACGCCATACTAAACATGAATCATACATTGTGAAGTGCCAAAGGGAAGAATCATAAGAGCATGAAGTTAAACAAGTTACAATTGAACAACATGAACCTTAAAAGTGCACGAGTGTACCTGTGGAAGAGCAAACAACAGTAAACTACCTCACAGCGAGTACAATAATTTTAAATCAGTTACAGCTAACCAACAAGAGCAGCAGGTCTCTAAGTAAGAGTCCTTGTGATCCTGGACATCATGTCCAGCAGATCTTTCCTAGGTACTGTTGGCAAAGGCGCTACTGTGTGTGTTTTTGCAGAAAAAAATACAAATCGGGTACTATTACTTTTTTTTGTGAACAAAATACCAAAGGGGTTCGAGCCAGCTCAGTCAAAGGATTTCTCTGAGTTCAAGGGTTTGGGTGGATTTGATCCCATGCTGTTGGGATTTGCTTGTCTGCATGCTTATCCATTAGACCACTGGGGCCCCATATATCCAGCATGTGAAGGTAGAATTTATCTTTTAAAAAGTGCTCTGCTTAAAGAGGTACTATTGTGTTTTGCATGCCAGAAACTAAGCATGGGGTACACTGCCTCCAGCCAGATTTGAACCGGAGGGGTCAGGACTCAAGATCCCATGCATATCCACTAGGCCACCAGGGCCTTGCTGAATTTCCCTCGGAATTGAATTATGTCTTTATGAATTCCACTAGAAAACATAAGTTCAATGTTCAATTGAAAGCTTTCATATAAAAGCACTTTGGGGGATATGAACCCTCAACCTCCTGATCTGTAGTCATACTCTCTAACCATGTATCCAACCTTACAACCACAAAAGTTGCATTTGGACAGTCACACTTTGTCAGAATCACTCACTCATTTGTAAAACACACCTGACAATCGTTGGTCTTGATTGGCATTCAGATCGCATGGCCATTAGCATCAATCAAGATGAACCAGATCTAATGCAACAATCCTCAGGATAGAAACAGTTAGCAGATCTAGCTCTATGTATATGGTTTTTGGCTGAAATTTAAAAAGGGCTTGTTATGTGTGTTTTGGATGAAATAACCACTGGGGGTGTTGGCAAAGGGGCTACTATGCGCGTTTTTGCCAAAACAATACCAATTGGGGAGTATGAATTTTTCAGTCTGAAAAAAATACGTAAGGGGTTAGTATGACGTTTTGGGCTGAAATTACCAAAGGGCTTAGTATGGGTGTTTTGGATGAAATAACCACTGGGGGTGTTGGCAAAGGGGCTACTATGCGTGTTTCTGCCCAAAAAATACCAATCGGGGAGTATGCCTGTTTTTTCCCCAAAAATACGTAAGGGGTTAGTATGACGTTTTGGGCTGAAATTACGAAAGGGCTTAGTATGGGTGTTTTGGATGAAATAACCACTGGGGGTGTTGGCAAAGGGGCTACGGTGCGTGTTTTTGCCAAAAACAGACCAATCGGGGAGTATGAATTTTTCAGTCTGAAAAAAATACGTAAGGGGTTAGTATGACGTTTTGGGCTGAAATTACCAAAGGGCTTAGTATGGGTGTTTTGGATGAAATAACCACTGGGGGTGTTGGCAAAGGGGCTACGGTGCGTGTTTTTGCCAAAAACAGACCAATCGGGGAGTATGAATTTTTCAGTCTGAAAAAAATACGTAAGGGGTTAGTATGACGTTTTGGGCTGAAATTACCAAAGGGCTTAGTATGGGTGTTTTGGATGAAATAACCACTGGGGGTGTTGGCAAAGGGGCTACTATGCGTGTTTCTGCCCAAAAAATACCAATCGGGGAGTATGCCTGTTTTTTCCCCAAAATTACGTAAGGGGTTAGTATGACGTTTTGGGCTGAAATTACCAAAGGGCTTAGTATGGGTGTTTTGGATGAAATAACCACTGGGGGTGTTGGCAAAGGGGCTACTATGCGTGTTTCTGCCCAAAAAATACCAATCGGGGAGTATGCCTGTTTTTTCCCCAAAAATACGTAAGGGGTTGTTAGTATGACGTTTTGGGCTGAAATTACCAAAGGGCTTAGTATGGGTGTTTTGGATGAAATAACCACTGGGGGTGTTGGCAAAGGGGCTACTATGCGTGTTTCTGCCCAAAAAATACCAATCGGGGAGTATGCCTGTTTTTTCCCCAAAAATACGTAAGGGGTTAGTATGACAATTTGGGCTGAAATTACCAAAGGGCTTAGTATGGGTGTTTTGGATGAAATAACCACTGGGGGTGTTGGCAAAGGGGCTACGGTGCGTGTTTTTGCCAAAAACAGACCAATCGGGGAGTATGAATTTTTCAGTCTGAAAAAAATACGTAAGGGGTTAGTATGACGTTTTGGGCTGAAATTACCAAAGGGCTTAGTATGGGTGTTTTGGATGAAATAACCACTGGGGGTGTTGGCAAAGGGGCTACTATGCGTGTTTCTGCCCTAAAAATACCAATCGGGGAGTATGCCTGTTTTAAAAAAAAATACGTAAGGGGTTAGTATGACGTTTTGGGCTGAAATTACCAAAGGGCTTAGTATGGGTGTTTTGGATGAAATAACCACTGGGGGTGTTGGCAAAGGGGCTACGGTGCGTGTTTTTGCCAAAAACAGACCAATCGGGGAGTATGAATTTTTCACTCTGAAAAAAATACGTAAGGGGTTAGTATGACGTTTTGGGCTGAAATTACCAAAGGGCTTAGTATGGGTGTTTTGGATGAAATAACCACTGGGGGTGTTGGCAAAGGGGCTACTATGCGTGTTTCTGCCCTAAAAATACCAATCGGGGAGTATGCCTGTTTTTAAAAAAAAATACGTAAGGGGTTAGTATGACGTTTTGGGCTGAAATTACCAAAGGGCTTAGTATGGGTGTTTTGGATGAAATAACCATTGGGGGTGTTGGCAAAGGGGCTACTATGCGTGTTTCTGCCCAAAAAATACCAATCGGGGAGTATGCCTGTTTTTTCCCCAAAAATACGTAAGGGGTTAAGTATGACAATTTGGGCTGAAATTACCAAAGGGCTTAGTATGGGTGTTTTGGATGAAATAACCACTGGGGGTTTTGGCAAAGGGGCTACGGTGCGTATTTTTGCCAAAAACAGACCAATCGGGGAGTATGAATTTTTCAGTCTGAAAAAAAAACAAAAACAGACACGCACCGTAGCCCCTTTGCCAACACCCCCAGTGGTTATTTCATCCAAAACACCCATACTAAGCCCTTTGGTAATTTCAGCCCAAAACGTCATACTAACCCCTTACGTATTTTTGGGGGAAAAAACAGGCATACTCCCCGATTGGTATTTTTTGGGCAGAAACACGCATAGTAGCCCCTTTGCCAACACCCCCAGTGGTTATTTCATCCAAAACACCCATACTAAGCCCTTTGGTAATTTCAGCCCAAAACGTCATACTAACCCCTTACGTATTTTTTTCAGACTGAAAAATTCATACTCCCCGATTGGTCTGTTTTTGGCAAAAACACGCACCGTAGCCCCTTTGCCAACACCCCCAGTGGTTATTTCATCCAAAACACCCATACTAAGCCCTTTGGTAATTTCAGCCCAAAACGTCATACTAACCCCTTACGTATTTTTGGGGGAAAAAACAGGCATACTCCCCGATTGGTATTTTTTGGGCAGAAACACGCATAGTAGCCCCTTTGCCAACACCCCCAGTGGTTATTTCATCCAAAACACCCATACTAAGCCCTTTGGTAATTTCAGCCCAAAACGTCATACTAACCCCTTACGTATTTTTTTCAGACTGAAAAATTCATACTCCCCGATTGGTCTGTTTTTGGCAAAAACACGCATAGTAGCCCCTTTGCCAACACCCTCAGTGGTTATTTCATCCAAAACACCCATACTAAGCCCTTTGGTAATTTCAGCCCAAAACGTCATACTAACCCCTTACGTATTTTTGGGGGAAAAAACAGGCATACTCCCCGATTGGTATTTTTTTGGCAGAAACACGCATAGTAGCCCCTTTGCCAACACCCCCAGTGGTTATTTCATCCAAAACACCCATACTAAGCCCTTTGGTAATTTCAGCCCAAAACGTCATACTAACCCCTTACGTATTTTGGGGAAAAAAACAGGCATACTCCCCGATTGGTATTTTTTGGGCAGAAACACGCATAGTAGCCCCTTTGCCAACACCCCCAGTGGTTATTTCATCCAAAACACCCATACTAAGCCCTTTGGTAATTTCAGCCCAAAACGTCATACTAACCCCTTACGTATTTTTTTCAGACTGAAAAATTCATACTCCCCGATTGGTCTGTTTTTGGCAAAAACACGCATAGTAGCCCCTTTGCCAACACCCCCAGTGGTTATTTCATCCAAAACACCCATACTAAGCCCTTTGGTAATTTCAGCCCAAAACGTCATACTAACCCCTTACGTATTTTTGGGGAAAAAACAGGCATACTCCCCGATTGGTATTTTTTTGGCAGAAACACGCATAGTAGCCCCTTTGCCAACACCCCCAGTGGTTATTTCATCCAAAACACCCATACTAAGCCCTTTGGTAATTTCAGCCCAAAACGTCATACTAACCCCTTACGTATTTTTTTCAGACTGAAAAATTCATACTCCCCGATTGGTCTGTTTTTGGCAAAAACACGCACCGTAGCCCCTTTGCCAACACCCCCAGTGGTTATTTCATCCAAAACACCCATACTAAGCCCTTTGGTAATTTCAGCCCAAAACGTCATACTAACCCCTTACGTATTTTTGGGGGAAAAAACAGGCATACTCCCCGATTGGTATTTTTTTGGCAGAAAACACGCATAGTAGCCCCTTTGCCAACACCCCCAGTGGTTATTTCATCCAAAACACCCATACTAAGCCCTTTGGTAATTTCAGCCCAAAACGTCATACTAACCCCTTACGTATTTTTTCAGACTGAAAAATTCATACTCCCCGATTGGTCTGTTTTTGGCAAAAACACGCATAGTAGCCCCTTTGCCAACACCCCCAGTGGTTATTTCATCCAAAACACCCATACTAAGCCCTTTGGTAATTTCAGCCCAAAACGTCATACTAACCCCTTACGTATTTTTTTCAGACTGAAAAATTCATACTCCCCGATTGGTCTGTTTTTGGCAAAAACACGCACTAGTAGCCCCTTTGCCAACACCCCCAGTGGTTATTTCATCCAAAACACCCATACTAAGCCCTTTGGTAATTTCAGCCCAAAACGTCATACTAACCCTTTACGTATTTTTTTCAGACTGAAAAATTCATACTCCCCGATTGGTCTGTTTTTGGCAAAAACACGCATCGTAGCCCCTTTGCCAACACCCCCAGTGGTTATTTCATCCAAAACACCCATACTAAGCCCTTTGGTAATTTCAGCCCAAAACGTCATACTAACCCCTTACGTATTTTTGGGGAAAAAACAGGCATACTCCCCGATTGGTATTTTTTTGGGCAGAAACACGCATAGTAGCCCCTTTGCCAACACCCCCAGTGGTTATTTCATCCAAAACACCCATACTAAGCCCTTTGGTAATTTCAGCCCAAAACGTCATACTAACCCCTTACGTATTTTTTTCAGACTGAAAAATTCATACTCCCCGATTGGTCTGTTTTTGGCAAAAACACGCATAGTAGCCCCTTTGCCAACACCCCCAGTGGTTATTTCATCCAAAACACCCATACTAAGCCCTTTGGTAATTTCAGCCCAAAACGTCATACTAACCCCTTACGTATTTTTTTCAGACTGAAAAATTCATACTCCCCGATTGGTCTGTTTTTGGCAAAAACACGCACCGTAGCCCCTTTGCCAACACCCCCAGTGGTTATTTCATCCAAAACACCCATACTAAGCCCTTTGGTAATTTCAGCCCAAAACGTCATACTAACCCCTTACGTATTTTTGGGGAAAAAACAGGCATACTCCCCGATTGGTATGTTTTTGGCAAAAACACGCATAGTAGCCCCTTTGCCAACACCCCCAGTGGTTATTTCATCCAAAACACCCATACTAAGCCCTTTGGTAATTTCAGCCCAAAACGTCATACTAACCCCTTACGTATTTTTTTCAGACTGAAAAATTCATACTCCCCGATTGGTCTGTTTTTGGCAAAAACACGCACCGTAGCCCCTTTGCCAACACCCCCAGTGGTTATTTCATCCAAAACACCCATACTAAGCCCTTTGGTAATTTCAGCCCAAAACGTCATACTAACCCCTTACGTATTTTTGGGGAAAAAACAGGCATACTCCCCGATTGGTATTTTTTTGGCAGAAAACACGCATAGTAGCCCCTTTGCCAACACCCCCAGTGGTTATTTCATCCAAAACACCCATACTAAGCCCTTTGGTAATTTCAGCCCAAAACGTCATACTAACCCCTTATCGTTTTTTGGGGAAAAAAACAGGCATACTCCCCGATTGGTCTGTTTTTGGCAAAAACACGCACCGTAGCCCCTTTGCCAACACCCCCAGTGGTTATTTCATCCAAAACACCCATACTAAGCCCTTTGAAAATTTCCCCTTTGAGTATTTTTAAGTTGTGTAATAGACAACAAATGTTTTTTAGCCTAAATGTACCTAGATGTGTCTACGGGTGATACGTCAACACACGTGACATAACTAACGCCCACTAAGTGGAAAATCAAACAAACAAATGTGAAAAACAAACACTGTGAAATCCTAACCAGCCCGGAGGCTGAGCCTCTTTATCTCGACATCAACTATCTAGTTTGATCTGCTTCCTGTCAACTCCACCGACCTTAGTCACTCTGCTGGAGATAATGGAGCAGCGGAGGGATCCACCGACCTTAGTCACTCTGCTGGAGATAATGGAGCAGCGGAGGGATCCAGCAACCTCGTCAGGCATGCAGGAGCGGGAACCTGCTATTTTATCTCAGATTGGCCACATATTTATGTGTGTATGTGTGTGTGTGTGTGTGTGTTTGTGTTTGTGAACGAGAAAGAGAGAGAGAGAGGTCGCGTATGTTCGTGCAAAAGAGTTAAGAGACTGTACGTATTTATGTATCGTGTCCGTGCACGCTGACAGACTAGTAGTTAAATTGTAACCAGGCACTCTTTCTGTCTGAGCACGTGAGAATCATCACACAGCCGCATCACCAACGTCAAGTTCTTGTTTCTGTTTTTATTCCGCCCAGAAGATGGCGACACACTCCGTGTCTCGTGACCACTGCTGTTCTCAAACGTTTTGATGGTCGCAGTCCTCACAGAAATATACACATCTGTAAAAAAGAATCTCATGGATTAGAGAACATGCATATGTAGGCTGTTTTATTTGTAAAACCCTTCAGATCATAAAACCAAATGTTCATGAGATAAGTGGTCTCATCGATCAAAGTCCTTCCTTAAGATAGAAAGAAGTTCACAAGCTCATTGTCAAAATGTTGTTTTACCCAAATGATGAGGCTAGGTGGCGCTACAACACCGCGGCAGATTCCCAGTGTTGTCGCCCAAGCCTCTTCTGTCCAATCAATTTCTCAGGTGGATTGGAGCTGGACTATCTATCAAATACAAAATGCTCGATCAAATTGTGTCTAATGGATCTCTCCATCAACAGCTGTTTGTATGGCCTCCTTTGTAACACCTTGGAGGGCATACGGTTAAGGCTGTCACGGGTGAAAGGTTGCCAAACTGATCATTCCACCGTAACGGCAACAACGAAATAGCATAACAATGACCCAGTGCCACTAACCGGCTCCACGTGCACTGGTTCTGGGTGTGTACGGGGCTGTGTACGGGGCTGTGTACGGGGCTGTGTACGGGGCACGGGGACTTCACTACCAGCAGGTAGATATTTGAAATTAAACAGCAATTCAACTTTATTTTGATCATTTAAATCATAGGCCTACATCCGTCACCTTATAAGATGATATGGATGGCTAATGCCGTGCCTATTGGAAATATGACCTTTTACACTCAATCTATTTGTTGTGCTTTTGGGTGAGGGAGAGAGAGACGTGAGGAGGGAGATTAAAAACGGTCTAAGGTTGAAGAAGATTCATAGTCTAGATCTGTGTTTTGTTTAGTCTATTAGATAAAAATGTGTACAGTAACAGTTAGGCCTACTAAAACACATATCAGCTGTTTGATCAAATGACTACACATATAGCCTACACATAGGCCTACTGTATGCCTAAATATCTATCAGATCTAAAACCCTAACAATTCTCACATTTTTCATACACCACATCATACATCTGATAAGCAAGAATACGAAGAAGACCGTGACAAATGGGGCTGTTTGGATCAGTCTGGCGATTGTTTATTTGTCGATTTAGGTTACAGGCTGCAGCGCTCCAGTGAGCAAATGCTCACGTTTAACAACCCACCAAGGGACGTATGAGCTTAAATGTTTTAGTGATAAAATATTTAAATGCAACTGTCCAAATGTGGTGTCCCGTATACTTTTTACAGGCTGTGTCTGGAACGGTTCTTTCTGAACACGAGACTTCGCGGTTGTCCTTTAAGGTGTGTTCTTGCCCCGGTGCGTGAGGATGCTGTTCGGTTACCGGCCGCTGAGTGGCGATGCATCTGACATATCAACGTGAGAATCCGGTTCAACATTATTGCAGACGCTCCGTCGCCTTCCGTGCAATAAAGCGGAGTGAGATATGGAAGGCGCCAGGTGAGCCATAGACAGAGCAATTGAGATACTCTGTGTCATGTTTACCCCTCTGCCATAGCGCCATAGTCGCTACTTATTAACCGTACAATATACAAATAAAGATATGACGTTGATAACCCCATGACTGGGCGCAGTGGAGGCAATCTAGTTATTTTACATTCTTTACTGTTCACGTTGGCCCCGACATAAACAATCAGTCAATAGGCTACTCAGCACGCACCATAAAAGCGTGCACGAGGCTAGTTGCACGTCCCGTGTCCGGTGAGGGTCTCCAGGCTGAGAGGAGCGCGCTGCTTCTTATCTTAACAGGATTTCTTTACTCTTTGAACATACTTTCAACGGGTGCTTGAGGCCCGTATTTCCGAGCGGAGAATGTGAGGGAGAGACGGTTAAGCGCGGTACCACGGCCCGGCAAAGACTTGCGTTGACACATGAAAGTTGCAGCAATGGCATCATGACAGGCTAAACTATCCATGATGTTTCCCGCCATATGAAAACACAATCTGACACATGGAAACGTATGAAGACAGCATTTCAATATTTTATTGAAACTTTCAAGAACACATCGTTGATGTTGTAAACTAGACAAAATCAAATACAACATAACCCAATGACAACTTTAGAAACACAAAAGAAACCTTCATATTTTTTATTAGATGCGCACTTCTACTATCAGGCTGCAATGTATTTTTTTTAACAGAAAATTCGTCAATTTTGTCACACTTAGACGAAAGACTTTTTTTTTAATTCTCAAAGAAAAATGATTCATCAACATTTTCAAGCCATTGGTGCAGTGTGCTGGAGCACGTGAACACACGAAGACAACAGGTAAAATACAATGGCACGTGAGTGTTTGCTAAAAGAGCTTCTCTGAGCTTGAGGGAGTTGGGGAGTTACGGGGGAGTCCATATTCAAGGAGATATAAAATGCAGATGACAAAACAAGGATATTAACCCACAAACTATCTTTACACAGGTATATCGACAATAAATTAAGGACAAATCCCTAAAAACAAACTACTCCGTTTTATTTACACGCAATATCAATATGAAATAATTACATAAATATTTTATATATCACTATTTACATTTATAATCAATATTACCTTTCAGTTTTATTTCAGATTCCCTTTGCCCTTTTGAACGCGCTGATTTCGGCATGCGAGTTGGGCATTTGCCATCATAGAAGCGTACAACGTCGGCTGTGTCTGGTCGACTTTAAACAAGTGCCAGAATTTGGATCCAAAATGTGTGGATTCATTCTTATTTTTTTTAATGAAAGAAACGAGTTAATTGGAATCTGTTTTGTAAAATTATTTTTTGGGAACATTTGACGTAAGTAATCTTAATTTTCTTTCTTCACAATTTGAATTTGACGTTAGACTGGCTTCAAGGGGGTGAGCGTGAACTGTAAAACCTAGTCCTGCACGAGACACTGTCTGTAGGCTGCAGGCTGTCATGCAGTCACCATCTTATGAACAGGATAATATGCACCTCAAATGGTCTAGTTATGTCATTAATAGGCCTACATCAAAACGCAGCAGTGTTTCTTACATTATGGGAAGTGTGTTCAAATAGATTTACAAATTCGGAGTGCACGTGAACTCAAACCAATTTCGTTACCTCAGCAACTCGACATTTGTAATACATTTAGACACAGCAGCAATGTTTCTTAGATCTGTGAAATCTCATCCATGCCAAACTTTCAGTTTCAATACTTGTACGGTATTCAAAGAACAGGATAATTCAAAAGTGTTTAGTTTAAATTAACAAAAAAAGAGAAACATACATATCAGATGTGTATTTAACCAAAGTGCATTTTCAAAAATCGAAACTGTTCAAATATGTCCGTTTTTCTAAACCCGCATTCTCTAGAACGGTGTCGTCATACCGAGTCCTTATCGCCCCGCGTGATCAATATCATCACAACAACTAACAGCAAAAAAAAATGAAAGTGGTGAAAGTCTACGGGGACACGCTCCGCGCGCTGTCCTGTTTGGAATCGAGTCCGCTGACCAGACGCTGAATACTCTGCAGCTCGTTACTGGCGTCTTTCTCAGAGCAAGTTTTAGGAGAAATTGAGGAGATGGTGGACGAGCGACTTGTCACTTCCGAGGTCGAGTCCAGGGTGGCCGAGACGGGACTGGTGGTCATGCCGTCTCCCTTCAACTCTGACCCTCCGCCGGCCATGGACGGGATGGCGGTGGTCAGCAAGGTGCTGTCCGGGACGGTCATAGGGATGGAGTACGGGCTGTACCGGAGGCGCGGCCGCACCGCGTTTCAGGAACGGGTGTCGGTGGACGGAGGAGGAGGCTGCGGAGGACGCGGCAGCGGCAGCCGCCATGTAGGTGTAAGGATACGGGAACAGACTACCGAACGGAGACATGGCAAGGCCCTGCGGAGAGAAAAACGGGGATATAAATATTAATATCACATAAATATGATCGTTTCATATTCTCCATGTTGATACAAACACGCCTGTTTTTGATCCCCCTGTGTTTGGACCCCTAGTGCGCGGAACTGAGAGAGGAATTGAGGTCATGGTTCGCGTGAGTGAGCAATAAGATTCTACACACGTGATCTAATGCATACAATGGTGGAATTTTATCATCGGAGATGGTAACTTGCATAAATGCAATGGCGCTACATGTAAACTGTATAGCTTAGGGTGTAACCACGAGCCTATATATTGACCTATTTATTTCCTGCTTATAGCATACGTATCGTGGACCTATGCCTCGCGCTGAAGGAAACAAGGGAAAAGTTTCCGAGAGTGTAATTGACAGAACAATCTGTTTTCAGTGAAACGGGATATCCTGTTTTTATATATCTTTGCAAAGAGTTAATGAATTGTTAATCCAAATAAAAATTCTTTATGTATGATGCTGCTCATTAAACACAGAAAATAGTACTTCAGATCCGTCGTCGTTAACACGTCTCTTGTGAAAGTACAAATCCAGTCTGTTCTGTATTAACAAATATCTGTTTTCCCTCCCCGAACCAGTGGACCATTTGAAACATTTTGCAACAGTTCCTTTTAAAACAACTTAATGAGTTGACATCAACGCTGACGGTGTCTAGGTGGCCTGTCTCCGGGTCAACATCAACAACAGCCTCAAGTTATCTTCATAATCCTACACCGAGTGAAACGCGGTAGCCTATGAAACGGGCCTGTTATATAACAATCTTGATGATAACTTCACCGCCGCATCATAACGCGTCAAAACACAGTAAAGACTAAAGAAATGAAGCTGTGAGATATATCTAGTCCCCTATATATAATACATCTTACATATTTCTATAAATAAATCTGTATTTCTGATCTGAACCATTACGTGTGTTCACCAAAGCAGAACTCCTGCATGTGTACATGGGTTCAGTGAATCAGAAGCTGTGATCTCTTTACAGCACACGTCTAACATATGTTAACACATCAGGCTTGATCAGGCTGATGCAGCATTGGAACTGGTTTTACCTGCGACGCCAACACATGCTGCTGCAGGTGGAAGGGCAGCCCTGCACCAGCCATGCTCTGAGTGGGCGGGGCCATGCTGTTGTCCAGGGCGCCCATGCCCCGCGGACGACACGGCGGCCAGCAGGGGTCCCATCCCCGCCGCCATGTTTGAGAAGGCTCCGCCCATGTTGAACTGGCCGGGGTGCAGGAGGAAGGGGTGAGCGCCTCCCAAGTGGTTGAAAAACTGCTGACCCGCCAAACCAGGGGGGAAGCCGAAGCTGTGCATGTGGTTGAGGTGCGCCGCGCTGCAGTCAGTCTGTACGGTCAGGGGCATGTAGCTGTCCTTCATAAGAGGGACGGCACTCCTCTGGTTTAGGGGTGTCCTGGGTGGGGCTCTTCAGGTCGTCCCCTGAGCGGGTGGTGCTGGAGATGGTGGTGACGGGGCTGTGTCGAGAGACAGACCGGCTCCTCTCTGTCCTGGAGGTCCCGTCCCTCCCCCGGGCGCTGGACTCTCTGCCCCCCAGAGCGTGCTCCTTGGCTGGGCTCGTCTCCAGATCCTTCCCCTCCTCCTCCGTGGTGGTGGAGATCTTACTGGAGTCCGGTCGCTCCTTCAGGTTTCCATCCTTGCTCTCGTCGTCGCTGTCCTCGTCGCTCTCGCAGAAGTCTGAAGAGGGGTAATAACACACGGTGAGGAGAGAGCAGTAACACGGCCTGTCCCCCCCTGATGACCTCACACACGCCTGTCCCCCCTTGATGACCTCACACAGGTTGAGGCTCTACTCAACTGACTCTTAAATATTCAAGACTACAGGGGGCCAAAATGTTGAGATATTAATTTACAGCTGGAGATGATTAGTGTAACTGTAACACGTAAACAAGCAGTTTTCACCAGGGGTGTGCCTGCTGCAGGCTGTATGAGCGTGATGCGTCACACCTACACACTCTATCCTATAGAAGGAGTTCACTGTGTTCCGTCATTATTTCAGTTGAATAGGTAACAATTTCCTTAATCATGTATAATTAACTTTCATTGTGAAAATGTAGACAGCTTATTTATAATTAGCAACAATGAACACGTTGATTCCCTGGGTGTAGGATATATCATGTTGTGATTGTTTAAACTTATAACTATAGAGTTTAACTAAAGGTGAGTGGTCGGCTAGCCTACAACGGATTTTGCAGCAATATCACTTTGAATGTGCTATCAATATTCATGATATAGGCGACTTAAATAAAATGCCTGATCGTTGACAGAAATGAATTTAAGGCCTGACCTCAAATTCCACGCAGCAAATCCTGTTATACTCGCTACACACGGGCCTACTAGCCCAAGCTAGTTTTGACTCTGTGAAGGCTGTTGAATATTTTCAAGCGGTTATGGTCAAATCAAAAAATCAAAATGTATTTGTATAGCCCTTTTTACACGCAAGCATGTCACAGAGGGCTTCACATACGCCCATAAAAACTGCCCCTCAACCAACCTAAACCCTCAAGGAAGACAAGGAAAAACTCCCAGAAAAACTCAATGCAAGAGAAAAAATGGAAGAAACCTCGGGAGGAGCAATTCAGTGAGGGATCCCCTCCAGAAACGGTTGGTGAAAGAGAGGAGCAGAACACAGGCTAAACATAGTAATACGGTGGGCTATGGTGGGCTTGGCATACCTTTGAGATTGGGAGGCCCAACTGTAGACACCGCGGGAGACGCGGCCTGTCCGAAGCACGTGAACGGGATCTGCTCTCCCGAGGAATCGTCAGAAGCCGCGTGCTCCTTCTTCTGCTGCTCCTCGTAGGAGCGGATGGACTGAAGCGCCAGCTGTTTCCTACGGAGCGCGCAGATTATTACTATTTGCTTTCAACCATGTGTCAAAAACCTGACCTGAAAAGCTTGATAAGTTACGTAAAAGTTACACGTCGAGAAACCTAAGACAGGCGATATAGGTGTACTTCGGAAATGAGAAAATGTAATCTATAAAGTGAAATGTAAATATTTTTTCCATCTGTGAACGGTCAAAATAGAAACTTCACTAGGATTTAAGTCCCTCTGCCAACTCAAATGTAATATGAGCTGTGGTCTACAGACTATTATAAAGAAAAGGTTAACTTTTTTTCTCGAAAAAAAGACCCCACTAATAGCTATTGCAGTCGTGCTGTTTTCTGGAATTCACCAAGATCACTGTCAGCCGTCTCTATTAAATCTAGTACAGAAATCGTTAAAGTTTTGTTGCGCTGTTAGGAGTAGTTCACTTGTCCTTCTCACCTCTTCTCTCGTCTTCCATTGCCCGTGTCACGGAATCCTTTTGCAAACGGATTGTGGTCAATTTTCAATTGAGTTATCTGAAATGAATACGATACAATGGTAAATACTCCAGACATTTAGTAAAGAATAAAAACACGATGGGGAATTTCCAAATATTTCAACATCGTTTACCGTCCACAGAGTAAATTAAAAATGTAATTAATTTTGAGGCATTCCCTAACACACCCATACGCGCAGATTCATCCACACAGACACACACATTCACACGCACAATCGCACACAGACATACACAAAAATTATATCTGACATCAGTATTCAACGCAGTGTGTATCAGCCCTGGCAGAGCTATCAAATGACCCCCCTCATCTGACTCGCTGCCCCCCTACACCCCTCCTCATACACATTTTAGCTTTTGGCAGGATTGACAGTATTTCTCAGCCCACGTGCTGCCAAACGATTACAGCTTTTTTGTGACTTGACCCAAGTAGCCACAGGTAACCCTTCCGGTTCTCCCGTGCATCAAAGAAGCAACACACGTTCTTTTGATGAACGCTTAAACACACGTGGATTAAATGTCACCACTGAGACACTTTCATGTACATTTATTTAAGTGTAGTTTAATATTCTGTCCACACTCTCCCTTTCCGTTTTCTCTTTCTCTCTCTCTCTTATTCACACACACACACATATTATCTGGGTGGTTGCCAAATCCCGTCCATGTGATTTCAATATAATTCAGCAACCTATATAGGCCTACTGCAAACATTCCTCTGAATTTAACATCGCAGGGCTTCATATACACCCCAGACTGTAGGGCCACCGTGTTAAGGATCAAACTATTACGTCTTTCATATCTGAAGACGACTAAATGAAGCGCTGTCTACATTATGAACGCAGAGTAGGCCTAGCCTACAGTTAAAATCCACAACAGCCTACGCGCAAACACAACAAGCGCCGCTTTGCTCTTACCTTATCATTTTGATATGCAGTCACGGCAATAAAATCGGTTTCAGGGAAAACGTAAGTCCTAAAAGTACTGTACGGGAGTTTAAGAATGTCGTTGGCTCGCACAATGTGAAACCTGGGCTGGTATTTATGCATGGAGTTCAGGATAGTCTGAAACGGAAAACAGTTCTGAATTTAAAAAATATGCATGATCACACATTGATTCATGCTTTATTAAATGTTGTTTGTCTAAATTGCACCATGTAGCTGTAGGCTACTGCAATGACATTCTCACAGGTCACACAAATCTAATGTTTTTACTCAACTTTAAATTCTCAATTTTAATCAGTTAACTGTAACATTTAGCTACTCAAAACTTATGGCAAACATTTGACTTGTAAATATAATAAAATATAATATTAATTTATCTAATTATTTTCAGAAATCTCTCAAAAATGCAGCACCATCCCAGTAATAACAGTAATACAATATTAATATTAAAACTGACTATTGATACACACTGTCAATTACAGTAATATCATGCAAATTGGCCTATTGATAAGCATGCGAATAAGGAAAAAAACATACATTAGATGAACTTACAAATCCGTGCTTGTCGGAGATGTTATTCGTCAGTTTGAGTTTGTGAAAATTGACGACTTTTGACATCCACTGTTCGCCTGTAGCCGGGCTGTCGGGGTGAATGTACATCCTCTTCGGCATCTCAGGGTCCGCCTTCCCAGCCACCATCCAGCGAGAGTTGTGAAATTTATACCTGCAGTCATCGGCTGCAACAATATCCATCAAAAGAATGTACTTTGCCTTCTTGTCCAAGCCTGTGCATCTCACTTTGAACGGTGGGAACATTCGCCTATAAAAATGAATAGAAACATCAGTCAAACACTGTATCACAGCGAGATCTGCTCTACGCACTCCGAAGGAGCAGCCATCTTTGCAACGCCAGAGTGCTGGGGACGTAAAGACTGTAGAACTGTTGTAAAGTATCATATTGGCTTTAAATACACAATAACCAGGCCACTAAGTATATCAATCTGCATGTGCAATATGCCAGTACAAACTCGTACAATCTGAAAAATACATATCTCTTAATTACCCCCCCCCTCCCCTCACACACACACACACACACACACACAGTGTATAACATGCACTGAGCAAAATAAGAGTTAATTCTAGGCTAGGTTGCAATGCAAATATGAGCTTTGCAGCAACAAACTCTATTGATAAAAATACACAATTTGTTTACAATACATTAAGCTATATTAACACCACTAAAACCAGATTATTATTACGACTTTTAGCTTCTCTAAAGATAGGTTTTAAGTGCCGGGCCTGAACTTTTTTGGGCTGTTTGTGTTCTGCGAAGTTCTTGGAAGTGCAAGGAGTTTAACGCTAATCACTACGTGCCGTTTTTGTTGCCAACGGTAAAATGTAACAACCGCACAGGTTGTATATTTTATAGTCTGGGTTTGGTTTAATTTTATCTTGTAGAGATTACATCAGCATGCAATGTAGCCATATAAAGATTAGTTCGATAGGACTGCATCTTGCTTTCAGTGTTGTGTATATTTACATGAATTACTGACAACAAATATAGCAATGTCGATAAAAACAACAAATAAATGTTGGTCTGGTTTTGCTGAGGTCCGATTCCGCACGTGTGTAATGTCAGTACAGGAGATTCGAACGCAAAGCGGTGAAACACCACACGAACCAAGGACGACTTTATCATATTATTAATTAGCCAACGAACGATGGATCTTACCTTCCAGATTTAGTGATGACCATCTCCGTGCCTCGCTTGTGGAACAGTTCCCAGAGCTCTTTGGCTTCCAGGTGAACTTTGGGGTCGTCTTCCACCTCCTCCTCGGGCTCCAGGCTCTTCAGAGGCCTGAGATGTGCGGCGGCTGCGTGATGACCCAGAGAGGAGAAGTGGAGGCCGGATTCAGCAGCGCCCATCAGCTGGTCCATGATCGGCTTCCCCAGGCCTCCCGGGAGAGACAGGGAGCCGTTGGGAGGCATCGCCAGGGCCGGGAAAAACGGAGGCTGGTGCCCTAGCATTGCGCTCATGGCAAATTCCGGCCCCCGGTGAGGTAGAAACGGATGGTATGCCATACTCGTTCCTTGTATGACTGGATCTCGCATCAGGAAGCTCATCCAAAACCAGGTACAAAATGTTGTTATTAAAATAAATATGGTATAGTTGGACGATGTAGTCGTACGATATGCGCAAAGTCTGTCACAACTTATTGGAAAAATCCACGGTCAACAACGGGTATCGACCAGTTGGGAAGAATTCTCTTACTGTCGCTCACGTGCGAGTTCTAACCAAGTGTCTGCGAAAAGAAATGAAAAAATGTGCTCCATTAATCTTCTGGAGTGTTGAGATACAGATTTTCAAAAGAGATTGACGCGCGTCGAACACTTTTTTTTCTTTTTTTTGGGTGGCGTTTTGCAAACAATTTTCGGATTAAAACCAAGAAGGGTGAGTCACTGATTTCATTTGTTCTCTGGGTTCTTCTGTTGCTGCCGGTTACTAAATCGGCATTCCTGTTAAAATTCACTCAAGTCTCGCTGGCTTCGGTCCTCACGCAGAAGCGACGTGTTGAAATATTTCGATAGCGCGGAATAATTCCTCTGTCTTTACTTGTTCCAGACATGCACCCCCACACGCACGCACACACTGTCTTCCTCTCTCTTTCACGCACACACACATTTCAGTAAAGACGTATGCGGAGAAAGGAGTCTGTTGACGGCGGAGAGGTGGTAAGGTCCCAGCACCAAGATATTCCTAGCGCTTCTGTGCCCCATAGGCTTCAAGCTGCATGGATGTGTTGCATGTTAGGAGACGCAGGGCGCTGTTGATTGGCTCTTTGACGCTTTCGGACCAATTGTGTGGCTTCGTAGGCGTGGTTTTAACAGGTCGGGTGGAGGGGACAGTCTTCAGACTTATAAAAAGGTGTTTGGAAACTCAAACAGTGCCGTGAACCACCACTGCCTCAGTCAATGTTGTGTGAATATGTCAACATCATTAGACGCACGATCGGTCGGTCGGTCGGTCTACGGGATCCCGTGAAGGAAAAGTAGCCTGTCTCACAAATGCTTTGTCCGCAAGAAATCTCTTTCTGCGGCGGGGTTGATCCCGTAACTTAAAGATTTCAACGCTGTAAGGACGATTTGCGCAAATGACTTTGTTGAATAATTTCATAAAATGTAGCCTACTGTATTTTACATAGATATTGTTTTATTTGAAGCGTTTATCAGAAACGCCTTTTCTTTGTCGTTCGAGCGTTCTACGAAACCGGAAAGGAGTGTTATTGTCAAAACACACAACCAGAACCAGCTACATTAATACAATTACGGTGACAGTAGCTGACCGCCAAACTCTCCAGATCTGGAGAAAAAACGATTCTCTATAATCCAAACTGTTGTTAAGATAATATTTCATTCTGACTTTAATGCACGCAATATTTCTATGGACTGTTGGATGATCTACATTTAAAATAAAATAAAATGATCAAATAGAACACTAGTAAAGTAACGGTTACTGAAAGGACTGCGTGATTTGATTGTGTTGTGTTATATTTTAACCTAAATAGTTTTGTCTATAGACAGCCGATTTTCCCTCACACACGAGGCACAAACAAGGCGAGGAGAGAGCTGGCGTCCCTTCTCTCTTTCACTCTCACACGCACACACACACACACACACACACACACACACACACACACACACACACACACACACACCACACACACACACACACACACACACACACACCACACACACACACACACGCACACACACACACACCACACACACACACACCCACACAGCACTCGAGTGTAGAGTGGTTCGGGAAGAGGGTGAAAGGGAAGCAGACAGGTCGTTGTGTTCCTGGACGCAGCCGCGCGGTCGTACCTTCCGGGCCGCTCCAGTTTATCTGTGCCCGGCCAGCACATCACACTGTCCAGGCACGGCCTCAGCACCATCTCGCTGTGGTGCCCCAGCACCTCTCCACCAACACACAGGCCGTTTGCGTTCACATCCATGTCTAATTTTATCCATTGATTGTGTTTGTATTGATGGTTGACATTGGGCCGAGACGATTTTGAACACATGAATGGAACTGAACAAAGGCCCGCAGACAGAGCGCAGAGTGCGCTTAATGTGCTGCGTAACGCCACAATACTCTGACACACAGCGCCATCATGGTCCAGTAACCCCCGGCATGCCAACTGTTATCAAGCACGGTTCCTTATCGTGCCACGGAGACTGGAAACTTGGACTCATCCTCTCGTGGACGCGTCTAGACGGGGGCACCCGCACATGGTCTCGGCTATTTAACGATTAATTCACAGGTAAACGACACAGCCGTTTGCGGTGGCCGGCGGTGCTGGTCAAACACTGGCCACTTAACCGAAGGCAGACTTTCAGCCAGTTCTCTTCAGCGCACAGTAGAGTTAGCTGTTGAAACCTTGCACCGTACTCTGATTACGGTGCATTGTAAAATATAGCCTACGCACTGTCTGAATCAACCACTATCTAATCAGCTCGTGACTAGAGAATATTAACCGTTTTGGCGGAGTTCAATTTATTCTTGACTAGTTTCCAAGTTATCTAGGCCTGTTTGATAGAATAGATACATCAGAACTAAATGTGTTTAGTGGAAGTAGCCGTTACAATTGCAGGTTGTGCCGTAGGTAGTTGTATGAGCTGTTGAGCGCTGTATCAGGAAACTAAATACGTGTCAACGGACCGGGGGCGAGGTGTGTCTGCACGGTGTGTCTGCACGGTGTGTCTGCACGGTTTCTTAAAACGGTCGACGAGCTGGATCCGAGGCACGGGCATCTCTGGCCTACTTACATCAACATCCAATCATATCTAGCTATATTAATAAAACAAAACATGATAGGCCCGTAGGGATTTAAATAAATATTACAATGTAAAATAGTTGTAGTCAAATGTCTGGCTGTAATGTTGTGACCCTCAGTGTTCTGTTGATCCCAGTGAAAGCTGAACCAAACAGACTCCAGAAGGAACCTGGTTTCTGGCCCTGGCCCCTGGCCCCTGGCCGTGGGTCCTGGTGTGTGGGAGGTCAGGCCCCGAGCAGATTACAGCCTTATTCTTCTTTAAACACTCTGGCCTATTAGCAGCACATTTCAATTAAGTGTAAGGTGTCACCAAATAGAAGGCAGAGTGGACACAGGGCCGGGTTCCCTCCCTCCCCAGGCCCCAGGCTTCATTAGCTAAGCAACCCTTGGAGACCTGCCGGTCAATACACTATATAAACTTTTACAGGGTGGGGGTTTCCAGGGCCGAGGGCCTGCAATAAAACAACTGCCAGTGCTGATGGATGAGGGAGGCTTGCTTACTGTTGTTTTATATCTACGGTGATAATGTGCATGAAAATGGGAAATCGTCATTTACTTGTCTAGACTCTGCGTCGGGCTCTCCCTCAGGGTGTCTTCTGGAGGGCTCGACTGTGGAGCTGTGGAGCTGTGGAGCTGTGTGACACAGCACAGTCAGTCTGTGGAGCTGTGTCACACAGCACAGCCAGGTCCAGAAGCTTGTCTGTGGAGCTGTGTCACACAGCACAGCCAGTCTGTGGAGCTGTGTGACACAGTCAGGTCCAGAAGCTTGTCTGTGGAGCTGTGTGACACAGCACAGCCAGGTCCAGAAGCTTGTCTGTGGAGCTGTGTGACACAGCACAGCCAGGTCCAGAAGCTTGTCTGTGTGGAGCTGTGTGACACAGCACAGCCAGGTCCAGAAGATCGTCTGTGGAGCTGTGTGACACAGTCAGGTCCAGAAGCTTGTCTGTAGAGCTGTGTGACACAGCACAGTCAGGTCCAGAAGCTTGTCTGTGGAGCTGTGTGACACAGCCAGGTCCAGAAGCTTGTCTGTGGAGCTGTGTGACACAGTCAGGTCCAGAAGATCGTCTGTGGAGCTGTGTCAGGTCCAGAAGCTTGTCTGTGGAGCTGTGTGACACAGCCAGGTCCAGAAGCTTGTCTGTGGAGCTGTGTGACACAGCCAGGTCCAGAAGCTTGTCTGTAGAGCTGTGTCAGGTCCAGAAGCTTGTCTGTGGAGCTGTGTGACACAGCCAGGTCCAGAAGCTTGTCTGTGGAGCTGTGTGACACAGCCAGGTCCAGAAGCTTGTCTGTGGAGCTGTGTGACACAGCCAGGTCCAGAAGCTTGTCTTGTATTTGTATTGCAAGTCATGTGTACGCATTAAATATCTGAAGTTACAGAAAGAAAGTAATTGATATATTACGTTTGGGTAATTTGGGTAAAGTGACAAGGACTAAAACTCATTTAATTTAGGAGAGTTGTCTCTCACCAAAAACACTTTCACTGCCCGACTCCGTACAGGGTGACAATGTGTACGAAATACTGAAGACTGTGATAAGAGTTGAGTCTAGGTGAGTCTGTGTACTCTCTGTGTACTCTCTGTGTACGTTCATTAAGCCTGTCTTCAAAGACATTCTTGGAATTGATCACATGGTTGCCAATGATGTAATGTGTGCTTGCATGTTTATTTGCAGATTGTAAATGATAAGCGGGTCAGACTTAGTGGCACCAGTGGAAGACGGAAAACGCTGTTGAAGTAATCACCCACAACCGGACCTGATTGAGAAAGGAAACGTCACAAGGTTAGCAAAATCTAATTAAACCATGACTGACATTTCATTTGATGACATCTGAAACTCAGGAGGTTTGGGGAGGACTCGCTCGTGCAGAGCGCACGTTCACCCGGATGCTTTCACAAATGTTTGGGTTTTTCCAAAGTGGATCTGTTTTAGACTATCGGCTCGAATGCAGAGATTGCAACATGCACTTTCCAAAAGCACTCCAGAGCACAGAGTCGATCTGTTGACGGCATGATAAACTCTTACCTGTCGATGACTGGACGAGAGTCAACCCTTGCTCTCATCAATTCTTGCAGGGCCTTGTAACAGGTATTGATGAAAAACAATTTTAGTTAATTAGGGGATGTGTTTATTGACGAGGTTTCAGAGTAAAGGGGGAGGCGGTCTCCAGCAGAGTCACTGCACCAGCCTTTCATGGTCAATTATGTAAAATTCTGCAAAAGGTGTATTACATTTACATGCTATTCATTTAGCTGATTATTTTATATAAATAGCGCGTAAAGAATGAACAGCAGAAGGATCTGAAGTTCTAACAGGATTTCGGTGGTCAGAGTTAAAGAATGATCTGAATTTACTAGACACAGTGTAAAGTACCATCTCAGCTGAAAGGGAGTTGAATGCCTGTTTCGTCACATTAGAACAGTACTGCAGGTTTCAGTAGCAACAATCAGACACAGTAAATACACACACACACACTCACAGTGAAGTAAACACACACAACCACAACACACACACACAACCACACCACACAACACAACCACACCACACAACACACACACAACACGATCCCAGAGACAATCTGTTTTCACATGCAGGAATATGTAAGCCGAACAAATATTTGACTTTTATTTCCATGTATCAGATGTTTTTTATCCGAAGCGAAACACACAAATAGTGCTTATAGGAAGCTCAGCGGACAGGATCAGAAATGGTTCAAACTGTGTTTTGAAAGCCTGTACCCGTGTGTGTGTGTGTGTGTGTGTGTGTGTGTGTGTGTGTGTGTGTGTGTGTGCGTCGTGGTGGAGTGTTTGAGCTGCAGGGTTTCCGCCCAGGTCTGTACGTGAGTGAGCTGGGTGCCGGTGGTGAATGTCTCACATCTGAAACATGTGTAAGAGGCCAGCCCTCGCTGTCTGTCATACACCTTGCTCCAAACCATTAGCCTAACTGAGACACCTAGCTCTCTAGCTAACCCGTAAGCTAGGCTTAACTCATACAGCTAGCTCACTAGCTAACCCGTAAGCTAGGCTTAACTCATACAGCTAGCTCTCTAGCTAACCCGTAAGCTAGACTTAACTCATACAGCTAGCTCACTAGCTAACCTGTAAGATAGGCTTAACTCATACACCTAGCTCTCTAACCTGTAAGCTAGGCTTAACTTATACAGCTAGCTCACTAGCTAACCCGTAAGCTAGGCTTAACTCATACAGCTAGCTCACTAGCTAACCTGTAAGATAGGCTTAACTCATACACCTAGCTCTCTAACCTGTAAACTAGGCTTAACTCATACAGCTAGCTCTCTAGCTAACCCGTAAGCTAGACTTAACTCATACACCTAGCTCTCTAACCCGTAAGCTAGGCTTAACTCATACAGCTAGCTCTCTAACCCGTAAGCTAGGCTTAACTCATACAGCTAGCTCTCTAGCTAACCCGTTTGCTAGGCCTAATTGAAACACTTAAAGTAGCTCTCGAGCAAAGGCCTTGACAAAAATCAAATGTAGATAGTTCAACGTTCAGCAAATTCCCATATCATGAATCATCATGATTAACAAAACATCTTCTGCAACAGCTACACACTCTCCTGACGCGAATAGACACAACACCAACACTTCACAACTCTCCTCACTCTCGCCTCTCATCAGCGATACTAGCTCACTCGTCTCGCTCGTCTGACGCTCGCAGCGCTACGAGTCGCTACTCGCTCGTCTCTCAGAGATCCTCTCGACGCTCTCCTCTCTCCTCTACTCCTCTCAGTCCTCATCTCCTCTCTCCTCTCCTCCTCTCTCATCCTCTCCCCTCTCCCCTCTCATCCTCTCTCCTCTCTCACTCTATCCTCTCTCCTCTCCCCTCTCCCTTCTCCCCTCTCCTCTCTCCTCGCTACACTGTTGCAAACCCGGGGATGGACTTCGCTGATTAGAACCAACCAAAGGGGGGGTAGGGTTAGTCAGTCTAAAGAGGGGTAGGGTTAGTCGGTCTACAGAGGGGTAGGGTTAGTCGGTCTACAGAGGGGTAGGGTTAGTCGGTCTACAGAGGGGTAGGGTTAGTCAGTCTACAGAGGGGTAGGGTTAGTCGGTCTACAGAGGGGTAGGGTTAGTCAGTCTACAGAGGGGTAGGGTTAGTCGGTCTACAGAGGGGTAGGGTTAGTCGGTCTACAGAGGGGTAGGGTTAGTCAGTCTACAGAGGGGTAGGGTTAGTCAGTCTACAGAGGGGTAGGGTTAGTCAGTCTACAGAGGGGTAGGGTTAGTCGGTCTACAGAGGGGTAGGGTTAGTCAGTCTACAGAGGGGTAGGGTTAGTCAGTCTACAGAGGGGTAGGGTTAGTCGGTCTACAGAGGGGTAGGGTTAGTCGGTCTACAGAGGGGTAGGGTTAGTCGGTCTACAGAGGGGTAGGGTTAGTGGGGTCTACAGAGGGGTAGGGTTAGTCGGTCTACAGAGGGGTAGGGTTAGTCAGTCTAAAGAGGGGTAGGGTTAGTCGGTCTACAGAGGGGTAGGGTTAGTCGGTCTACAGAGGGGTAGGGTTAGTCAGTCTACAGAGGGGTAGGGTTAGTCGGTCTACAGAGGGGTAGGGTTCGGGTTAGTCGGTCTACAGAGGGGTAGGGTTAGTCAGTCTACAGAGGGGTAGGGTTAGTCGGTCTACAGAGGGGTAGGGTTAGTCGGTCTACAGAGGGGTAGGGTTCGGGTTAGTCGGTCTACAGAGGGGTAGGGTTAGTTGGTCTACAGAGGGGTAGGGTTAGTCGGTCTACAGAGGGGTAGGGTTAGTCGGTCTACAGAGGGGTAGGGTTAGTCGGTCTACAGAGGGGTAGGGTTAGTCGGTCTACAGAGGGGTAGGGTTAGTCTGTCTACAGAGGGGTAGGGTTAGTCAGTCTACAGAGGGGTAGGGTTAGTCGGTCTACAGAGGGGTAGGGTTAGTCGGTCTACAGAGGGGTATCTTCTGTCCTCTTAACTGAGAGCCATACAGGCCCTGGCTTTGTCCTAGTTAGACTGGCTTTAAGGAAGACCCAGGACCCTATAGACTCCAGCTAGCGAGCCTTTGACCAAGACCCTGGCTTTTTAAGTGGTGAGCAACATAAAGGCCTGCATTCCTCCCCAGACGGAGTCTCTGGCCTGGGCCAGGGTGGATCCTCTCCAGGGGTCAAGTGGGATAAGAGTGTGTCTCATGTCAAGATGCGATAGATCTGGAAAATGTGCAGTGGGGTTCAGATTGGATTACTGTGTTTTAGTATTTACATGGAGGCACCGAGGTCTGAAATCAGAACCCAGAGGGGGGAAGTCCAGTGCCGTCTGAGAGCCAGGGTAACCGAGGAGACGCTTGCTGTCTTTACAGGACGACAAGAACATCGCTGTCATCACACATCTGGAGGGGGGATGTGGATGAATGTATCAAATGTAACTTGGTACTCGGGAGAAAGAAACATATACTGTATTTAAGATATTTTCTGAAATGTGAAATCTTGGATTTTGAGACATCTTCTCTCAGTATATATTTTCTTCCTTGAAATACAAGACTAAGGAGACGCTAAGTGTTGTTTCCAAAATGTCATAATATGACTGAATAGTGTGTGCTAGGCAATGACTATACGAGACGTTAAATTGACATTATAGGACTTGGTGGCATTTTGCCCCCTGGCTAACCGAATCTCTCTGATTTAATTGACAGTAGCAATGCTATTTTTCCAACGAACATAGGCCTACCTGCTTGGAGTGGTTTTCTGAAGCATTGTGAAGATAGTTCTGCTAAGTCTCCGCGGGCACTAAAAGGTTGTTTGCCTGCTTGTTCAGCCTGGGCTTCTCGAACAAATTGGTTGAACTCACTAAGGTTGAAATCGTTATTGTTTTTTTCCTCCGCCGTCGGGTAAAGATGACCGTTGAGGTGAAGCAGGTTTTTCGCGGTATCTTAGTGAGTGGATGTATTTGTGTTAGCCTATACACATTTCTAACTGAATAAGAGAGGTGTGAAACCTCGCCGAATATTACGGTTAGATATTCATGATGTGACTGACATTATGTGATGTCGACTTCTGATGCATGTTTGATTTAAACAGGGCAGTTCTGGATGGTCTTAATTAATTAACTAATGGCAGGTTCATTATCGGATAGGCTTCTGACATTATGCTTATTTACCATTTGTTTGAGACTTTAAAGTGGATTATTGGCACATTTACCGTTTAAGCCGAATACATGTTAGGCTAGTTGACTGATTTGATTGATACAGCGCTTCCAAACAACCCAGGTTTTAACGATGCACATTTCTCATTATATGGTATTTTGCCGTTATAGAAAAAAATCTAAACATAGGCTAACTGATTCCCATAGCTGCTGTAAATGAGGGCAGATTATGATTTTTTTCGTTATTGCCTTTGGGATAAATAGATACAGTAGCCTACGAGTTGGTTTCGACCGGACCCAGACAAACTCTAAACACAGAGGCCTATCTTTGGGTTTGTCTGTCCTGTCATTATGTCTAATACGAACAGGCTATAAAGGCAGGATGGATGTGTGTGTGGTTGGATGGATCACCAGCGGTTTGACCCAAATGTTATGGAAGTTACAGGCTACTTTTTCGTAGCCTTGCTGAAACCTGGCCTTCTGTTTCTGGGTGAATTAATGGTTTTGTCAGTCGCGAGAACAACAAATGGAGTATATGCGCGGTGAACTCAAACGGCAAAGTTGAGTTCGGTCAATTGAGCTCATTCTTCTCGAGCTGAGCAGATTCCTCTCTAAACTTGGAGCAGTAATGCCTTCTAAATGTTTACGGGTAATTTGTTTGGGCACCCAGCCTTATGGTTGTGGTGGAAAGATGCCCTCTCCCTCTCTCTCTCTCTCTTCTCTCTCTCTCTCTCTCTCTCTCTCTGTCTCTCTATATCTCCCTGTCTCTCTCTCTCTCTCTCTCTCTCTCTCTCTCTCTCTCTCTCTCTCTCTGTGTGTCTCTCTCTGTCTCTCTTTATCTCACTGTCTATATCTCCCTGTCTCTCTCTGTCGCTCACTCTCTCTCTGTCTCTTAGTTTCAGCTAAATCAAACGAACTGAACAAATATAATATCCATCTCCCCAGAACAGCCCTGGTCTAGAATAACACGGAACCGACCCAAAATCATTTGCGTTGTTTACGGGACTTTCGGGCATGTATTTTATTGTTATGCTTGTAAAACCTTTGAGAATGTAAATATTGTTTTAGATTTTACGTATTTTCTGGAGTTTTCGTGTAATTTTAGGTGACAGTTGTTGGAAGGGGAAAATGTTTTCACCCCCTCGCATATGCTACAGTCTGACTTTTACCGGTTTCTTGTCTAAACTTGGGGACCCATAACCGTTTATCTTACTTTTTATAGAGAGACAAGTTTACTTTCTATATTGGTGTGTTTAAGGATATTGAAAAAAAAAGAAAAGTATAATTTTATCACCAAACCTTTGTCTTGATTGGCTATATGCAGTTCGGCACTGTTTTGGTTAAGTAGGCCTAAAGGTTAATTATCTCGTGACATTTAAAATGTGGGGACACATTTGAATATAAAATATATATATTTTAATGGGAGGGGGGGAAAGTAACCTCGGAAGTAGGTTAGAACGGGAGGGTAACAAGGGGGTGTGTTTGAACGCGAGCTGAACCGGGTTGGTCTAAATACTGTAACGTCAAATAGGAACGTGAGAGGCAGGGACTCTGGAGACCGAAGACAATCTGAGTGTTTCCAGAAGGGAAGACATACATTACACTATTACCTTTTAGTTCAGAGTTTTAGAGGTGATTTTCATCGCCTTCAGTTAGGCTACACACCTTCAAGTTTTGGAATTAATTATGAATAGGCTACATTAAGTTGTACAGGTTTCACGATTTAATAAAAAACATTCATCAAAATTCAACAAAATTAATTAATACATGTTTTAGAATATTTTCCTAAATGTATTCAACTTCCATTAATGAATGAAAATGCTGGTTCAGTCTTCCTTATAGGCAAGGTTGTTTCGTCAACCCCTCACCCATTCCCAGGCCTGAGTGTGAGTGAGTGTGTGTGTGTGTGCAGACAACGCAAACATTTAGGCTGCTTCCGTGCTGAAATGAAAGCATGAGATCCATTCGAATGCACAGGCAGTTAAGACACACGCACACAAACCATTCAACCAACCAATTAAAATCCGATTAGGCAACATCGTAGTTTTCAAACCGAGGCAGTGAAAAGCTCATAACCTTTCCTCACCGGGGTCACGAGACTAATAAGATCTATTGCTTATGTTGAAGCCGCAGACCTTAACAAATGCTCCTGGCGACCGACTGTGACCCCGCGAGACCTTTGACATACACCGCAAATTAATTGGTCACTGTATTAAGAATAAAGTGGGATTTCAGTTAATTAGTAGAGAAATGAATAAGTTTGAACATTATATGATTTGTTCCAGCCCCCCTCTTCGCTTTGTTGGCGGGGATTCGGACAGGATCAGGATTGTGCGCGCTAAATGAGAAGCGAGTAGCGTGGTGCCGGCGCACAGAGAGGGTTTGTGAACTGGCGACAGCCCCCGTTTCATGGGAAAAACTTAAAGCAGTCCCGCGTTATCGCAGGACCTCATTATCTCATGTCCGAAACCATCTTTCTGGACTAATCCCTAATCACGACTGGCACAGACCTAGTTTGCAGAGTTTGGGTATAATGGGTTTCCCCTCTCTCGCTCCCCCTTCCCCCCTTCCCCTCACCACTCATCACACACACACACACACACATACACACACACACACACACACACACACACACATACACACACACACACACACACACACACACACACACACACACACACACACACACACACACACACACACACCACACACACACACACACACACACCACACACACACACACACACACACACACACACACACACATACACACACACACAGTTCTTTTGTGCATGTTTTGCCACATGCAATGGTGGCAACATGTCTTTCAGAAGAGTGGATTTGGATAAACACTTTCCAATTAAGTGTTCTACATGAATGCTACTGAGTGTTTAGGAACTTGCTGATTTTTTGTAAGAAACATTTTGTGGAAGAAAAACTGCATGTGCGCCATTATATCATACGTAGACTAGTTTGTACACAATCGTGACAAACACAAATGAGTGGTTTTAAATTATGTCCTAAATTCATGTGACGGTGAATAGGCCTAGATACGCAAAGATTATTTCTGTATTCATGTTTTAGACCAGGAGGCCTGCACTCCTAAAGGGCGACTTCCTGACCTAACCTGAACGACTTGCGCTTATCAATTTTGCCTTAAGCTATATACATTGCTTAGCCTATACAATTCTAAATTAGGCCTACCTGATAAAGGCCACTATTATCGAAACATCTTGGCAGATTGGTAGTTCGTAGCATCCAGGTACGTTCTTAAAAAAACAAAAAACAAAAACATAACCTCTCAATCATGGTGGAGAAATGAGTCTGAACCCTGGAATACAAGGCCGAGAGGTGGTTCATTTACTCGGCCATAAAACATGTATTTACCTTCAGCAGGTGAGTGTGGCCGGGAGTGTAAAGTAAAGATTGCCAGAGAGATTTACACCTGTCTCTGCCTTCAAATAGATACCTCTATAGCCTGCAGAGACGGCCGCTGGAGCCATGTTGTCTGGTCCAGGTTAGACACCTCCCCACAAGTCAGGGATTAAACAACATCATAAAAAATGACCAACTCGCGCCATTGTAAACAAATGATTCTCGTGCGGCGCCTGGCTCGAGGCGGCCTCGCTCTAGGGCAACTCATTTAAACAGGCTCAGAGGGAGCTCGCGTCTCTCCGCTGCGAACACAACTCCCTTCAAGTCTACCCGCCGCTCCTCGTCACTGCTGTCATGTGTGTAACCTACCGTTCACTTCACTGGGCCACCAGTCCGCACCGCCGTGTAAAGACCAGGCTGTTTGATGTTACGGCTGTGGGGTGGGGTAGACTCCAGTCTGTTGCGGATCACTTGTTTCAAGAGAGATCTCGGCCAGACGGCGTAGTTTCCATCTGAACCTCTTATTTCAGGACGTTTAACCCGCGACAAAGAGGCTTTAGGGTCCCTTTGTAGTGTAGGCAGCGAAAGATATGTGTGTACATAAATGTATTAGTGTTAAAGGTTTTATAGTGGTTTAACCATGGTCATTTGTTGGCGTCACTCTTTAACATCGAGAAGTATTTTTAAAACCCCTCTGTTTCAGATTAAATCCTTGGACTGAAAATAAGCAGATAGTTCTATAACCTCCATCATACCGTCTTCAAAATGTGAGTCTTATCATACCGGCTTCTTTGGCGTAAATCATTTAACATTCATCACATTGCAAAAAAAAACGGTAAAACTGATTAAAAAAAGGTTGGGATGAAAATAGGATTGTATACTTTTCCTAACTTTAATTAGATATTATATAATAGGCCTATTTATTTCCTGTCCATAATTGGATACATCGTTTTGCTCGCAATCACAATGTTGTGCTAAACTATTTATAGTTTGAAAATAATACTTTACGGGCACGTTAACCCAAAGTCAAACGCATTCTGTTTCTGGTGGAGTTTGACCCACGTTTACCCGCGTCCACCTCACGTCATCGCTGACATGAATTATGTATCCGCGCGTGCAGGCCTCCAGCAGCGCGCAGGCCCGGTGCTAACCAACATGGCGTGATGTTCTAACATGTTGCAGCATCAAACCGCGGCGGCACTCCTCCTCCTCCTCCTCGGGAAGGGAAAGCACGATGCAGCGTCGGCTACCAAATCCTTCAACCTGGTGAAAACAATTAGCGGGATTAGAAGGGACGCGGTCTGATCATTAGGTCATTACGCTGCCCTCGTGCTAATCCTGGGGGAGTATTTGCTAACACTACACATTCAGTCACGCCCTTTCACTCACTCACACTCTCTCTCTCTCTCTCTCTCTCCTCACACACACACACACACACACACACACACACACACACACACACACACACACCACACCACACACACACACACACACACACACACACACCCACACACACACACCACACCGTCACTCCACCCAGCCCACTTTCCTGTCCTCCTCCACCCAGCCTCTCCTCTCTGTCCTCCACCCAGCCTCTCTGTCCTCCACCCAGCCTCTCTGTCCTCCACCACCTAGCCTCTCTGTCCTCCACCCACCCAGCCTCTCTGTCCTCCACCCAGCCTCTCTGTCCTCCACCCACCTAGCCTCTCTGTCCTCCCCCCAGCCTCTCTGTCCTCCACCACCCAGCCTCTCTGTCCTCCTCCACCCAGCCTCTCTGTCCTCCTCCACCCAGCCTCTCTGTCCTCCTCCACCCAGCCTCTCTGTCCTCCTCCACCCAGCCTCTCTGTCCTCCACCCCAGCCTCTCTATCCTCCTCCACCCAGCCTCTCTGTCCTGCTCCACCTAGCCTCTCCTCTCTGTCCTCCACCCAGCCTCTCTGTCCTCCACCCAGCCTCTCTGTCCTCCTCCACCCAGCCTCTCTGTCCTCCACCCAGCCTCTCTGTCCTCCACCCCAGCCTCTCTCTCCTCCTCCACCCAGCCTCTCTGACCTCCTCCACCCAGCCTCTCTGTCCTCCACCCAGCCTCTCTATCCTCCTCCACCCAGCATCTCTGTCCTCCTCCACCCAGCCTCTCTGTCCTCCACCCAGCCTCTCTGCTCTCCTCCACCCAGCCTCTCTGTCCTCCTCCACCCAGCCTCTCTGTCCTCCACCCAGCCTCTCTGTCCTCCTCCACCCAGCCTCTCTGTCCTCCTCCACCCAGCCTCTCTGTCCTCCTCCGCCCAGCCTCTCTGCCCTCCACCCAGCCTCTCTGCCCTCCACCCAGCCTCTCTGTCCTCCACCCAGCCTCTCTGTCCTCCTCCACCCAGCCTCTCTGTCCTCCTCCACCCAGCCTCTCTGTCCTCCACCACCCAGCCTCTCTGTCCTCCTCCACCCAGCCTCTCTGTCCTCCACCCAGCCTCTCTGACCTCCTCCACCCAGCCTCTCTGTCCTCCTCCACCCAGCCCTCTCTCTCCTCCTCCACCCAGCCTCTCTGACCTCCTCCACCCAGCCTCTCTGTCCTCCACCCAGCCTCTCTATCCTCCTCCACCCAGCCTCTCTGTCCTCCACCCAGCCTCTCTGCTCTCCTCCACCCAGCCTCTCTGTCCTCCTCCACCCAGCCTCTCTGTCCTCCACCCAGCCTCTCTGTCCTCCTCCACCCAGCCTCTCTGTCCTCCTCCACCCAGCCTCTCTGTCCTCCTCCGCCCAGCCTCTCTGCCCTCCACCCAGCCTCTCTGCCCTCCACCCAGCCTCTCTGTCCTCCACCCAGCCTCTCTGTCCTCCTCCACCCAGCCTCTCTGTCCTCCTCCACCCAGCCTCTCTGTCCTCCACCACCCAGCCTCTCTGTCCTCCTCCACCCAGCCTCTCTGTCCTCCACCCAGCCTCTCTGACCTCCTCCACCCAGCCTCTCTGACCTCCTCCACCCAGCCTCTCTGTCCTCCTCCACCCAGCCTCTCTGACCTCCTCCTCCCTCCCTCCCTCCATCACAGCTCTACTGAGAGCCAGACCATTTCAAGGCCCAGATGAAGAAGATCTTGTGTGATGTGTGATTGACAGTGTGGAAGCCTGCTGGTATCTGAAAGTAATCAGATGTGTTCTCCAGCAGGTCTAGGGTTCCGGGCTGCAAACCATACTGTCTACACATGCAGTGGACTCGGGTGTGATGTGTTGTGAGTGTGTACTGAGGGGTGTTGAGTTACATTGAGCTTGCATCTCTTACCATACTGCTGATTCGGTTCTGTGTGGGTTCTAGCAGGGTTCTAGCAGGGTTCTAGCAGGGTTCTAGCAGGGTTCTAGCAGGGTTCTAGCAGGGTTCGCTCCTCCATGCTTTGAACAGTCCAGAGCAGCATCTCTTGTTTACAACACGCTCAACCAAATGTGATTAATTATTTGCTGAGTGAGACCACATAGATCACAGTTATTGGTCTTGTCCATAACAGAGGAGCTTCTACTTTAGCAGGTATGCAGGGACTGGGTGTAGTAAATTGTCTTCCGAGATTTCAACATTATTTTCTTAAAACATTAAAAGGAACTAAGTGATTTATAGAGAATGCTATTGTTTTACTTTCCATCCTCCCTTTCATGTCATCTTTTTTTTGTTCTATTTTGTTTTCAGGATTTATCTGAAATAAATCACACATCCATTCACGTGTGCTCTCGTGCTCTCATTCATTCACTGACTCACTCGTCCATCCCTTCATCACGGTGTTCCGGGCTCGTCTGCGGGGGGGCTGCGGGGGGGCTGCGGGGGGGTTGCGGGGGGGCTGCGGGGGGGTTTGTATACATAACTTGGAAATTATAAAAGGAAGTCTTCCATCTCTAGCAGCCCATCTGGGAGCACACTCAGGGAGGCCGCAAGCACAAAGAGGGCCCTGATTTACAAAACCGCTCTGCCATTCAATGACAATGCCCAGACCTCTTCTCTCTCTCTCTCTCTCTCTCTCTCTCTCTCTCTCCAGACAGATAAAAACATTAAGAAAAAAAGGGCGGACAAATCAGCAAATGTGATTTGTTGTCGAATCTGGCAGGGAGGGGACATCGATGCTAAATTAATTTCTGCTTGTCGGATTTCGAGGCCTTTGTGTATTCTGTTACGGCCAAAGGCTGAGACAGGAAGGGAAATAGGAGGAGGAACAAGGACGAGAGAGGGAGAGAGAGAGAGGGAGAGGAGAGGAGGAGAGAGAAAGAGGGGAGAGAGGAGAGAGGGAGAGAGAGAGAGGGGGAGGAAGAGGGTGTGAGGAGAGAGAGGAGAGACGGAGAAGAAGAAAGAGAGAGAGAGAGAGGAGAGAGGAGAGAGACTCTTTTCTCTCTCTCTCGTTCTCTTCTCCTTTTTCTTTTCTTCTCTCGCTCGTCTCTCTCTATCTCTTTGTGTTTATTTTTCTTTTGCTCTCTTCTCCTCATCTCGCTCTCTGCTTTTCTCTATCTCCTCTCTCTTCGTCTCTTCCTCTTTTTCTCTTTTTCTCCTTATTTCCTTTTCTCTTTTCTCTTTTTCTTCTTTTCTTTCCTTCTTCTCTTTTCTCGTTCTCTTTTCTCTTTTCTCCTCTCGTTTCTCTTTTCTCTTTTCTCCTTTTCTCTTTCTTCTCGTTTCTTTCTCATGACTGCCTCTTTCTCCATTTTTCTCCGCGTGTCTCTTTATCCTCCCCATCCTTTTCTTCTTATTTCTCTCTTTCTTCTCTGTTTCCTCTCTCTTTTTCTCCTTCTCTCGTCTCTTCAGTCGTATTTCCTCTCTTTTCCGCTTTCTCTTGATTCCTATCTAAAACATTTTCAATATAATCTTTGCTTCGTTTTCTCCTCTTCTCTTCATCTTCTCTCTCGTTCCTCTCTTCTCTCCTTCCGCCCCCCTTACTTTCCTCTATTCTATTTTCTCACATCCCGCCTCTCTCTTCTCTCTTCTCTCTTTCTCTCTTCTCTCTTCTCTCTCGCTTCTTCGCTCCTTCTCTTCTTCGCCTCTTCTGCTCGTTCTCTCTTCTCTCTTCTCTCTTCGTCTCTTCTCTCTTACTCTCTTCTCTCTGTTCTCTCTTCTCTCTTCCCGCGTCGCTCTGCTCCTTCTCTGGGCGCTTTTTCTCTTTCTTTCTCTTGTCCTCTCTCGCTTCTCGCTTGTCGCGCGCGTGCCCGCTCTGCTCTCGGTGCTCTCTCTCGCTTGCTCGTTCGCTGGCGCCGTGCGGTTCTGTCTCGGGCTCGTTCTGTCTCTGGCTCTCGCGGGGCCTCGTGCTAGGCGGTCTCTGGCTCGGGCTGCGGTCGGCGTGCCGCGGTCTGTCGCGGTTACACTCTCTCTCTGGGTTCTCTGTCTTTCTCGTGAGTCCTGCGCGTCTCGTCTCTCTTTCCTGTCGTGCTCGGTGCCGCTACTCGCTGCCGCATCGCGGCGTTCGGCTCCGTACTTCCCATCACCTTCCCTCCTGCCGGAGTGAGCCTGCTCGGCTCGGCTGCCCGCACTTTTCGCCGCGCGTTCCGCTCTCTCTCCACTTCGCTCCTTTATCACTACTCTGTCCGTCTCTCTCACTCTGATCTCTTTGCTCTCTTGCTTCCTTTCCCTCCGCTTACCATCTTTTTCTTTTCTACTCTTCCTTTCCTCGCTGCTCTCTTTTCTCTTTTCTCATCATTCTTCCCTCTTCTCTCTTCCTCTTTCTTGCTCCTTTTCGCTTTTCTAGCGTACAGTCGTCTATACAATGCATCTTAATCAAGATTGAGTCCGCACTCCCAGACTTTGCCTAGTGTGAATCCTGAGGTCCTGTGTCACAGTGAACTATCTACAACAAATATGCACCTCGTCTATCATACTCCTCCTGACAGGTCCTCCTTAATAATCTTTCAACCAGAGTATGGAAGGTTAAACGGATCAGGTACTCAGGAAAATAGATTACGAAGCGGTCAAAAGAAAGAAAACAAACCCGATTCTGTGTGCGTTGTTCTGTAAAGAAACCGGGCAAAAAAAGCATGCAACAAAAAAACAAATCATAGGAAAGGTTAACTACTCTTGCCTTCTTCCCCCTTTTACCACTCTCTTCTATATGGGTGTTTTTACAAGGTTGACGTTTTTACTAATTACGGCGCAGATACAGCAGGTCAACCCCCGAAAACGACGAGACGGCGGAAGTCGAGTTTTTAAGGCATGGGATCTCCGTTTTATTATCAGCGAATTATTTTGTATGAAGCAATTGTACTGCGCCCTTGCTAAGAGGAAGTATTCCACTCACTTATTTATAACATAAAATAACTACAGCACACAGGATGTGCAGACATGACGCATGACCCTGGTCTGGACGTGCTCGTGGCACAGGCTCGTGGACCACTCGTCTTCTTTCATAGAACAGTTGAGAGGTTTTATATACTTCTTTAAGAGGGCACAGCTTGTTCTTGAAACATATGCGATTTTGGAAGTGCCAAAAAATCTGTTCGGTAAATAGGCTATTCTGTATAGGCCTAAATATACAGTATTTACGACTGCAACATTCCTACAACACTCCCTGGTCGGAGCTGTAGCCGATCATATATTTTCCCCCCATCCGTCAGGGAAGAGATATTTTTTGTCAATAAATAATTCACCGCTGATAGCCAGCACTAATGCCTACACTAAGATATCTCTCTGTTACAGCCGTCTAGGGAGCGGACCAGGCCATGAGCATACTCACTTTATAAACAAATACTGGGCTGGGCTGGCTCCGGTTTCACCGATGTCTTTGCGAAGGGAAAGTATTTGAAGACAGTTGGTGTAAACGGCATCCTGTCTGTGTGTCTGTGTACAGACGGGGGTCAGGTTTGGGGTTATTGGCTGCTTGCAGCGCAAGCTCTAATAGCGCCGTGTTGCTAATCGCGTGCATGTGTTCTTCTCACGTCCGTTTTACGCACAGCGCGAACTCGCTTTCGGATTTGTTATACGTGGAACACCAATCTATTTGAGAAAATGTTATTTTGCATTCAGCTGCATAACTATTGATACGTTTTCAAAGAAGGCAGACATGTGTACGCGTGTCAGTGAGGGTGTCGTGTTACCAAACCCGTCTCTATTTCTCGGCCCTCGAATTTGAAAGTGGAAATATGCATTTATTTATATTCTTTAAATCAGTTTTAAGTAGTCACTTAATTACAATCCACGATAATTGCCATGTTATTCATTAAGGAGCTCAGGCTACACATAGTGCATGTGGAAGGACAACAGCAGGTCAGACATCTGAAGGTTGGAACCGTGTTCTGGTGGTCAGATTGAACTCCGTTTGACAGAGCATCTGGTAGGTGGAAACTGGTGGTGTAAAGTGTGTGTGTGTGTGTGTGTGTGTGTGTGTGTGTGTGCTGCGTGTGTGTGTGTGTGTGTGTGTTGTGTGTGTGTGTGTGTGTGTGTGTGGTGTTGTGTGTGTGAGTGTGTGTGTGGTGTGTGTGTGTGTGTGTGTGTGTGTGTGTGTGGTGTGTGTGGTGATGTGTGTGTGTGGTGTGTTTGATTGTGTGTGTGTGTGTGTGTTGTGTGTGTGTGTGTGTGTGGTGTGTTGTGTGTGGTGTCGTGTGTGTGTGTGTGTGTGTGTGTTGTGTGTGTGCTGCGTGAGCATGTTCGGGTCCACGGCATCAGGGACAGAGCAGTGTCAGTACAGAGTTACAGAAACCACATGCTCGGTGTGACCAGAAACATGATCCAGACATGAGTCCTGCAGCCTGGCCCTTGGGGCAAAGGGTGTGTGTGCATGCTGCATGAGTGTGTGTGTGTGTGTGTGCTGCATGAGTGAGCATGGGTGTGTGTGTGTGTGTGAGTGAGAATGGGGGTGTGTGTGTGTGTGTGTGTGTGAGTGAGCATGGGTGTGGTGTGTGTGTGTGTGTGTGTGTGTGTGAGTGAGCATGGGTGTGTGTGTGTGTGTGAGTGAGCATGGGTGTGTGTGTGTGTGTGTGTGGTTGTGTGTGTGTGTGTGTGTGAGTGAGCATGGGGGGTGTGTGTGTGTGTGTGTGTGAGTGAGCATGGGGTGTGTGTGTGTGTGTGAGTGAGCATGGGTGTGTGTGTGTGTGTGAGTGTGTGAGTGAGCATGGGTTTGTGTGTGTGTGTGTGTGTGTGTGTGTGTGTGTGTGTGATGTGAATGCCTTGTGTGTGTGTGTGTGTGAGTGATCCTTTGTTGTGTGTTTGTGTGTGTGTGTGTGTGTTGTGTGTGAGTGTATGTAGCATGGGGTGTTGTGTGTGTGTGTTGTGTAGTGAGCATGGGGTTGTGTGTTGTGTGTGAGTGAGCATGGGTGTGTGTGTGTGTGTGAGTGAGCATGGGTGTGTGTGCGTGTGTGTGAGTGAGCATGGGGGTGTGTGTGTTGTGTGTGTGTGTGTGTGAGTGAGCATGGGTGTGTGTGTGTGTGTGAGTGAGCATGGGGGTGTTACGACATGGGTGTCCGTCATTATTTAACCAGTCTGTGTGTCTGCTGCTACATTAAATATTCAAGGTCCAGGGGAAGTGGATCTGCTGACCTGCAGTCTGGGCAGGGTCAGAGCTAACCCTAACCCTGACCCTGGAGCTGGGCAGGGTCAGAGCTAACCCTAACCCTAACCCTGGAGCTGGGCAGGGTCAGAGCTAACCCTGACCCTGAGCCTGGAGCTGGGCAGGGTCAGAGCTAACCCTGACCCTGAGCCTGGAGCTGGAGCTGGGTCAGAGCTAACCCTGACCCTGAGCCTGGAGCTGGGCAGGGTCAGAGCTAACCCTGCAGACCACAATTACAGGACAAGACCTGACTGCTTTACTGACAGTCTTGCACCCTGCTACACACACACACACACACACACACACACACACACATCGTCAGGAAACACCTCCAAGAGACCTTCTCATTCTGAGGATATTTCAACCCAGTAAGGTCAGAGAAGTGTGTGTGTGTTTAAACAGAATGGTCAGTGTGTGTGTGTTAAACAGAATGGTCAGTGTGTGTGTATTTAAACAGAATGGTCAGGGGTGTGTGTGTGTGTGTGTGTTGTGGCGCTTGCGGATTCCAAGAGGGTTTACATATTTGAGATGTTTAATCGTTCCAGCTGGTGGATCAGCAGCTAACCTCACTATGCTAACACGACCATGCTAACCTGACCATGCTAGCATCCCCCTATGCTAACTAGCCCCACCATGCTAGCTATCTCCACCATGCTAGCTATCTCCACCATGCTAGCTATCTCCACCATGCTAGCTATCTCCACCATGCTAGCTTGCCCCACCATGCTAGCTATCTCCACCATGCTAGCTATCTCCACCTAGCCCCACCATTCCTAAGGAGGAGACACAGCATCAGGCAAACAAATCATGTTAAGACTTTGCTGCCATGGCTGAACTCAGAGCCAGAAAGGATCTGCTGGCAGCGAGAGAGAGAGGGAGGGGCTGGCAGGGAGAGGAGTCTGGCAGGGAGAGGGGGCACCGAGATTCCCAGGGGGGGGAGGAGGAGGGGGGGTGCTACTGTACAGGGCTCTACCACGGACACATCCCCCCCTCCTGGTAGGAATGCACATGCTCTCCCACAGACAGACCTGTTAGGGGAGGAGGGAGGAGGGGGGAGGGGTGGGAGGGAGGGAGGGGGAGGTGACGGGAGGGGAGTAGGAGGGGAGGGGATGCGTTTCTGGGAATTTGAGTTCTTTCTCTTGGGCTGTGTCTTGCTTGAATTGCGGTTCTTGCCCTTGTCTATTTTCTCTTAGCTTTCTGCGGTTCTTTTCTTTCGT
>CAEFZP010000033.1:0-12500 GCA_903064625.1 Mallotus villosus
AGGGCTCGCCATCTAACACACCACATTGTCGCCTGTTGCGCATTCGCATTCGTCGGACATGTGTCAGCCTGGAATGACAACAACAGCTGTTATTTGGGGAACGCTCGACGGCTGTGATGTGTTTGTACTTTCAAACAGGCGGAATATACAGCTTGTGTTTTCCCTGCATCCTCACTATCTCTTCCGTTGTCTCTCCTGCCGCTCTCTGTCTTCGTCTATGGCTCTCCTCTCTTCCTTCTCCGACTCCTGCCTTGTGCTTTCTCCAGACCTCGCTCTCCCTCGCCGTCTCTCGTTCTTTACACTGTCGCGTCTCTCGCTCTCACTAAAAGCTTTTGCTCATGTCTGCGGTGGGGAGCGACTTAACTTGTGACTATTGCTTGGTGTGCTGATTCACATGGCAGGAAAGGGCGTCTGAGAGGTTGTTGGTTACGAGTTGTGAATATTTCGCAATAAAACGAAGCTTCGTACATGTCGTGCGTCGTGTGTCATGCGGCGTATGTCCGGGGAATGGAGGGAAAGGAGAGCAGAGGAGACGGGACGCCGTCTGAGTGAACGGGCTCTCTTCAAAACACTTCAGTTACAGATTGGGGCTTTGACGTACGTTAGTGATCGCTTTTTGGGGGATTGTGACTCTAAAGGACAGTGGAGTTCGTACTAGTACCGTGTTTCCATTGAAAGGAGTACTGTATACTATTATAAAACCCTGTTTTAGCTGTGGGTCTGACTCCGAACTATGGCGATTTCTAGCCTCATGAAAGTTCTTATTGCAAACCTAAAATATTTCAGTCTTCTGCGAGTAAAGTCGGTTTGGTGTTCATTGCGCTCCCTAGTGGGTCCGAACATACGTACTAAGGCGCGGTAACACGGAAGCCTCTTGTTAGCGTCTGAACAGAAGGCCACTTTTTATGATCGGTGTAATACTGACAAACATGCTCAGAAGCATAGCACTGTGAGTGAAACCGCTGTCTTGTTATTTCGTCACCAGTCACACGGGTTTGATCATTGAGATGTAAAATGGGTGCATCCTTTTAAATATATGATGTATTCCTATGTACTACCTGGTGGTGTCCATCGTGACAAGAACCCATCAAACCGTTTGTTGTCTCTGTAGGTTTGTCTTGTCTTTGAAGTTTAATATGAAGAGATAAACAATGTGCTGAAATTCTTGTCTTCAGTGCCAGTCAGGTTCTGTGCAGGCCACGACCTTCTCGAGGGGCCGCGTCCCACAGCGTTCCTGCCTCAGAATGCATTCGAGCATGTCCAACCAAGATGTGACCACAGTCGTGTTAGTGATAGTTTCCTTTCAGTCTCTCCCGACGATGTTGACTCACCTCGACTTGGCGTTGCGAGCTGCGCTCTAGATCGGGACACCGGAGGGTGCGTATTGCTGCCACATTCTGATGGTCGCCTATAGATTCACCTGCTGGAGACTGTCACAGGGACGTGGTGCGTGTGTTGTGTGTGTGAGCGGTGTGTGTGCGTGTGGGAGTGTTCCGAGCAGAGGGTTTTTTTGTTTCGTCCCAGCTTCCCTAGTCCCATGCTATCAGATAGCATGCCTGCTTATTAGCACATGAAGGTCGGCGTGGCGGTTCCGGGGAGTGTGGCGTTGTATCTGGGGTCGTGGAGTTGTTTGCTGCGGTGTGAAGACGCTGTGGTGCTTTGCTCCCACTTGTCCGTCGTGCATGATGGCCGTCAGCCCTCCCGTGGTCGCCGCAAATTGTCTTCGTATTCTTGTTATAACGACACACGTACACGTCTTTTCTCGCCAGGAGCGGCTGCGTCGAGGTCGAGTGACTTGCTTTAGATGACTATAATGTCTTAGGAAATGACCTGTGGCGAGCCTTTTTCTGCAGATTGCATGTGAGATGTTGTTGTTGGGAGTGATTCCTGTCGTCTCCTGTGTTAGGACCTCGCCAGAAGAACAGACAGAGTGATTCCAGGGGCTCAAGGTGTACGGAAAGAGGGGGGACGACCGAGGAGGAAGCAGAAAGAACGAGAAGGAGAGCCTCGAAACGGGCACCTGGCGAAGAAAGGAGGGTGGAGCAAGTGGGGAAAGGCGCAAGAGGGCGCCATTCGACAGGGTCGCAGCAAGGCAGGGCGTGGACAGTCAACAGGGGGGAGGGAGCGACCGGGAGGAAAGGGGGGTGGAGAAAGGGTGAAAGGCAGGAGGGAGGGAGAAAAGCGGGAAGAAGAGGAGGGGGGGGCGGAGCGGGGAGGTGTGGGATGAAGAGGGGGGGCGGATAGAGGGAGGGAGAAATTAATGGGTGAAGGAAAGGCGGGGCGTAAAGGAAGGGAAAACGGGGAGGGAATAGGGGCGGGGCGGAAAGGGTTAAGAAGGGGGGGGGGGGACGGAGGGCGTCCAAGGTTCAAGAAGAGGGGGGGAGGGAGGGGGGTGTAAAGAATTCTCCAGGAGGGCTCCATGAGTGTCAAGGGAAAGGGGAAGGGGGGGTAGAATATTGCAGGCAGTCCAGTGTCCTTAAGAACAAGGCATCGGGCCAACGCGTTGGCGTGGCACGCATCAGTACAGCCGCAAGGGGAAACCGAATTCCACCAAGGCCGATCTGACTCTCATGTTTGCTTCGCATGCTTGTTCGTGAGGGGCTCTTGCTCACTGCTAATATCTGCATCTGTCAAGAAAAAAGCCAGTAGCTAAAACAAACGTGCTTAGATAGAGAGAGACGTGTTGGTGTTTCGCCTTCTCTGAGCCAGGACGGGTTGGGCCGGTCCAGGGGAACCTATGTCATCCAAGGTGGGCCTCCTGGCCGGACTGTTCACGGCCTCGGCTTTGTGCTTTTGGGCCCCTTGGTGCCTCTGGGGGCTGATGCCAGGACGGTTGTTTGAGCACATGTCGTGCCAATTAGTGCCGCGTGTCCGTGTGTCCATTTGATTGGCTCTCGGGCTCACGCGTGGCTCTCACAAGGCAGGACGAGCTGAATCAGCCACTGGCTTGCTATTTAGCGTCCTTGACTCTTGGAAGTGACAGTGGTGTGGTTCATTGCCACGTATTCATCAGATGTTAGGGAGCTAATGTGCAGGTTCACGCTGGTGTGTGGCCTTTGGTTTTTTGCACTTCTGTCTCGGCAAACTTCTAGATTAAAATAGGGTGCTTCCTGAGCATGCTGCGTCCATGCCGATGGTTGAGAGTTCTGTCCTTGTTCTGTGTGGGTGTGGTGTTGTGTGTTTGTGTGGCTGGGGGTGTGTGGGTGTGTAAACCACGGTTGGGTCGATTTGTGAGTGCTTCTCCTGGGTATATCCGGAGTGGTAGCGATCTAGATGTTATATTTTAAGAGGGCTGAATCGCCAAATAACTCACAAACAAGAGCTTATCGAACTGCTTGAGTGCTGTTGCCCTGAGAGCGGAGTGCTTTAATGGATAAATGATACCCTGGATTGTGATTGGTGCGTGTGTTTTGCACATACGCATTGGATCTTACTGGGCGCAGGACTGCTGATGTGTGAGAGAGCACAATCACAATAAGCAAGGTCACGGATGGAACAACGAGATTGTGGGGGCCACAGTCATGGTTGAGCACAAATGTCGCATAAGCCACACCTCCCCCCCACGACCACTACACCGACACAGGAGCCAAACATAGATCAACAACACAATGGTACCATCACCTCTATCAGTATCCAGCGAACAGACGGGCTTATAGTATGCAGCGCAGGATAGAGGAACCGAAACGGCAGTGTTGTACACACAAGAGGGAAGCAATCGACGGTCAACCAAAACATCCACTCCATCGCAACGAGAAACACACCACCAAAAACAGATAGTACATTTACATATCAATCCTATTACAGACTGACCCATGCATAGCGCACACAGACCCAGACTACATGTAACAATCTGTCGATGTGTCATAAATTTAACCTGTGTCCTCCATATGCCACACAGTGACAAACGAACACTGCCTTCCGTATGAATCATAAAGGTTCAAGATGCAAACGTTATAAGAGGTTCAAGTACAGATGTATTCTAAGGGATATGTCGAGAATAGACGGCTGAAAGCTTTGTACGCCCCCACTGACAGACGAAGCCCATCCCAGCTTCCTTCAAACCGATCCTCCCATGCCAGCTACCCGCTCTGCCTACCATTCTGAGCTGTCGCGTCGCTCTTCCTTTTCCCCCACAACTGTCGTACTCAGTCGTCTACGCATGCCACACACCTGGTTACTGTTGGTTTTATAGTCCAAAAACCTCCCAAAGCCTGACAGCCTGCACCCCAGCCTCTAGGCCATTAGCCTTCCCAGGCCTCCGCCTGATAGCTCTCCCGACACCCTGTTAAGTCCCAACAAAACCACAAACCTTCCTCTAGTGGCCTCAGCGATCCCACCGTCAGACCCAGCGTACCACCCACCCTTGTTAAGGTCCCAAAAGCCTGCCCCAGCCTGCGGGGCCTAACAGCCTCAGCCTAGCCTACCACAACCCTTGTTAAGGTCCCCAAACCTGCCCAGCCTCAGCCCCCAGCCTCAGCCCTAGCCTGCCCGACACCCTGTTAAAGTCCAGAAAACCTCCCCGGCCTCAGCGATCCCAGCCGGCAGCCCTAGCCCTCGCCAGCCCTCAGCCCTAGCGATCCCCGCGACACTGTTAAGTCGACAGAACTCCCAGCAGTCAACGCCTCGCTCCAGCTCTCAGCCTCTCCTATAGCCTGCCTCATCACGCCTTGTGTTAAGTCACCAGAAACCTAGCTCAGGCGCTCAGGCCCCGCGCTCCCAGCCTCAGCCCTAGCCGCCCACAACCCTGGTTTAAGTCCCAAAACCTCACAGGCCTCCAGCCTCCCAGGCCTTCAGCGCCTGCCTAGCCTCCCACCACCCTGGTGAGAGGTTCCAAACCGTCCCAAGGGCAGTCCCAATCCTGGCCCCAACTAGGACCAGAAAAGAACACAGAGGATCACAAGTCAAAAACAGGGACAGGAAAAACCCGGCCGCAGCGCGGCGGGGCCGGGAAGAGCGGTTGCAGGGGTGGGTTTGTTTGTGTGTGTGTGTTGCGTGTCCTTCATTTGACGTGGGGATCGTTTGTGTATGTTTATATGGACGTTTGAGATTGTGTGTGTGTGGTGTGTATTTGTGTACTGTTCAACACTGTAGGATTAGAGAGCAATAGAGGGGCTTAGCAGTGCTTTGCCCGTCCCATTCCACTCCCTCCCTAATCCTTCACTCACTCACTCTGGTCGCTCCCTCCCTCCTTCCCTCCTTCCCTTCCTCCTTTCCCTCCTTCCCTCCCTCACTCTTTCACTCACTCACTTTCCCCACTTTCTCTGTCACACCACGCAGCTGTGTGACACCCAGCGTGTGTAACACATCCATATTCACACACCTCCAGTGGTGGTGGCTGCGTGGTAATGGGTGTGATGCAGGATTAGTGACTCTGTGAACGGGGATGAGGAGTAGAGGAGCACTGTGGCTTAAAGCACTGAATACAGGACTAGGAGATGTCTGATTAGGACGACACTCAGGGCATGACAAGGCACAAGTGGACGGACTAATGGGCAGACAGACAGACAGACAGACAGACAGACAGACAGACAGGCAGACAGACAGACAGACAGACAGACAGACAGACAGACAGACAGACAGACAGACAGACAGACAGACAGACAGACAGACAGACAGATAGAATGGAAAGAGAGGGAGAGAGAGATAGGCTGACTGGCCGACTGGCTGACTGGCTGGCTGGCTGGCTGGCTGGCTGTCTGACTGTCTGACTGGCTGACTGGCTGACTGGCTGACTGGCCGACTGGCTGACTGGCTGACTGGCTGGCTGCTGACTGGCTGACTGGCTGTCAGGCAGAGGCAACGACCGGGTCAAATCAATGATCAGATCCATTTATTTGTCAAAGATGTGGTAGATGCTGTTCTAGAAGCTGTAGTGCTGTAGGACTAGAGAGAGAGAGAGAGAGAGAGAGAGGAGAGAGAGAGAGAGAGAGAGAGAGAGATAGAGAGGAGAGAGAGAGAGAGAGAGGCTGATTGATTTGAAGGAAAGGACTGAGCATAGAGACATGAGAAGAATGCAATAAAGATCGATTGTGTACAAACAAGTATAAAGAAAAGACAGACAGAAAGATAGACAGAGAGACTATAGATCAGCTGTGTGTGTCTGTCTGTCTCTCTCTCTCTCTGTGTGTGTGTGTGCGAGCGTGTGTGCGCGCGTGCGAGAGCGCTGCGTGGGTGAGAGTGAGTGAGCGCCGGCTCTCTGATATGTATGTGATTATATATAGAACCTTTCATCTGTCTCCTTGGTGACTGGGGCCGTTACCGTGGACGCTGTTGTTCGGGGGAGAGAGAGAGAGAGGAGGGAAAGGAGGAAAGGAAAGCTGCAAGATCACCGTAGGAGCAGTTGCTTTTCCAAACCCCCGTTTTAACCTGCGCATCTGGAGTTCTGGCTCTCGTGGTCTCCTGTTATGGGTGCATCTCAGGGTCACATTATTGCGTCGAGTCAATCTTGTCATTGGATTTAAAGGGATAGCGCACAAATAAAAAAAGACTCTCTTATTTCCTTAGATGTCTGCATATGCAGTCAAACTGTCTGGAATGCACGTTCGAGATTGTCGGCGTTCTATGAAACCTTGTACTCCTTCCTCTCTTCTCTTAAATACTGGAAGGGGGATTTATAGTACTGGAGAAGGCTGGCTAGCCGAGGAAGAATTTAGACGCCTAATTGAAGGGTTAATACAGATATCTCATTCGTGTCGAGCTCGGATCATTATACAATCGCTGCTTAGCAGATACAGCTTGACGGAATGCCAAAGCCTTATAGGGTACAGTGAACTTCTATACTATAAAGTAAACAAGCCTACATATGGTTTCGTTCAAACTCGAGCTTCCCATCATCCATCCTAGAATGGGAGCGTGGCGTGTCACATGACTGTCTCCAGCAGAATGACCTATGACCCCGGCCAAACAGTACCAGGCTGGGAAAACGATCCAGCGTGTTTCTTTATCTCTCATTCTCTCTCCCGCAGTCTCGCTCCCTCCATCAGAAGCTCTTCGATGTGTTTCATGTGACCACGCCCACACGGTGTACAAAAACAAACAACCGATCGAATGATCCCGCCAGCCAATTGGGCTGGCAGCGCTAACAGGCCACCATAGCAACAGACTAGCGAGTTTGGAGTGGAAGGATATTCGCACGCGGTAAACATGTCCGTCTCCACGGAGACAAGGGAGAGTCTGTCTCGTCGTCGTTCGGTCCCAGAGCAGGGCTAAGCAAGTTCGCCCGCAAAGACCTCACACTTAGTTTGACGATGAAGCCTTGGACCAGACTTTACTCGTAATCATTCTGGTATGGAACACTTACCTCAGGATGCCTTGTAGACAACTTCAAGTTCACCTTGAGTCTACCGGTAGCCAAGCGGCATGAAAGGGACGGCCCACTCCGAAGCTAGTTCCTCCTGACTCACTTTCCTATTTCACTCCGTGGGGAAGTCGGCCAGTAAAAACAGCTGCTGTTGCGTGTCGAGGCTGCGGTGCGGTGCCTCGCGCTGCCTCTTCACAGCGACACGGCCCTGGGTTCGCTTCCTGGTCGTCGCTGCAGGTACATGTGTGCCAAGGCTGTAAGAGCGACAAACCTTTCTTCTTCCACTCCCTGGTTAAAACTGAGGTCTGAACTTCAATTCCAAATGTTTTGATACGGGGAGTATGATTTTTTTCGGTCAGTACTAAACAGCTACTGTTGGCCAGTGAGCAAGGCTGTGCTCCGAGGGGACACCGAACCTGCCGATTGTGACATTCCACTGCCGAGGCCACCTCGATGGGACCTGTCTGCCTCTCCTACAGCGACAGGTGACGATGGGATGTTATCAGCGACGACGCCGAGGGTCTGGCAGAGGGAGATAGCCGGACTGCGTGCACCAGCTGTCAGCGTCACAGCGGCGCACGTCGCCGAGCACCGATCACGTGTCAGTGGAGTGTTCTGGATGTCCACGTGACGTCGGATGGATGAATATTTGACGGCTGACTAAACAGGCCCGGCCTTGTCCAGCAGGTGTCGTGGGTCGGTGTTGGCTAGGATGCGCGTCGGTGTTGATGAGGGACGCTGTAGTATGGTATGGTCAACTCCCCTTCAAACAGGAAATGATAGGGAATACACAGTCAACAAGCACTGCTGCATTGTAGTTCTGGGTGAGAACTACAGACTCGAAAATGGGAATCGAGGAAAAAAGTCCAACTTCCTGTTTTGGTTTTTTACCGTACGTGTACACAAAACAATCTTATTTACCCTCGAGGGTCACAGTAGCACTGAGAGATGACAGGAAGTCCATCAAGCCCAAACAGGAAGTCGTTCTGTGTACAGACCAGTGTGGGCTAGTCCCTCTCATTATAAGTGTGCATGTGAGAGAGAGAGAGAGAGAGGGAGAGAGAGAGAGAGAGAGAGACAGAGAGAGAGAGAGAGAAAGAGAGAGAGAAAAGAGAGAGAGAAGCGAGAGAGAGAGAGAGGAAATCTGGATTTGGTTTGTGCGTGTTCCTGTGTGTTCTGCACAAGCTGGCAGAGAAGATGCACACGCCCCTGCAGGAAGGCCCACGTGTATAGATACTCCTTAATCAACTCTTATCTAGGTCATCGAACCAACGCTGATCGACTGATAGGACTGAATTCTGCCACGTCTGCTCCCCTCTAGTGGTGAATGGGAGGTGTTGCACTGAGCCTGTTCATGTTTTTCTGCCTGTGGACTACTGACACGATCCATGACATCATTTGTGTGTGTGTGTAGGGTGGAGGTGTGTAGGGTGGGGGTGGGGGGTACTACGTTTTGATAGAACCCAATATGTGTCATCTTCTTTCAGTGTGAAAATGATCATAGTATCATAGTATCATAGATCATAGTAGCTTCCAGAAAATGCCTGTACGGAGTGTGCGTTCATGTGCGAGAGTGTGTGTGTGTGTGTGTGTATGTTTGGGCGATTGCTTTCCGTGTGTCATTCTCTTCAATGTCATCCATTTCTCATGCTCTCACTCTGCTCTTTACTTCTCTTTTCATCCTTTACTCGCTGTGTCCCTCCCTCCCTCCCTCCCTCCTGCCCTACCCTGCCTCTCTCTCCCTCTCTCTCTCTCTCTCCCTCTCTCCTCTCCCTCTCTCTCTCCTCTCTCTCTCTCTCTCTCTCTCTGTAAGCGTAGCCTGGGAACCATGCCAGCTGGCGTGTGTGTTTTTTGAATGAATACCTGATGAAGTTGGTGGAGGAAGGCGGGGGAGGAACCACTCGCGCGTGTGTGTGTGGTGTGTGTGTGTGTGTGTGTGGTGTGTGTGTGTGTTTGTGTAGTAGGGCAGATCTCTTGCTCGCACTCCCAGGCCCTTGCATAACACACGTTGGAACGCTGCATGCAGGACTCCCTCCCTCTGTGTGTGTGTGTGTGTGTGCATGTGTGTGTGTGTGTTTAGGGCAGACAGGGAACTTCCTGCTTGCTGCCAGGCTGTAAGTCATGAGAGGAGAGCAGGCAGACAGCGTAGGGGACGTGGTGCATGCATACACGAATACACACTACACACACACACACACACACACGCTCGCACCAAACAAGGGAGCAGTTTGGGATTTTCCACCAGGTTACAGAGATAGAGGGCAGAGAGAAAGACAGAGAAAGAGTTTCCCCCCCGGGTGTTTTGTACGGGACGCGTTGGAGAGAGGGTGGGAGAAGGGACGAGAGGGAGGGAGGAGGAGGAGGAGGAGGAGGGAAGAGAGGTGGCTCATAGTGTGCCGTGTGATTGGGCTGCTCTGGACTCACTGGTAAGACTATTCTTCAGACGCTTGTGTACTCTTGAGCGATTGTCTCCGTCGGTCGGTCGTCTGTCTGTCTGTCTGTCTGTCTGTCTGTCTGTCTGTCGGCCAGTTTGTTGAACTGTCTGTCTGTCTGTCTCACGGTCTCTCTGTCTGTCTGCGATTCGCACTCGTCGCTCATGTCTGAGCCGTATGTTGTTCTGGTTTTTATTCCTTCCTTCTCTCTCTCTCTCTCTCTCTCTCCTCTCTCTCTCTCTCTCTCTCTCTCTCTTTCTCGTATTTCTTTCCCCTCCCTCCTGGGGGGGGGAGGGGGGTGAGAAAGTGCAAGTCATGCCACCCTGCTTCAACGTGTGTTCGTGTGAAGAGTACCCTGTGTTTATCTCTCTCTCTCTCTCTTTTTTCTCTCTCTTCTCTCTCTTTCTCTCTCTCTCTCTCTCCTCTCTCGTCTCTCTCTCCTCTCTCTCCTCTCTCTCTCTCTCTCTCTCTCTCCTGGGAAACTGTTAGAGATTGGCGTTTGCTGTCGGAGCAACAAAAAAAGAAAGAAAGTTGGCGTGTGTGAAAGGCGTGTGTGTGTGGTTCAGAACAGTTGTGGTGTGTGTGGTGTGTGTGCGTGCGTTCCCAGAAGCAGTAGCGGGGCACCATTACGACCGTGTTGGGACCGGTTGCCTCCCTGCTGCCCCCCCTCCAGTGAGACGGCCCGCAGATGGACGCACCACGGAGCCACGTGCCTCCGTTTACATAATGTATGTCCTCATGTGGAGCTCCGGAGAGGCAGGCTGTCACTGAGAGGGAGATCAGAAAGAGAGGCAGGCAGAGGGAGATCAGAAAGAGAGGCAGACAGAGGGAGATCAGAAAGAGAGGCAAACAGAGGGAGATCAGAAAGAGAGGCAGACAGAGGGAGATCAGAAAGAGAGGCAAACAGAGGGAGATCAGAAAGAGAGGCAAAAAGATCAGAAAGAGGCGCAAGGGAGATCAGAAAGAGGCAGACAGAGGGAGATCAGAAAGAGAGCAGGCAGAGGGAGATCAGAAAGAGAGGCACAGAGGGAGATCAGAAAGAGAGGCAGCAGGGAGATCAAAAGAGGCAGACAGGGAGATCAGAAAGAGAGGCAAACAGAGGGAGATCGAAAAGAGGCGACGAGGGGATCAAAAGAGAGGCAGACAGAGGGAGATCAGAAAGAGAGGCAGACAGAGGGAGATCAGAAAGAGAGGCAGACAGAGGGAGATGTGTGAAATAGTAAAAGAGATGGGTGTTCTGGTGAGTTTTATGTACTACCCCAGCTCAAGAAATATACGTGTGTGGTGTGTGTGTGTGTGCGTGTTTGTGTGTGTGTGTAACAGGAACACGGCATAAATTTAGCAGTGAGATAATATATCACGTTTAAGTAGGTGAGCTATCATTACATTATGACGGCGACCACCGCCATGCTCATTCTCTCTCTGTCTCTCTCTCTCTGTCTCTCTCCTTCTCTCTCGGTCTCTACTCTCTTCTCCTCTCTCTCTCTCTATCTCTCTCTCTCTCTCTCTCTCTCTCTTACGACGTTATCGTCCCACTGTTCAGGCAGGTCCACCGAGGGTGTCTTGTGGTGGAGCAGCATGTCAGGGCTCCTCAGTGCTCGTTTCAGTGCTAGTTTCAGTGCTAGTTTCAGTGCTAGTACTCGCCTGACTTCTTTTCCTATCGGGTCCTAGAGGGAGTGCAGCCAGCCGAAGCAGCTGCTGTGATGCATTAAGGTTGTAGAGTTAAGAGGAGAAGAATTTCAGATGTCGCTTCAGTGTGTCTGTGTGTTTGTGTGTGTGTTTGTGTGTGTGTATTTCGTTGTACCTTGTGTGTCCTCATTTAACATCATTTTACAATCGCCCAAATTACTGTGGACCGATTCATTAAGCAGGGACACTATTCCAGCATGATTTGAATGTTATTTTTTGTTTTCCTTCCACGTTCATTGGACGACCAGTGAGTAGATTGTCATTGTAGAGAGTGTCATATGAATATTATTCATGAATGTTGGCTTCAAACTCAATCCCTTGGCCCAAATACAATTTGAAATCATTTCAATTGTATTTGGACTTGTTGACATGACTACTCGTCTTCATACGATCAAAGTTATACCGTAAAGGAATTGTACAAAACTGGTCCTGCAGATTCCTCTCCAGCATGTTCTGTAATAGTGCAGATGACAGACACATGGTTGTCCTCGTCCAGAGACCTTGAGCATGTGAGGTGCACCGTGTGTGTGTGTGTGTGTGTGTGTGACCAAGGCTGATGGAGGACAGACTGCTCAGATTACTGGTCATCTGATACACACACACACACCCTCTCTCTCTCTCTCTCTTTCTTACTCCCTCTCTCTGGTCTGCAGACTCAGCAAGATTCAGGTGACACAGCTTTTAGACTTTTTTGTGTCAGTGCGTGTGTGCTTGTGTGTGTTAGTTTTAGAATGACCTCGATTCCTTGTGTTTTGTTTGTGTGTTTCTGCGATTGTGCGGTGTGTGTGTGTGTTTGTTTGCTCAGTCCGTGTGTGTTTAGTATTGGGTCAGTCTCCCTCTCTCCTTCTCTTTCTATGCTCTGTCTCTGTTTCCTCCTCCTCCACCCACCCTCCCTCCCTGCGCCTGCTCTTTCTACTCTCTGTTTCCCTCTCTCTACGTGCCTGTCTCCATCTCCTTTTCCATCTGTCGCTCCCTCTCCTTCGACCTGTCTCTCTCCCTCTCCTTTCTCTCCCTCCCTCTCTGTCTCTCTCTCTCCCCTCTCCCTTTCTCTCCCTCCCTCTCTGTCTCTCTATCCGTCT
>CAEFZP010000033.1:17500-90000 GCA_903064625.1 Mallotus villosus
ATGACTAGAACAATTAGTCTCGAGATCGGGGTTGTGTGATATCTCGGCCTGATTAGCTCGACATCCGAGCACGGTTTTCGAAGAAAAGGGAAACCTCTAAAATAGTTTCTTTGTTAGAGAATTTTCTAAGTACCATCCGCTGCTTCTACGGCCGATGCGACCTGACAAGTGTAACTTTAAAGTAACACAACCAGACACTGAGTATACGAAACCACCAAAGATGTTCCTCGTTGTGATATCGTATAGCCTACTGCCTCTCTCACGTCAGCGACTGTCATACTGTTAGAACAATGCTCGTCTAGTTCATTATCCAATGCCTGAATCAAGCGTCGGCTAGATGAATAAATAAGTGGACGTGCGTGGTACAGAAAAGCTGTCGTTTTGAAGGCGACTTGACTGATCTCTCCTGACATCACCGAACCAATTAGATACCTAGATAATTAGATGAAAGTCCCAGTCATCGGCCTTGAGGCAGAGTGACTTCTGAAGTCACTTTTTGACCCTGGCCAGGCTTGTATTGACCCCAGACCTCCTTACCGCTCTGCCGCCTGTCTGTCCGTCTTGCTTCCCCTGCTCACTCTCTCTTCTTTCTCTCTGTCTCGTCTGAGCTTCATAATGCTTCATCTGTCCTTACTGGGATCGTTCCTCCCACGCGTTTCTGTCCGGGACGCACACACACACACACACGCTCGCACGCACACACACACCACATACATCAGCTTTTAACTAACTCCCACAAGTCTGTGCCTTTGATGCACTCGTTCAGAGGCTGTCCACGTTTCAAACATTCTTCTTACGCTCACATTCCCCCCCCCCACTCTCTGCTCCTCTGGCTTTTGTTCCGTTTTCTTGGATGTGGTTCCAGGATTGAGTCCCCGAGTGTTGGGGTAGAGTACATATACAGTCCCTCACTCCTAGAATGGTACTGTTTATGTGAAAAGTTGTTATATACAGTGTGTTTCCTTTGTGTAAGAGCCATGATACTGTCTTGCCTTTACATGTCCCTTGGAAAACGGTTGCATTGTGGCCAGTGGTTGACATCACAACATCTCATTCAACATTGTCTTGTATATGCATACTTTTAAACAGGAATGCCATTGCCTGACAACCAATTAGTATTTATCGCCTACCTTTTTATTGTCTCACACTTTTCCATTCCTCACCCCCCTCCCCCTCCATTTTTACTTTCTTTTTTCTTCCTTTCTCTCTCTCTACCCTGACGGACTCCCTCATATTCACCGTTCCCCTCTCCTCCTCCCTCCGCAGGTGAGCGTGGAGGTCTTAGCGGAGTACCCCTTCTTCGTGTTCGGCCAGGGCTGGTCGTCGTGCTGCCCGGACCGCACCACCCAGCTCCTGGAGCTGCCCTGCACCAAGCTGTCGGTGGGCGACGTGTGCATCTCCCTCACCCTGCGCAACCTGAGGAACGGCTCCCTGAAGAAGGCCCAGTCCCTGGAGCTCCACGCCCAGGTGGCGGCCTCCTGCAGCCCCAGCCACGGACACCTCAAGGCCCTCAAGTCCGGAGCTCCCTCGTGGTGGAGGTGCCGGGGGTGACGGTGGTTGTACCAGACACAGGGGGGAGCGGGAGAACGGGGTCAGCCAGCAGAGGTCGGCAGCGGGGGGCGTCGGGGTTCCAGTCCACGCGGAGAACGGGGAACTGAGGATCGGGGGGGAGAAGGGGTTCCCGCCCAAAGGCAACCCGGAGGCCGGCGCCAAACCAGGGGGGCGTAAGCGGCGGTGGTCGGCCCCCGAGGGCCGCAAGGTGGAGAGGACGGAGGAGGAGCCGCCCCTGACGCTGCCCAAGCCTTCCTTCATACCCCAGGAGGTCAAGATCTGCATCGAAGGAAGGTCAAACATGGGCAAGTGAAGCCTCCGGTCGCGGACTGCTCACTAACCGATTGGTCAGGAGAAACGAACGAAAAGTCCAGGAAGGATGCCGAAAATAATGTTTCTTCTTCGAGTTTGATTCGATTTTTCTTTTCGATCTGGAAAGCTGTACTGTCACCTTAAATTTACCCTACATGTTATCACCTTGAATTGAGGCAATGTAGTTGTAACACCGTGTAATACGTTTGGTGTGACACAAGCAATCGGTCGCCATGACTTTGGGTTCCACAAATACTGGGCAAGGTTTTTATTTTTGTCATGTGTGGTCGATGTTTTGTTGGTGTGCGTATGTGTGTGTCTGTGTGTCTGTGGAGGGGCATAATTGGCATTGCTTGATAACTCACAGGTCAAAGACTGGCTGAAGAAGTGTGTTTAGGGGTATTTCAAGTTCTTCCTGCCTGTGATGTAACTTCCCATGACGCCACAGGCAGGATGTGTGGAAGGACTCTCATCGCTGCCTGTTGCCATGGTCGCAATGAGTAGATAAATAATGTCAAGCAGTCCTGAGGCACTTATGTGTAGATGTACAGAGGAATATGATTCAATTACCTGAATCTCCTTGTCGGAAATTGAACATCAAACAGAGCGGAAATAGTGGGAAAGATATTGGTTTTTGGACGTACCTAGGTGGATAAAACCAGACCTGTGATGTCATCAAGCAGCGCCAAAGTGCCGCGAGACAGAAGAAGAGAGAGCGAGAATTCGACAACTTCCTTTTTCCTTTTAGTTTGCTGACAGTGGAGTCTTTCATGTTATTCTTTCAACTTTATTTGAATTATTTTGTCTGTGCCTGTCAATTTCCCCCCACTCACTTTTGAACCTCCCCTGTCTTGTCAGATGGGAGGATATGATTTGTGTTTTCGATGTTTGTCTAATACCGTATCAGGGGTTAATTAGCTAGGTTTTAGGTTAAACTAGGGTTGGGTGTGTGTTATAAACCTACCATACCCTAATACATACATTTACAAACACTGGCTTGGCTACGTAACTATGAGAATTTAGGAAGAGTATACACAGTCCCTGATAGTTGGTGCAATGTTTAATGTGTTCCTTCATTATGACAGCGAGAAGAAAGCGGGTGTAAGCAAGGAGAGAATCGTTGAATGTCAGCTCGGAGGAAAGGGACAGGTCATGGCCCGCCTGTCACTAATGTTCATGGTTATTATTAGTCATGTGATCATGATGATTCATGTAATAATATTGATTATTATTATTATGCAGTACTGTACGTTTGATTTGATTCTATTGTCTATATTTTTTCCGACCTTTGGAGGAAGTAGCGCTAATGTGGCAACAGCACTTTGGGAAGGTGAAGGGGTCTTTGGGGGTGGGGGTGGGGGGGATGTCACTGGGCTATGAAAGGGATGGATGTCACAGATTACGGAGCGAGTGCCATTTAGAAATGAGGAGGGGTCGGAGGGAGAGTGAAAGAGAGAAAAGTCCGAAAAAGGAAGAATAGATTCAAATGTACAGATATATGAAACGCTCTCCTCAAAGAAAGCTCAGAGGCTGACAAGTTGCCGAAAGGATTGTCGTCGAGAGCCGCCTTTCAACGTCAAGGAATCGGAAAGGATTTCCGAACTGAATTCGGTGGTTTCAAATTGAGAACGTGTGTGAAAGAGGCCATGGTGGACGTGTGGAGGAGTGTTGAGGAGACTCGGCGATGTCGAGAACTCGAGAACATGTTAGAAGCTCAGGCAAGCCACAGATTGTTGAAGGGGTGTCATTTACATGATGTATGTTTGTCGTCACGTGTCGTACATGTATGCGTGTGCGTGTTTGCTCTATTGTGTGCATGAATGCAGGGCTGTGCACGCGCACAGACTCACACACACACCTGTCGCACAAACACGGACATCCAACAGATGGACTGATCCGCTCAATTGAAATATGTGCATTAGGCTCATGAACGAGCAAGAACTTTGATCCATATGTTTTAATGACTTTTCTTGTACTACACACCTACGATAGAAAGGAATTCATCTTAAAGACATTAGCAGCACACATGCTAGCGAGGTGTCCAGCTCCGTGGCGTGTTTGTGTGGCGTGTGTGTGCGTGTGTGCGCACGCATCGGTGTACGAGTGTTTGTATATTTGTATAGGAAAACGTGTATATATACTCATGATGATATTATTACAATGTTCAATGTCCAGTGTTTCGACTTGGAGTTTCTACTTAAGAGAATCTTGCAATTTGCACATCAGGAGGGAAGGCACCCAGGGTGACATGACTTGAGGGCGTCGGGTCCCATCGAGCCCCTCCAGTCTCTACATCCCAGACACTTGAATGGACGCGCGAGGCGTCTCTCCTCGTCAGTACCTAGGATGTAGGGACCAGGGATCAGATGTTGGAACGGGGCCTTTGAATGCACACAGCGAGCTGAAATCCCATTTTATGTAGCAGTTACCTCAACAAGTGTGCTTCGCTGATTGCCCCCCTCTCTCCCCCCCCGCCTCCCCCCCGCTCCAAACAGCTCTGACCTCGACTTCTCATTCACCCCACGCCATAGCTCACCTGTGTTAACTCGCTTCAAGCTGTGTAACTGGCCATGGTTAGCAGGGAGGGCAGCGTAAGGTCGGTTGATGTTGCCACAGCAGCCAGGGGCGTGGCCTCCAGCACGCACACCTGTTGAGCTCTCTGATTGGCCACAATTATTAGGTGTATGTAGGTTGGGGTAAATGTGTCAGGAGTTGTAAGGTTTAAGATGTCTCTAAGCATGTTATTTTAACACATATTGACATACATTAGAATACAGGATAGGAGATCATATGTTAAGGACGACAGGGGGATGTGAGGTCACCATGGTGACGGCTGGAGGGTGATCAAACGGATGGATGGATGGATAGACGGATGTGTGTTGGTGGTGGGTGAGCGAGTACACCCGTTAAAAGGTTTGAAAATGCTTTATTTTTTATAATAAAACAGGGTTTTTCAGATCAACACCATGACAGTGCATTTTGATTTCTTCATTTTGACCCCATTGTTCTATCATGCGTGTTCCAGTGTCTACATCTGTGTGTATGCCTGAATGCCTACAACCATGATCATGTTTGTATTTGTGTGCATGTATACCTGTTTGTATGTGTACTTTATTTTAACTTACCCCGCCTATAGCAAAAAAAAACACGAAACCACATTTAGACCATTCAACCCTCAAAACCTTTCAGGTAAAACTGCATGGAATCAATGTGCAGTCTGCTCCTTATAGCAATAGTACGAAAACAAATCTTCTTTTCAGCCTTTATCTACGGTAAAGATTCTAGTCGTTCATCGACACAACTTCAACTTGCCTCCGGGAGAACGTAGGTTGAGTTATATGGGATCTGTAGTTCTATTTAGAAGACCTTTGTCTCTTATACCTCTCTCAGATAGCTCAACATGGATGGCCGGGCTTGACACACAAATCATTCCTTTAAAAAGCGCTCTGCAATAAACTAGCTAATAATCCTCAAGTATTTTACCAAAAAAATAGACGCTTACACACACCCATACATACACACATTGACTTACACACTGTCTCTGTGCAGCGTACTGAATACATAACCAACCTCCTGTGGTCCTTTTGCGGGAGGACTGTGTTAGCACGCTGAGCTAAAGCCCTTGGAAGCCTGAGTCCTGAGGTAGCTTAAGTGGTTTATCGACACTTCGGACCACCTCAGTTGCACAATCCTCCCCCGAGAAAGATCGACTGCAGTTGCACAGTGGGTTGCCAAATTCTTCAGGGAGATTGTCGTATATGCAAGTACAGACCATCAAACCCAATAACCTCAACGTTCCTAGACCAGGGTCAAGAATAGAAGAGATAGAGATAGATTTTACCTTATTTCAGGTTAGTTTAATATAGGTTTGTGCGCCAGGCAGGGTGGATACTTTCGGGTATAGCCTAGGGTTTCTGTTATTTAAATCAAGTGCACCCTAACTCATACAAGGTCTGACCCTTGACAGGTCTGTCCAGTTGCCATGACACCAGTAGTGACCTCCTCCACAGTTAGCACGTACATGATGATTGCCAGCAACAGCCTCATCCCCCTGGGGAACAACAGCCTCATCCCCCTGAGGGCACAACAGCCTCATCCCCCTGAGGCACAACAGCCTCATCCCCCTGAGGGCACAACAGCCTCATCCCCCTGAGGCACAACAGCCTCATCCCCCTGAGGCACAACAGCCTCATCCCCCTGGGGCACAACAGCCTCATCCCCCTGGGGCACAACAGCCTCACCCCCCTGAGGCACATCAGCCTCATCCCCCTGGGGCCAAGCAGCCTCATCCCCCTGAGACACAACAGCCTCATCCCCCTGGGGCACAACAGCCTCATCCCCCTGAGACACAACAGCCTCATCCCCCTGGGGCCCAACAGCCTCATCCCCCTGAGGGCACAACAGCCTCATCCCCCTGAGGCACAACAGCCTCATCCCCCTGAAACACAACAGCCTCATCCCCCTGGGGCACGGCAGCTCCTTCACCCTCTGCAACCGTGAGCTACCTTCAATGGTCCTGCCCTACCTGTGCAACTGCAAGTTCATTCCCCCCTGACATTCATCCATCTGCATCGTCCTTTATTGCCCTAAGCGGACACAAAGCATATCCAAAGCGACTTACAACATTTATACATGTGTCTAAAGTGAGTGAATCTTCACGTCCGCTAGCATTGTCAGTAGAAGCCTTCTATTACAAAAAGAAGTGACTTCAGTCGTGTTGAATTTAGCTGCCACAGAGACGAATCCTGGGTGTCAGTCTGTCTGCCTCTCCAGCCTGCGCTCTGTACAGGACACACAAAACAATATGAGAGTTCCTATAAAATACATGAGAACTACAAGTAAAGTCACACACACTTATGGTCTGTCAAGATGCCCAGCCTCGGCGATGTGCTGGATGTGACACATCTCAGGACGCAGTGTGTGTGTGTGTGAGTGACAGGGCTGATACGCGCCATGGTAACAAAGCAGTTGTCCTTGACGAGACATGATGTTTTGCGATAACATGGTCGGACTTGAAGGGTGGTGACTGGGAGGAGTCTACATTTTAGACTCCTCTCATTCACTGTATTTTCTGTAGGTCGTCCCGGGTTACCTCTGGAAACCTCTGAACACCTTGATGTGCAATACTCTGTTCCCCCTCCCTCCCTTATTGTGTGCCAGTGTGTGTAGCATGACCCACTTGTCTTTGGGTTGTTTTTTGTGTGGGTGAGGATGCGTGTGTGGGAATGTGTGTGTGTGTGGGGGATTGTGTGTGTGGGGATGTGTGGGTGTGTGTGTGTGTGTGGGGATGTGTGTGTGTTTGGGGATGTGTGTGTGGGGATGTGTGGTGTGTTTGGGGGATGTGTGTGTGGGGGATGTGTGTGTGTGGGGGGATGTATGTGTGGGGATGTGTGGGTGGGGCTGTGGTGTGTTTGTGAGGATGTGTGTGTGTAGGGATGTGTGTGTGTGTGTGGGGGATGTGTGTGTGTGGGGGCTGTGTGGGTGGGGATGTGTGTTTGTGTGAGGCTGTGTGTGTGTGGGGCTGTGTGGTGTGTGGGTGTGTGGGTGTGTGGGGCTGTGTGTGTGTGTGGGATGTGTGTGTGGGGGGCTGTGTGTGTGGGGCTGTGTGTGGTGTGTGTGGGGATGTGTGTGTGTGTGGGGATGTGTGTGTGTGGGGGGATGTATGTGTGGGGATGTGTGCGTGGGGACTGTGTGTGTTTGTGAGGATGTGTGTGTGTAGGCTGTGTGTGTGTGTGGGGATGTGTGTGTGTGAGGATGTGTGTGTGTAGGGATGTGTGTGTGTGTGGGGATGTGTGTGTGTGGGGATGTGTGGGTGGGGATGTGTGTTTGTGTGAGGATGTGTGTGTGTGGGGATGTGTGTGTGTGTGGGGATGTGTGCGTGTGTGGGGATGTGTGTGGGGATGTGTGTGTGTGGGGATGTGTGCATGTCAGTTCTTACTACGTCCATTTCCAACCAACAATGCCACAATGGAACAGCTCACTGTGGACAACAGGATAGCGTGCTGCGTTGGCAGTGCACATGCATGCAACACCGACAACACAGACATGCGAGTCCTTGATGGAGCCTGCCGCTTTGTGTCGGTCCTGGAGCGTCGGCGCGGGGGCATTGCTGCGCCCTATCTGATCCTCCTGAACGAGTGAGAAGCCTGTTGACGTGGGCTCCATTGTTCAAAGTATCGCAGAAGGAAGAACAGTTAGAAAGGCTATTAATGTTCCCTGGTTGACATAGTGGAGTGAGTGGACATTCCTCGGACGGTTCCTCATTGTGTTGAGGAGATTAGCCGTAAGATGAAAGGTGACATCAGATGTTGTGGTATGTCGGGTCTGGGTTGGAGTCCAGAGCCTGGATTGGCTTGTATTCAATTGTGATGAAGCCGGGGCAGATGTGGGTGTTAGATAAGAGATATCGTCGACTCGAGTCACTGCACGCGGAAGAATCGCACTGCGATTGCGCTCGTGGGTCTCAGCCGTGTTTTACATATGTATTTCTCGTGGCGGGTGAGGGTGTGTATGCTCGTGTCTGTGGTTCGGAGCTGTTGCGTGTATGTGCTGTTATGTGTGTTTGTGGTGGTGCTTTTTCCTCATTGTGTTGTCAGCGATCCACGGCCCTGACCCATCAAAGCCTGGGCTCAGAGTTGTGTTCATAAACCGGGGAGGAAGAAGCTATTGAACCTCGTGCTCATGTGTGTCGGGACCTAAAGATGCACACGTAAGTTGTCTAAAGTACGCAGACTTGATACTGTTTCAGCACTTTCAAATCCTAGAAAGGGCGTGGTCTTACCCCCTCGTTGTAGGCCAAGAGTCTTTCATGGTTCAAACATTCGTTCGATACAGACAGACGACATGAAAAACGAGTTGAGAGAGGAAGAGAGAGAGGAGGAGATAGGTCGGCAGGAGATGAATAAATCGTTGGGGATGTTTGTCTTTTTGTTTTCCTTGTTCTCTTCTTCTTTTCGATTGCACATCCTCTCATCTTCTGTGACGTGTTGTGTCTGGTTCCCCCTGCCTAGCTCCCCTACTCGTACTTGGGTCCTACGGGTGGAGCGGCTAGGTGGGTGACTGGTGGTTCACAGTCAGTGAGTGTCTCTTTTCGTGGATTCAGACCCTTTGTTTATGTCGTGTTCCCGTCCTGCGAAAGACCTAACCACGGGGGAACGTTATAAGAACGTTGGCTAAAGGTTGGCTTTGGCCGGCCCGTGTGATGCCTCTGCCGCACCAATGTAGGTGCGACTTCGATGGACACAAACGTGGCCAACGTTAACCCCGACAGCTTATTATGGTCTGGGTTGCTTGCTTTACATTATCTTTAGGAATAGGAGCTTTTCTGTGAACTTATCTCCTGTGTAGCACCGTCAGGCGATACGAGCCTGTTCAGAGAATGTGTCATTGTGTTGAGTTTTGTGACAAGCTTTCTCATTCCTCATTCGAGGACTTTTTTTATTGGCTTATCTACTTGCACAGTTGACAAATTAAATGAATGTTGAGTTTCATCGTTTAGACCAGAAAGGTATGTGTTCTTGTTTGTTGACTTAAATCTTTTTCTTTTTTTTCAGTTTTTCAGCTTAAAAGTAAATGTTTAAATATTTTGGCACTTTTTGTTTAATTCTTTTGGCACTTTTTGTTTATTTTCTTTTGGCACTTTTAGTTTTCATGTTAGAAAGCGAATAGATTCAATCAGGATTGTTTTGTTCAAACTTGACTGTTGTTTGACGTCTTGTCAATGTCCATACCGCTGGATAACCAACTCAGGCAGAAAAATAAAAACTTCAAAAAGCCCACGCAATGGTTTAGTTTCACCACAAATGATATTGGTGTGATATTGGTATGGTTTATTATCATTATTATTACTATTAATATAATAATAATTACTATTATTATGATACTGGAGATGGATGTGAGTATTGTGTTCACTGTATAGCCGGAAGTACCATCGTATGCTCCGTGATCACCACTTCCCTTTGACCACACCCACTGACCCAAGGCAGTGGCTTATCTCTCATGTGATTCGTTGAGACCTGCTGCATACCCACAAAACTCAGCCACTGGGCAAGAACTTCCGAGCCTGGCTGTCAGACTGGACAGTTGGCGCAGCAGCCAGACGTGTTCTGGACAAACGCCTGTAGGAGGTCACAAGGTGGTCACAGAGAGCAGGACATACTGGGGAGTGGGACGTGGAAGGCCACGGAAGGCCACGGAAGTTCCCGACAGACTTTGTGTCCAGGTGTGGTACGCAACAACCTCAGTGTCTCAGCAAACCCTTGTCTATAGCAATCAAGAACCCCCGTCAGTGTTGGTGCTGCATTTTGCAGCCATAAGAACACTTCTTTTGAAAGCCCACTAACATATCTTCAAACTGTGTCTTGATTCTATATACTGTATGTTGCCAATCGATGCTCTACAAAATGTTATATTTCTGTAATATATCTTTCACAACAAACCTCTTATACGCAGCAAACTCAGTGGTCAAGGAATTCTCAGTAAATCCCACCATAAAGAACAGTTGAACAGTGATGCATCGTTTTGCCCCTGAAACTGGTTTAAAGGAGTTCAGAGGTACTAATGTTTGCTTTTCATGGCTGTGACCCCCATCAGAAGCCCACTCTAGTGGCTGACAGGTGGAAGGACACCACACTACTCTCTACACAAGGTGACAGGGGAGACAGAACATCCTAAGAGCACTATCATTGGTTGGAGTAGTCGACTGTTGTCATAACAACTGTGTTGCGCACGCATTTCCAGCATTGTTTTTTTTGTTTTTTTTTCCTCTTTTTTTTCTCAAACAGATTGTAATATTAGGATACAGGAAGCCATGGTCATTCCAAAGGAAGGATTGGTAGAACCTGGGGAAGTGACAGTAACCCAAAATAAGCTAAGCGGAAACTACCTGGAAGTCGGTTCATGTGTTTGGCTGGAGGGTTTGGTGGAAGCTAAGGCCCGTACACGGGTGTTGCGGTTAGTTGTCAGAATGAGATTAAGTCTTCCATGGAAAATGGAAGTGAATGACGATTTTGTGTGTGGACAGTTTCCTCAACCCAGAGTTAGGCCTCAGACCTGGTGGAGAACCATGGTGGGTAGGGTAGGTCACAGTCAGGAGGGCCATGGTGGGTAGGGTAGGTCACAGTCAGGAGGGCCATGGTGGGTAGGGTAGGTCACAGTCAGGAGGGCCATGGTGGGTAGGGTAGGTCACAGTCAGGAGGGCCATGGTGGGTAGGGTAGGTCACAGTCAGGAGGGCCATGGTGGGTAGGGTAGGTCACAGTCAGGAGGGCCAGGTTTGCGCTGCTCCTCTTGTCTGTCAGGGTTAGCGGGCTGGGGGACTAGAACAGGGATTACTATCTTTAAGCTAACGAGAAACTCTTGTTAGTAGGGATGATTGCACCTTATCGAGTAAATGGCAAATCCATGGAGGTTTAGACATACACAGACCTAGGCAGAAAGCGGCGGACGGTTCATTTTTCGTTTTGGTTTCCATATGCGTGTGTCTGTAATTTGTGTAAAATATTGTACTTGCACTAGCTTTTTATACAAAAAACATGAAAGACAAGAAAATGAACGATGAAAAAGGTGAAATCTATTTTCTAATCGTGGTGTGTCTGTTTGTAGGATACACTCCACTGCGTTCCTTTGGATTTCTTCTGGTTCCTTTCTTCAATGGTGCTTGCAGGTTTTTCTAGTTAGAATTGATTTCATTATTATGACTAATTCAACAATATTTGATTCAGGTTGTGAACAAATTTGTAAAAAAACAGGAAAAAAAAGAATACGAAATTGTCTGTATACCAGTACAAGTTTATTGTTGCCGTATACATGTACTAATAAAAGCGACCGTGCCAATAGCTACCGGTTCCAGACTTTTGACTGCAATTGCTTTCAGAGTTGTTTGGCCCAGACAAAATGTTAGGTTTCCTTGCTCTATCTGTAAGAGGAGATCTGTTTGGAATGTACACAACCTACATTCTCCTTCTAATCACAACCAACTGCCTTATTATCGCACACTGAGGCATCACTCTTCTCTTCTTATGTACTCATGCAAACTTTACACCAAAGAAACACACTGTGTTTGTTTGTACTGCACGATTCATTGGCCTAGTTGAAACTTTTGGGGGGGGGGTTTGTGTCGATTCTTGCATAGCAGTTTGCCTAACTCCTCGCATATCTCCATATCATATCTCCTCATATCTTCATATCATACATAGTTGGTCCACCCAGCTACAAGCCCTCATTTACTACATCCTCAAACTGACTCACTAACTCATTCTCTCTCTTTTTTCAAAAATCACATTGCTACAAGCCCCTAGGGTTAGTTTAAACTTCAGTTGCCTCCCCACCTCCCTCACCCACCCCCTTAGGCCCCAGAGAGTCAGTGGTATCCCTCTAGAAGCTTGTCAGCAGATTACACCAAACCATATTTACCCGGACACAAAATGACGACTTCAGCCAAAACAGTTGTCCACCATTGCTTTTATTAGGTGACGCTGTAACCATTGTCATTTCCTTAAGACAGCTTCACATTTTACAGTATTCATTTCGATCCTACGAGTCCTATTTTAACAGTACTGTTTTTTAGTATACTTGATTTACGTTCTGTTTTATCCCTAAAGGTCTTTTCTGTACAGAGTTTCTCTTCAAGTAAATATAGCTACTGAGGTGTGTTATGAAATAGTTCAGGTGTGTTTGATTTAGTCCCTCAGCTTCAATGTCGGGACTAAAGTGTGCAAGGCACCTAGCAGGTGCATCTCAGGTGTGTCAAATATTCTCAGGACTTGTTTCTGTCACGGTATGCTTCGGAGTGTGCCCTAACCCAGCAGTCTACTGGCACGTCGAGCATCCTGTGAAACAGGATACAGACCTGCACAAACACAGAGGCTGCACTGGAAGTCAGATAGAGCAGCTACCGTGGTACCTGACCAAAGGTGGGCCACAGAGAGAGAGAGAGACAGACAGAAAGGGATGTCGGTTCTTTTCAAAAAGCTGAAAGGCAGAAAACGAAAGGGTCGAACACCACGGAACATTTCATTACATGGACATTCTAACTCCAGTCGCCTCTGTTGTTCGAGGATCATACAGCAGTTTGGATGGTACATTCCTTAAGCTTGTTAGCATCACAACTAGCCATAAGTGGGCACTTTCAGGGCCTCTTGCCAGCATGCTTAAATTAAAAAGCAATAGATATTTTCCCAGTCCCATTCCGTGGAAGGGGATTCCAGATGCTCACTGATATTTGCAGTAAATAGGGCTCAGAATAGAGGTTGCTCTGAACTTGATCTGCTCATCTGTTCATACTCTGACCCAAACATGTACAGAAAGGATCCCCCCTAATTCTAGATCAACGCCCTGATTGAACTTCATCCTACAGCATCAAGTCAAATCTGATGACTACGGATTTTGCATCAGCAAAGCACATTGGATGCATTGAGCCATTCTTTGATGATACGACTCATAACTTGTATGCAGAGATGAGCTAATCTCCTACTTATATCTCGAGCAGCCTTCCCAAAGCAGTAGTGCTGTCCTGAGAAAAGCAAGTGTGAGTGGGTGTATATATGTGTGTTCCATACTCTCTGAGTGTGTAAGTGTGTGTGGGTGGGGTGCCTTGGCATGTCCACCTGTGTGTATTGGGTGAGCCCCCAGGCCCCCCCCGCTAGGTGAACATGTGGCTGGACTGCTGTGTGACTCTGATGAAGGTGGTCCTCCGACTCAGCTCCTTCAGCTTGGCCGCCCCCACGTACGTGCAGGTGGAGCGCAGGCCCCCCAGCACGTCTCTGACCGTGTTCTCCACGTCCCCCCGGTACGGCACCTCCACTGTCCTGCCCTCCGACGCCCTGGGGAGGGAGGGGGGAGGGTGGGGAGGGAGGGAGGGTAGTGACGTTTCGGATTCTGCAGTGCCTGCAGTAAGTGAAGTCCGACGGACTGCATGGACTGAAGTCCTGACGTCCTGCCGGTACGACGTGACATATCCCCACTTTGATACATCACATGAATGGTGTTAATGTACAAAACTAAATAAACACCCGTGCTCTGACAACTTCAGCACCCAACCTCACTGTCTGGTACAAACTCACTACATCTTCTTCACGTTTCGTGAAGAGAAACTAACGCTTTTATCAATGACGCCAACTGGACAACACGTGGATAAGTACTGTTGTACTGCCCTCTGTTGGTTGGCTGGGGCAAATAATGAGCCGGACAGTGGATCTCTCCTTCTGATCTGTCGCTGTCTCACCTGTACTCAGCCACACCGCCCACGTATTTCTGCATGGCCGTGTCGGAGCTCATGCCGTAGAACAGTTTGACCTTCTTGCCGTCTCTCTCGATGACCTCTCCGGTGCACTGGTCATGTCCCGCCAGCATGCCGCCCATCATCACAAAGTCATGCCCCGGCCCCTGGGGAGAAGGAGATAGGAGAAGGAAATATAATGATCATTTGATGGTTCTCCATTAGATTCTCCATCTCCATACATGTACTGCTCTAGTTCTGTGGTTTGAGGACACTAACCAAAAGCTTTGGCCACATCACCCGGGCAACTGCATCCACCATCCTGACAAGCAGAAAAAAAGATATTTTTAATATGAAACCAATTCCGTATAAGTAATCCACTTTCCTCTCTGATTTATTGCCTCTAGTTCTGCTGTGAACAAGAGTAAAGGCTGCCCATTAGCGGTCAAGCAATGCAAGACACCTCATGGCACAAACTTATTGAAATCGTTCCATGCGAAATGGCACTAAAGCACAATGATAAGGTGGAACCCAGACAGTGGTCTTACTGATATGATGTGACCTTTGAGTCCGTGGGCCGAGTCTGCGCACTCGATGACAGCGCTGAGCTGAGGGTAGCCCACCCCCGTCTTGATGCGGGTGGTACACACAGACCCTGCAGAACACACACACACAGACACACACACACACACACAGACACACACACACACAGACACACACATCCACACACACACAGACACATACAAAAAAAACGTTAGGCGCTTCACCATACAGACACACAGTACGCACCCGTAGAGACACACACTCCAACACACTCACACACACACAGCCGGTAAAACGTCTCGTGTGCTAATGGATGCAGTACCGATATATATGTCAGGACTCCTACAGAGAGTCATAAATCTGACTGGTTATAGCTGTAAACTGTAAAAGAACAAGAAGTAAGCCTGTTTATTAGTGTTGTTTATTGCCTTGGGAAGTTATTAGGAGTGTGTGTTTGTGTGTGTGAGTGGGTGTGTGTGTGTGTGTGTGTGTGGATGTGTGTGTGTCAGCCTGTCTGTCTGCGTGTGCGAGAGGGACGCCCACACACACCTGGCCCGATGCCCACTTTGATGATGTCAGCGCCAGAGAGGATGAGTTCCTCCACCATCTCTCCCGTCACCACGTTGCCAGCCTTCCCAGAGCCAAGGGGGCGCAGAGCATCATGGGAGTTGTAGGCAGGAAGTAAACAAAGACAAACCGTGCTGTGAAAAGGCTCAGTTTCATTTCAACTTAATTCCATTTATCTTAACAGGGCGCTGACTTAACATGATTTGGGAATCATCGAATCAAGAAATTCACAGTATACAATATATGTGACATTCTACACAGGGCATACACTTTCTTTATTCCTCATGACTCTAAATATACCAGGTTTTGCAAGACAAATCGATGTCATCAGCAATATTATTTATACAAAATCAAACTAAAAGCATCGACACTAGCTGGCCATACCATGATGGTGTGTTTGGGGAACTTCTCTCTGACAGTTTTGACAAACTCCACAAAGTACTCTGAGTATCCGTTGGCGACGTCCAGACAGATGTACTTGATGTCGGGCACAGCCTCCATGATGGCGCACAGCTTCTCCAGATCAGCCTTGCCGCTGCCCGAGCTTGCTGCGATATTCTAAACGAAAACACACATGCACGTTTCAGTTAAGGATCGGTACGGACAACCGACACACGTACACACACACGCTAAGCGCTCTCTCTTACTGTACCTCCAAGCATTCGGGGTGACTGGCTGCAAAGTTTTTCCACTCGTCGATAGAGTAGTGTTTGTGAATAGCTGTGAAAAGAGTGTGCTAGAGAGAGAGAGAGAGAGAGAGAGAGAGAGAGAGAGAGAGAGAGAGAGGAGCGAGAGAGAGAGAGAGAGAGAGAGCGAGTAGAGAGAGATCTAGCTAGCTCGACGCGATGAGCTAGATGAGAGAGCGCGTGGAGACGAGCGTGAGGAGAGATCGATGAGAAACAGTAGTCAGGTTAACAGTTTCAGCCTCGCCCCTCAGTCCCTTCGTGTCCTCCGTCCTCCCTCTCCCTCCACCTGCCCACCTTGCTGAGGACCTGGGCCATCTCGAAGGTACCCGTGGTGTCCATGTTAGCAGCGATGATGGGGATGCCATTGTATGTCTGTTTGGAGTTGCGGAATGTGAACGTTCTTTGCAGGTCAACCTGAAACCACAGGAGACAGAAGCTCACGGTTAAACGGTGACAACACTTTCACAGTTTTGCTGGCATCAGCTTAACATCCACCCTCCCCTTGAACTATCCACCCCTCTACCAGACAGGAAACAAGACTGTTTGCAATGTACCTGCACTTGTTACAGATATCAATAAAGTTGTGACTGAAGCTGGAACCTGAACTTGACACCAGACACACGCTTCTCAAACTGATCCCAGGCAAGTCATTATTAGTACTTTTGATTTTGTTTGGTACTGAATAATTGAGTGTTGATATTAAGTCTTTGTACAGTGTGTGTGTGTCCTGTTATTACTGTAACCACAGAAAATAATCAGGGTGTGTATTGTGTTCACCCTCCACACCTGCCACAATACTCGGCCATGTCTCTCTCTCTCTCTCTCTCTCTCTCTCTCTCTCACACACACACACACACACAAACACACACACATACACACAGAGAGAGAGAGAGAGAGATCAGGATTGGCCTTTGTAATGTGAGATTAATTGTGAAGGTGATACATTGAGATCTACTTTGAAAGAGTGTGACTGGTGTTCTGAGACAAGCTCCACTGAACTGAGCCATGCTATCCGTGCCCTAACTCTGTAGTGAAAAAACATAACCAGGTCATACACCGCTTTCCCAACTCCCCTAACCAGAAAAGGTGACACCACTGGAAATGTTTTCATCGCTCAGTATATTGTGCATTCAATCTTGCTGATATATATCACAGACTAGCTGCATTAGCTACATGAAACCACATTGATTTCCTGGACAGGTTCACATTAACGGAGCTGTTGAAAGGTTTGCTTGTTGTCCTATAGTGCTGAAGACTCTGGGGGTGATAAGCAGCCACTGAATCATTTAGACTACCTGTGTGGGTGGCCTAGCTGGACTGTAACCTGATGACAGAGAAAGAGATTGAGAGAGGTGGGGCGAGGGAGGTGGAGAAGCAGAGAGGAGGAGGGTATCAGATTGTCTGCTTTCTAAGGCCTTTGACCATGGCAGCTTAATCTATCAAATGTTGTGTTAGCAATCACACCTACTGCACGGGCTACAGGACTGAGCAGATTCCATGACAACACAGGCATGTGAGGGGTTAAAAAGGCATATTTGAGTTTGGATATAAGTGAATAAATTACCTTTCTATGGGACCAAATCATTTGAATGAGTAAGGGTTAGTTAGTAGTTAGTTAGTTAGTTAGTTAGTTATTTAGTTAGATAGTTAGTTAGTTAGCAAGCTCTCTCGTTAGCTTGACAAGCTAACGAGGTACCATATATGTTCTTTATGCCAGAAAGATTTGATATGTTTTGTCCGAACACCCACTTCAAGTCAAGATACAGAGTGAGCAGAGGTGAGGATGGGAATGACTAACAAGCTTCCTGGTAAACAGAGACTCTGCTCTACTACTGTGTCGTCGTGAGAATCATCCACTCCGGCAGATCATTGATGTCAGGGAGCGTTCATTGAAAAACTCAGCCTGCACCATCCTTGCTCTTTCTTCCTTCCTCCTGTCTTCCATCCTCTCCTCTGCCCTCCTCACCCCCTGCTCGATCTGTCCCACCTACGAGGGCGTGTGACGGGGGGCTGGTGGTTGGTGGCTGCCTGGTTGCTGACTGATTGTTTTTCTGCATGACCGGGGCCGTAGATCACTAGGTATGACAGTCGTGCAATTGGCAGAGATTGCATTGGGAAGCATGCCAGGTCGTTCATCAGGGAGGGGCCAGCTGGAGGGGCTGATAACTCTGCATGCGGCGGGAAGGAGGACGGAGAGAGACGGGGTGATGACCGAGAGATGCAGAGACAACAACAACACAAAACCAAACAAAAGATGAAGCAAGGAAGGAGATAGTATAGGGAGGTGCAGTCGTCGAAGACAGGGAAACAGCTAGGTCGTCTGATTCAGTCATGGAGGCCGGGAGAGGAAGGAGGGGAGGATGAAGAGAGGGAAGACAGGAGGGATGGGAAGGCAAATTCCCTTTGAGGCTGGAAGATGAACGTGGAGAGGGGTGTGTCGCGGAGTCTTCACATCAGAGCACATACGCCCACGCCCCATTAATACTGCTGCAGTGGGTGTTGAGGTGGTGGGGAGGGAGGGAGGGAGGGAGGGAGGGAGGGAGGGAGGGAGGGAGGGAGGGAGGGAGGGAGGGAGGGAGGGAGGGAGGGAGGGAGGGAGGGAGGGAGGGAGGGAGGGAGGGAGGGAGGGAGGGAGGGAGGGGGAGGGAGGGAGGGATCATATATGATCATGAATCCATTGCTCAGCTGAAATCCCCTTTCCTGTTACTTTGTGTGTCTTTTTGTAACCATAGAAACCAAAGGGGTACTCATGTTATCTGCGACATGAAACACAATACATGACACTGTTTAACATGTCTATCCCTTTTTGCCAGATGACTGTCAGAATATGATGTGTAGCCTATTATTGCTGTTAGTTGGAACAAATGCTCCAGTTGGAAGCTCAAAATGTGGTACTGTAGCTTTAAGTGCCTGAAGAGATGAATACTATCAAGGGGCTGATCAATATGCCTGCTTGATGTTCAAATGTCCTGAGGTAGAGGAGCTGAGCATGTATGGATGTGTGTGTGGTGTGTGTGTGTGTGTGTGTGTGTGTGTGTGTGTGTGTGTGTGTGTGTGTGTGTGTGTGTGGTGTGTGTGTGTGAGTGAGTGACTGCGTAGTGTATAAAGACTGAAGAGCTCGAGGGTTTGCAATGAAACCAGACTACAAGAGCTGAGCCCGGGGCTGTTAACAAGAGAACAGATGAATGAAAAAGATGCTCGCTCCCCCGACACCACGGGACTCTGTAGTACGTACTGTATTACGGGGCTCTGCACTTCTGTTTATGTGTGTGTCTGTGTGTGTGTCTGTGTGTGTGTGTGTGTGTGTGCATGAGCATGCCTTCCAAGAGGATGGAATGCATTCCCGTTCACTGTTAGCACACAGAGTTCTTGGGGCCTATTTTTAAACAGGCTTTCCGAGAAGTACCCGACCCGAAAACAACAACCTCTCCACACACAACACAACCCCCACACCCCACCACCACCAAAACACACCACCACCACCCCACCCCCACAACCCCACACCCCCCCCACCACCACCCCCCACCCCCCCACCACCACCCCTCCGTCCCAGTTTACCAGTATACCTACCTGAAGTGGTCTCCCAGGAACTCATCTCTAAGTCGTTACAAACAATGTCTACACTACGGGGGCTGATCTGTTCCATGCTAGCTAAAACTGGTTTCTTTCCCCATGGTCCTTTGGGGGTAGAGTTCTAGAACCTGAGGGTGAAGTTATCGGTTGTGGTCCAGTGCAGCTGTAGCCTTAGAGCTAGACCTAGCCTTGCACAGACCTGTCTGGCTAGCTAGATAACGTTGCTCTGACACAGGCCAAGAACAATGTGAGGGTGTTCTCAATAACCTCAGGGAAGGTCGAACACACTATGTACACACTATTGCAAACACTACTCTAGCGAGAGAGCGATGAGCGAGATCGCTGAGAGATCGAGCGATCGTAGAGCTAGAGCGAGATAGCTCTATCTCTATCGTCTCTATCGATCTCTCTCTCATCTCTCTATCTCTCTGTGTCTCTCTCTCTATCTCTCTCTGTGTGTCTCTCTCTCTCTCTCTCTGTCTCTCTCTCTCTCTCTCTCTCTCTCTCTCTCTCTCTCTCTCTCTATCTCTCTCTCTCTCTCTCTGTGTCTCTCTCTCTCCCTCACTTCACTCGTTCTTCCACTCATTAATAGTCCCTTTTTACACAATGACAATGCACGCACGATCGCCACAGTGACACTTACACGATGCCTGACACGGTCAAGAATCATAGACAAGCTGGCACAAATGGTCTGGGTGACTAACTCATAACATTTGACGTCCTAATGATACTGAAAATTCCAATTCTAATACTCAGTGCATCTGCTGGGGCACTGTACACTGCGATCAGACACTGCAAAGGAACGCCATATCTCAAGGCCCATAGACACGTACGTCGCGTTAGCCGATGCATGATCAAAACAGTTGCTGTTCTCATACCTCCGACCTGCTCTTCAGACTGCTGCGTTTGGGCCTGAAGAGGACATCCTTGAAGTCCAGCTTGAGGTCTGAATCCACGCGAGGCATCTTGGCTATCCGGAGAGCCCAGGACCAGGACGACGAGGAAGAGGACGAGGCTCGTCTGAGGCAAGCTGCAGCGGTTGACGGTCCGAAGCCCGAGCCACCAAACCCGAACCTCCAGACAAAACAGCGTATTTATAGTACGAGGGGGGCTGTCCCAGACCGGGCCCCCATGGCTTTATTTGGCCTGTACTCTCTCTCCCTCTCTCTCCCTCTCTCTCCCTCTCTCTCTCTCTCTCTTTCTCCCCACCCTTCTCCTCTGGTCTCTCCTCTCTCTCTCTCCGTCCCTGCCGTCCCCTCCCTCTCTCGCCCGGTGCTGGAGTGGCAGCAGCAGCCGGGCTGTGTTTCTTCTGTTGCGGGCAGCGGACACACATCTTGTAAACGCACACACACACACACACCGCACGCACATGCACTTGAGGTTGGGCTCTGCACTGCACCACTGTACAGCACGCCTACTGTCCTTCGGGGGTATTGTTTTCACTCTGTGCACGGTGTGAGACAGCGATATCGACGGCCTTTGGAGAGAGAGGAAGAGAGAGGGGGAGGGCAGGGGGGGAGTGGTGGATAGAGATAAAGAACAGGAAGGAGGGCATGTGAAATAGGAGGAACATGGTGAAATGGAGGGAACATACGTTGAGTTAAGATCATCATTATTCTGCCACATAATGATTATTTTCTTGAAAACAAAAATTGCTGATTTGTTTTTCTCAATTATTCTTTCCTGTATATCATATGTTGTTTTTAAGACAGACACAATCATTTATTGTTTACCTGACATATCAAGCACATTACTACAGCAATTTAAACCCAATTATTTAGGAGAAATCCTCCACCATGACCACTAGATGTCATTGTGAGTACACAAAAGTATTCCAGCTAGCTAGAAGTCAAATTGAGTCTGGATTCTATTTTAAACACATTCTCAACTGACTGTACAATCTTCACCTTTGACCCGTAGGCTTTTTCATTCTGGACATCACTAACGCACACTGATAACATGACTTCATGTTATGTCACACAGAGTCAAGATATGATTTCAACCAACAGACCTATACTGCTCCTTCACCTTTTGACTGCTTCTTTAAACAGATTAGAGACACACGAGTCTGCTCGGATTGAGCTGTTCGTGACGGAACATGGACAAGATAACATGTGAACTACTGTAGTCTGCTGATACAGTACTGTACATCTGTACTCTGTGGACCCTGCGTCAGCATGCCCTGCCTGCAGACTGTGTGTGTGTGTGTGTTCCAAGTGTGTGCGTACATCTGGAGCCCGTTCTCCGTACGTCGCTTATTACATCCCAGATCAAATGACACATCCAAGATGACATCATTTTGCCAATCGTGATCCGGCTCATTCGGTTCTTCGAACACCAGAATTTAAGCTTTGAAGAACCAAACAATCCAAGATCATGACAAATCATCAACAATCGAATCCAGCTAAGTGAGTTAGTGACGTACGGAGAACGGGCCCCTGGGCTGGTTCCCTGTGTTTGTGACACTGGGCAGGTCAATGAAAGGGCCTGTGGTCAGTGTTTTCTGTTCAACACAGGAAACATGCTTTAGTGAACGCCATATGAACAATGACATCTTTGCGTCAGAAGCTAATGTAAACTTGAGCCCAGCGGGCTAGTTTAGTAAAGAAACAATTCATGGAACTTGGGTTCAAATTGTTTAAAAAGTGAGAAAGCACTTTACAAGGACTTCAAGAGTCTAAGAGAAAACACAGATTGTAGTCATGGTTTGAATTCCCCTCATAAAGAACATCTTGTACCCAAATACTTTTTTTCCCCCCCTTGACTGCGAGAATGCATAAATCAGTAGCTTGTCAAGCTCAGCCCCCTGAAAACGTGTCGCTGACACATGATGTCATCAAGGGGGGGGGGCCAATGAGTGTTTATCATTGAAAACCGTTGGAGAACAGGGTACCTGCCTGCCGGGCAAGGAGAAGGAGTGGAGTGTTATCAGTGCTGGCAAATGCCAGAGGCAGTTCACCACAGCAGGAGCAACAGTAAACTCAGACTTCAGTCATGTGGCTGTGCTGATACAAGATAGACTCATGAACATGAGTGCAGTCAGCATGTATCTTGGCTCAGTTAAAGTCTTTGTATAATCCAGAGAGGATAATAGTGTTTGATTGAACATGGTCTGGCATGGGATAGACGTGTTGACATCATCATCATCATACTGTTGTTGGTAATACTTGTTTCATCCTCGCTGTTTAAGGTAAGGGTGTTGCAGCTCGTTTGAATGCAGGCACGCACCTCCACGGAGGTGACGGAGGCCCGAGGAGGGAGCCCTCCCAGCCTCTTCCTCTCCTCCTCTCTCCGGGCTCGGAGGCTGACATCAGTCAGACGGTGGTGCACAACGCGGCTGACCTGTGTTATCCTGAGGTTCGAGGACTTCTCCAAAGTCTCCTTCCAGGTGTGTGTCAGAAGTTACTGTGGGCCGGCCAGGAACGTGATGTTGACAATGTTTTTATCAACTCCAGCACTGAGTTGGAAGACAGCTCGGTTTTGATTTTGCATGATGGCATATTGGAGTATTAAAAACAGTTTTTTTTTGCTTTGGTGTCAGAAAAAAGAAGAAGAAATCAATCAGTTGATAGGGACCACTTGTCTGTGTGTTAACTGTCAGCACAAGATGGACACCATCTTGCTTCATCATCTATGCTTCTCTGTTTATTGAACGGCAATTGATATGGTGTTCTTTAAGGAAACAGCAGTATAGATTTTAAAGTAATGAATGCTTTACAGGCTAAAGGGTTAGTGTTAGTTTAGGTTTGGGGTGAATTATGTAGACTGTTGGACATAAACAATGGCTTTGTAGTCCAATGCAGTGAAATGCTGTAGATGTAGAACACAGAAGATGCCACAAACTTGAGTCCAAAGTGTCGTCTTACCTCAGAAAAATGTTGAATTGGCTGGGTCTACCATACACCTGATAGAAGTTAGCTAGCTCAATGTCTCTCTCTTCATCTTTGACCTTGAAACATGAGGAAGTCCAGGATCCAGATCTCTTCCTGGAGTGACTGCTTGTGCTGTTCCAGAGCACTTGGCCACCCCGAGAAGCACATTCTGTTCAGTGGGAAAGTATGCAGCTGAAAAAAATAAAAAAAACGTGTTCCTGTTTAAATACTTTTGGATTTCATAAAGTGGTGAAAGGACTGTTTGAAGTTCAACTTTCTTGGCCAAACATTTCCTTCTGGTGTAGATCTTACAGTCGGACAGAGTCGGACAGAGAGAGAGAGGGGGATATGAGTTATTTTCTTCTCCTGTGATTCACTCTGTTGTGTTGCTGCCTACACCCTAATTTACCATGAAGTACAAATGGTCGACCCTTACACAACTCACGCATTTCACAGTGCTTGGTTAGGATTTATGGAGCAATAAACCGATGCTGTTTCATGCCATTTCTATAAAACTAGATTATGACAAAGCCATGTGGCCCATCTTTCTTCGTGTCTTTGTCCGAGTGAATATTTAGTATTACATTCCATATTCATGCAGTCTGGAACGGGATTTCCAATGGATTACTCGTGTACCATACTTCTTTGCAAATCCCATTACATATAAGATTGCCGTTTGCCTTTCATACAACTAATCAGTATGTGCGTTGTGACCATATGACCAAACAGCGATGGCCAAACAGAGCAGAAACAGTAGATGAGTTGGCCTACTTCAAGGTTTATAGCTATGCATGTTTCTGTGTCACTGAGTATTCCCCCCGGGGGCTGAACATAAACACACACACACACGCAAAGCAGAACTAATTGCAAAGGCAACGAGTGCTATTGATCAGCCAGTCTTTCCTCCAACTCTGATAAATGAGACATTACATTGGTCTTCCTTACTGCTTGGGCACATGCAGTAATTGTGCCTTTGGACGTTTGTGAAAAGGATGTGGTACTAAATGGAATAAACCTAGTTGTGTAGATGAAACACATCTGAATGTCTTGTGTTCCCGTGAGTCAAAGCCATGCAGGAAGTGAGCTATGATGCCTTCTGTTACTTCATAACCCCATCCTTCAAGTTTTCATCACTGTCTCGGGGGTTATTTAAGAGTATTGACGATGTCTGGATGTTGTAGAAGTGTGTGTGAGAGAGGGAGTGTGAGGGTTGACAAGAAAACAAATCGATACTTTCCACTGGCTGTGGGTTTCACTCCCATCTATTTCCCCGACTTCATTATCACAGCCAAGCCAAGCATGTATTTTATAATCAATACAGACAAAAAGCCTATTCACTTGTACTATAACCTAGGTAATTTTTTGACACTCTGAAAGCTGTAGCCATAGCTAATAGCCCATTCAGCTGTGATGACTTGCATTTTGAAATGAAATGTCTTCCTGGAAGAACATGAAGTCAGAGCAAAAACCATAACCCTGAAAAAACCATAACAGAAATTAAGTTCTGGTTTAAAAAACAACAACTTTATTAATACTTTTTCCTCTTGTTCAAAGCAAATATAAAAGAAGATCAAATGAGTTATTTCTACATGAGCATAGTTTTGCTTCAGAAAACAGAAACAAAATGTGAAAAAATCCTTTCCCCTGCAGAACTGGGCAGAGCTGCATCAGAATCAATAAAGAATTGTTTTTGTTTTTCCTCTTATTCCTCTTCTTCATTTTTGAAACAAAGTGTGCAAAGAAAGAATATAGATCAAACACACATGGTGCTGCTACATTAAGGCAAACCCCTATGGATAATACACTTGGGAAACTTCCTTGGTAAAGTGACAGTGTAGATAAAGATTTAACACAAAACAAATGAAAGAAAAACAAAAAAGCTTTCCAAAAGCAGCCAATATTGCACAGACTAGTACCCTTTTAAATCAAATCTTGTCAAGAGCCCACTAGTCAACAATGGAGAACACAGGAGAGACCTGGAGGATCAGGGGGAGAGACCTGGAGGATCAGGGGGAAGCACTTGCCACTGGCTCTACAGTACGATCGTTTCTTACTTAAATAATCTTGAATGGCTGTAGCAAGTACAAAAATAAAAGGAACTTCTTTTTACACCTGTTTCCTGTTGGTATAAAATGTGGTAGGTAGGTTAGGAGTTGAGTACAGGTTACTTCTCACGGCCCGCTGGGATTGGAGTGTAGACCGACCAATTACGTTCTGCTGATCTTGTTCTGTGGTCAGATTTCAGGACTCGTGTATGAGATAATGGTGGCGTTACCGACCACTCTTTTTTCCCCTCCACCTAAACAACATACTGTGCTTTTCACAAACAAAACAAGGATTATGCATATGCACTCCACAACACGATAAAATGAACAACAAAAAAATATGTTTTGAAAAGATTGAACTTTTAAAATGCATAAATAACTACAAAGAAAAACAACTCAAAGATGATGTACGTTTGTCTACTATTCTCCTAAAACACAGAATTTTCGCCGTAAATGTACACAGGCTGAAGGCAATAAACCCAAGAGATATTATTTACTTTCATCGGATATGGAGAAAAATACACACTAAACACACACAAATGAGCACAATAAAAAAAATAAGAATGGAGGAACCCATCGCCATAGCTACTGCTGCTTATCAGGTCAACTGACGCATTAAATTATTAAGAAATTCAAAATCTAAAGCTAAAATTAGGTGGCAATCCTCATTGGTTTAAAACATAACTTTGCAGTGGAGTGACACGATGTCCAGAGTGGCAAGTCAGGAGAAAATGACACATCAAAAAGGTATGCGCCAATCAAAGAAAATGGACAATGCTCCTTATCAGTCTGTGGAATCAAGCAACGGTATAACACACAAAACCGACCAAGTTTGCAACCAGTCAATAACATTGGTCGAGGCAGTGGTTAAAGGAGTGGTTGAGGGATGGCGTTCGAGGCAGAGGGGCTCACGTGGGAGTAGATGGTGTTATCACAGACCTGGGAGCTGTTTTAAGGTTGTGAATAATCAGGTTGGGGGGGGGTTGATTGAGGGAAGTCTGGGCCTCCTCGTTCAGAAGCCGGGTTTTTGGGAGCTGCCCAACCTGATTGGGTGTGACGAGGGGGGTTTAGTTGTGGTAGATCTTCTGCTCGTGGGTGTTGTAGTCCTTGGTGGAGCAGGTGTGCGAGGACATGCCTCGGTGGATGGGCTGGGGACTACAGCTGTTGTCGTTGCTGGTCAGGTTGAGGAGGCTGGTGCAGGTGGGCAGGTAGACGTGTTGGACGTGTTCCACCTCCGATCGGCACACCGGACACAACTGTGGCAGAGAGAGAGAGAGAGAGAGAACGTTCAAGAACTTTCTCAAAACACACACATTTCCACCGAGTTTGACTTTGACTGGGATCTGTCCTGAAAGGACTTCATCCGACAGCATTCTGGGCCCCGATCTCTTGGCAGGCTCAAAAGGCAGCTAACTCTTTTTAACAGCTTTGTTGCGAGCTCAGACACCCAACATCAGCGTCAAAGGATGAAATCTCAACACTTCAAAAGGTTGCATACAAGCATCTGAAGAGCCGTTTGAAATCCCCTCCAAAAATGTGGTTCACATATTATCCTGTACCCCCTGTGCTTGGCCCTGCTCTCTGCCTACCACGGTCCATGTGTCGGGCCTTTAAAACACATCACATAAAAGCGTGAACCACAAGGCAGAGGAGCCAGCCAAATACAATAACAGGCCAGGCAGAATAAGCAGCCCTAAAAGCTGTGAAATTGACTTTCACATTTAATTTCAAATCAAAACGGTATGCTCCATGGCTCCGTTTTGATTGTACATAAAAGCGTGTGTTCGAGGATTTACTGGTTTATGTGCAATAGGGGTTCTGAGTGGCCAACTTGTGAAAGGTCCATGTTTCCTATTAAACATCCTTAGACTCCCTCACCGGCACTTCACTTGTGCAAGTTTGGTGCAAGTTTGCTAAACTTCCCGTGCCATGTTACTCAGTGCAAGCCAGCAACTAAATGAATGACTTCTGTCTGTTCCGTTTGTGTTTGTTGTTGCTGGTGTGAGCACGGTAAGAGTCAGGGTTCCTCAATCGTTTCCTACTGCAGTTTAATTAAAGGAGATTTCCTTTGCTGCTTTAATCCACAAACTAATTCACCCTCTGGCCCTCCGGTATTAATGACTTAAACTGACAGTGCCAGCACATCCTGGATGTGCGTCGTCGTTCCAAATGTTACTTCAACGTGACATGAATAAAACCTTGATCTTATAAGCTTCTCTACCCAGCGCCAAACGACACTAAAAGACACCCAAACGCCGGCAGCGTGCTCTCTCACCTGAAGCTGGCTGGCGCAGCTCTGGCAGCACACCATGTGACCGCAGGGGCAGAAGGCGGCGTCGATCTCCTCCGCGCAGCACAGCACGCACAGCAGAGCCTCCCGCAGCTTCTGCAAGCGCTCCTGCAGGGCCCGGCTCCGCTCGCAGTGCCCGCAGTCCTCCTCCTCCTCGTCCTCCTCCTCGTCCTCTTCTCCTCCTCCTCCTCCTCCTCCTCCTCCTCCCTGGGGGCTGTGGTGGCGGAGCGGGGAGCGGGAGGTGGGCGTGCGTTGGCCGGTGGCGGCCCGCGTCACCAGGTCCACGAGGCCGGCGTTGTAGAGCGCCCGGCGGGCGTAGTCGTACACCTCCTTGGAGGTCCGGCGGATGTCGAAGACGTACTTCTTGCCCAGGTTGATGTTCTCGTTGAGGAAGAGCGAAGCCAGGTGGCCCTTGAAGTCCCGGCTGTACTGCATCATCACGGCGCTCGTCACCGTGTCGCACCTGGGGGCGGAGGCAAAACGAGGAAGCGATTAACATGGTGTTACTGTCGTGTCATGCTCGACAGAGATCTGGGTTTGTGTAACATTCAAACAGAAACGCAGAACAGGGGAATACATATGATGCATTCGTTTGAAAGAGTTTTGGATCTTTTCTAGTGCATTCTAATAGATTTCTGAGTGTGCCAAGTCTGAGTGTACACATGGACCTACACAAGCTGAGAAAGGTGGGTACTTATTTATCCCTGTGGGGAAAAGTGCAGCATAACAGCAGGCAAAATATGAGCCTAGAAAGATGTCTAGACTCTTGAGAGCAAATAGCCACTTCCAAACAAATCGAGGATAGCATTTGTTCTCCGTCTGTCCAATATAATAGTTACAAAAGATACCATTTGATAGCTCAGCATTTTGAGGGGGGGAAATCCCCATGGCAAATGACCAACATGGCCATATACCTGGAGGAATTGCATGACGGTTCTGTTCATTAATATCAACCAAGACACCATCTGAAACGGTGCATGCTTCACATTCAGTCTGCGCCAAGGACAAGGAGCAGAGGCTTAATGAGTGTGCTGATCTGAATCTGTCTCGTGGTGTGTGTGTGTGTGTGTGTGTGTGTGTGACTCCTAGTCAATGTGTATGGGACTGCCTGAGAGAGCACATTCAGAGAGAACTCAATGTGAACTAGAGCGGAACTTCTTTAGAAAACAGGTGAGTTTCAGGAGCTTCCTGGAAAAGTTTCCCTTAAGGCCTTGTTGTGGTACAACGGCTTGAGCCTTTTTATGTATTCTAAGGGCAGCACTGTTTGTTATGCTAATGCTAACAAGCCAAGTTAAGCCGTGTCTGTTGGGGCATATTAGAGGCGGAGTCTTTTGGTTCAGTTGCATCTGAAACTTGTTTGGCCAAGGCACTTATCAATAAGGATGTTCCCCACTAGGCCATGACAGTTGATATGGAAATCAAACCCGAAAATAAACCTTTACAGATGACCAAGACACAAGTGTGGTCTCAAATTGTCATTAGCACCAAGGTTAGATAATAATAATAATAATATTTTGACTCCCTCCTAACTGTTTAGTGCACGTTTGTACATGCGCGTTAACCGTCGCCTCCACTCACCTATAGAAGGCATGCGTCTCGGTGATGGCTCTGTACAGGCCACTGGCGGCCCGGTTGCTGATCAGCTTGAACAGCAACACCACGCTGTCGCTGGTCTCCTTGGTCACCGTCAGGTAGACGCTCTTCCCCGACTGGGTGGCTATTTGGATGATGGGATACGTAATTCTGGAAGGGTGAAGAGAGAGATTGGCGTTAGGGGGAAACGGTTTGTGCGTCGCCAATATTTGTTTGGACTAGAATCTGGGGTTAACCCAATTATTAATTCAGGATGATTGCTTTAAACTACTAGTTCATGAATATCCGTAATGCCAGAAAGCTCTTAAAACGCTAGCTTTGGAACTATATATTTCATAAATTCTTTGGCACTTATAATGCTTGTCCCAAAAAAATCCTAACTGGTGGAACAGGCATCATCCCCCGTCGGTTTCCCCGCCCGTCACACACTCCTCCTACCTGTTGACGAGGCTGAAGTCCTCCTTGCAGACGGCGATGCCGTCGGGCCCCACCCCGATGGCCAGCCGCTGGCCCTCGGTGTCCCGCGCCCAGTGCCACTCCACGCCGTAGTGCTCCAGCAGGGACACCAGCTGCAGCGCCTGGTACTCCACAGAGCCGCTGCTCAGGCCCTCCAGAGCCTTGTGCCTGGACACGATGCTGCAGAGAGGAAGCACACAAGTGGGGAGGGGAGGGGTGAATATTTGTGTCGATGTCACAAAAACGAAACAAAAAAAACCCCCCACGAATGTTCTTGTTTTGCGAGTACACGTGTACTAGCGTTGCTTATGAATCTGTGGGTGCGCGGGGGGGAGATACGAGGGCGGCGTTCAACAACACCGCTTGCCTCTGCGGCCACGTTCAGTTTGTTATCGGCGATGAGCAGAAAGGAGCAATGGGGGTTCTGTGCACAGGAGGACCCACAGCTGTTTACGTCCAGGCCAGTAACGTGATCCCTGGGAAACTAACACGCCTGCCCTCGGGGCCGAGTGTAGCACGAGGATCCAGAGCACAGCGCGGGTGGGGTGGAGGTGGAGGAGGGATCTGTGGTGTGTGTGGTTAAAGGCCTGCAGAACGGGAGGTATGGGGGGGAGTGTTCAGGTGCCGGCTGCATGTCAAGACGCTGACCTCCATGGACGCCAGTCGGCACATTGCAGGGTCATTAATATCCGAGGGTTTCATAAAGGGATATGTGGGAGAGATTAGCAGGCGAGAGAATGTGTGGAGCCAAAATATATTAGCCTGACATTACGGTCACGTACGAGACAAAACAGCAGGAGTAAGTGTATGAATGACAAATAGGCCAAGGTTTGAGGGTAATTATGCAATTCCTTATTTCTCCCTGCAGCCAGAATCATTCAATTGTATCAAACACCCTATTATAATCAGTGTTTTTGTATAATTTAAGAACTTAATGTGACATTTAAAATCAAACATATGTGGTGTGATGCAGATGTCCTTAAATTCCTAAATAAATGTGGTGATCCCAGAATCCCTCATTTGTCTCTTGAGAAAACAGCAAGAACCACAATCAAGAAGAGGGCTATTGTAGTTCAGCTAATAATCTAATGAGGGTGTTTTTGACATTGACTTGATTGACCCACCTCACCGTTACGTTGCCTGAGGCGAGACATACGTGCACGGTGCTTCTGCACGGAGAGCTGCCTCCGATCTGACCTGCCTCCAATCTGGGCTGCCTCCCATCTGGGCTGCCTCCCATCTGGGCTGCCTCCCATCTGGGCTGCCTCCCATCTGACCTGCCTCCCATCTGACCTGCCTCCCATCTGACCTGCCTCCCATCTGACCTGCCTCCCAACTGAGCTGCCTCCCATCCGACCTGCCTCCCATCTGACCTGCCTCCCAACTGAGCTGCCTCCCATCTGACCTGCCTCCCAACTGAGCTGCCTCCCATCCGACCTGCCTCCCAACTGAGCTGCCTCCCATCCGACCTGCCTCCCATCCGACCTGCCTCCCATCTGACCTGCCTCCCAACTGAGCTGCCTCCCATCCGACCTGCCTCCCATCCGACCTGCCTCCCATCCGACCTGCCTCCCATCCGACCTGCCTCCCATCCGACCTGCCTCCCATCTGACCAGGCACAAACACAGACCTGGTTTAACTTGGCCTCGTCCCCAACCTGCAGCTGTTCTCACCAAAGCCACTGGTTTCAACACAACAGTGGGCCCTGTAGACATAGGCCTTGCTACCCTAGTCCTAGCAACATCGTGTGCAGGTCATACCGACCTAAACATCCTTTTAGGACAGGATTTGCAATTGACTTTAGAGGTATAAATGTTCTTCAAACCCTCATTTTCTGGGCACTTCTAACCAGTTTGAGTATTATGGTATGGCCACCTGACCTTAATCTTGTGAGACAGCCCATCTTGGTGACAGTGGTTTGGACCAGACCGTATCCCATGAGGTACGACTGACAGCTACAAGTGTTGAAGTTAGCTAGTGATAGGCGGCGATACATAGATGGTTCATCCAATCACAAGTCAAGTATCACCTGCCCTTTTCCAAACCGTTTCCAATGGATGTGTGTGATATATATATATGACGAGTCGGGTTAACCTGACCTCGCCCTGTCAGGGGAAACCTCCCTCAAGGTGTTCCTGTTCCTTCAACGCTCAAACAGGGCTGGTTCAGAGTTCAGAAAAACAACTCGACGGTTCACGGAAGGGAGTTGCGTTTCTCCAGAACAGGGAACATTGCAAGCATGCGTTGTCTTGTTTCCCGTCCCACACGTTCAATGTTTGAGTCTTGGTTTTGTTTAGTTTTTTTTGCCAAACGTGATCAATGTTTAACTGCCAGGACAGATACAAGTGTAGTCGGACGGACTAGAGCAAAGTGCATGGCCTACATCTGATATTATGGGATTCTGTTTCCCTTTCATTTGAACTGGCAGGCAGGGAGAATAAAACGAAACATATTTGATGTTTGCTGACTAGAAGATGATTAACCAACCGTACACTTTACAATACAAAAAGAACCAGAAGATGTACGAGTGTATAATCGCTCAATTCAATAACAGAACTATGGTCCTTGACCGTGTCAAGGCCAGACAGCATTCAGTCTTCATATGAGGGGAAATTCATGACATCATACTTGAATTGGTCTTAAACTAGGTTAACTGACATTTAGAACCCTGTCAGAGTGGTAAAGACCAAGCGTGTGTATATTTCCTGCCTGTCGACGACCCTAAACGTTAACAAGCTACCTGTTGACGCTGGCAGGACTGGGCTCCTCCCCACACAGATCAGAGTACCAGTACTTGGCGGTGTTTTGGTTGTAGTCCCCGAACTCGGCTTGTGCCAGGAGGGCGCTCAGCTCCTCGGCCTGCTCCCTGCCCATCCGCAGGTGCCCGCTGTGGAGGTCCTCCTTGACGTGCATGAAGAACACGTGCCTGGTGAGGGAGAGCGAGGGGGGGGGGAGGGGCACAGAGAAAGGGTGTCAATTAAGCATAGGAAGTGACGAGGTGGCAGTTTGAAAAGGTAATTTGCGAAAAAACAGTGTTCCTGTTTGGAGACTAGTGACAGTTTGAAGAGAGCACACACACACACACACACACAGAGACAGACAGGTGGTCATGGAGGTTGGATTACACAACGAGCAGGTGTGTGTGTGTGTGTGTCTGCATTTCACTCTCTCCTTGCAAACGCATAAAAGCTTTCCCTTTCTCTCCCCCTTCTCCTTTTGTGGTACACCATCGATGGTTTAAAAAAATAATAATAGAAAAAAATTAAAATAAGGAGGAAGTGAAAGTGAAGTTGAGGGTTGAAAGGCAGCGTGTGTGTGTGTGACGTAGTTGGCCTTCTACCCAAGTGACTTAGTAACCTGTGCCCTGCAGCCAACTCTTATCATCGTGGCAGAGAACAGCATCGAGGTGTGTGTGTGTGTTTCTGCATCTACACAGGCTACTTATTCATGACCCCCGAGGTGTGCTGCCAAGCGATAAGCCCATGATGGGGCAACACCGCCAGTCTGTGAATGATAAAAGTACTTGGGCCACCTCACGGACCTTGACCATCTCCCTAAATAGCTGCCTGCCAGATAGTCCAGTATGACTGAAATGAGAAAAGCCCAGGCAGAAATGGCTAAATCAACACTGCTATCTTGTTTATCCTCTGTGGGGTACTGTAACACAACACCCTTATTGTTATTGCAACAAACTATTGTTTTGGGGCCAAATTGAAGGTGGAGGGTGTGCGTTTGTTGACAGGGTGTTTTAGAGCAGGCAATGATGGGAAAACGGCTTATAACAAAAGCCCCCCCCAACATTTTAAAGAAACAAAAAAAAACGAACAAAGACATTGTTTTGCTTGGCTTTCTGGTTAGCCAAAAAACAACAAATACTTCTGCAATAATATACACTGGCATTCCCTACCATTAATTCATCATTGGGTTTACAACTGTTTTCCCAACTGGTACCTAGCAACTACTTTTTATTGATGAACAATGGATTATTTCTCAGTAACTTGGGTGATGATGCAGTCATTATAAAGTATCTATACATACATCCAATTATACCTTTGCCAGCTGTTACCCATTAGGCAGATACCAATTAAGTCTGGTCTCACAGTTAAAGATACAGTGGATGTTTTGTGGAAGATCTTCGGTTTTTGTAGTGTTATACTGGGGCATTTAGAGTTAGTATTGGAGCTGTGGGTAGCTTTTTCACCAAGAAGGTAGCATGTTGTTAGAAACTATAGCCACGAAGAGGACACAGACGATAGGCCGAGGCCTTATTCTACCTGCCCTGTGGCAGAACAGTTAACATGAGAACCCTGGCGTAGTCCCACAGAAGCACCCATTGCAAGTCAACCGGCAGAAACCGGTTTGACGCATCTCTTCCCACAACAACATTCCCAACCTTGCCTTAAAACTCCCTGTCCACCCTCTTCCCTCGCTCCCTTGTCTTCCCCCTCCACCACATCCCTGTTCTCAGCTGGCAGACACTGGACGGGACACAACAGCGGTCAAATCCCAGGGAAAACATTCCTCGGGCTTCGTCCATGGCAAACGAGTGAGCGAGGTCCACAGAGGGAGAACCCCTCGCACAGAAGTCTGGAGCCCAGAGGCACAACAAACACACTTTGATTTAGAGTTGAAACATCCTCCAGCCTTGCCCAGATCAACACTGCTGTCTGAACAGGCAGCGCTTGCTCACACACACACACACACACACACACACACACACACACACACACAGTGATCTATTGTGTTGTGGCCCAGCAGGCAGCATGTGATTCAGGCTGCTACCTGCATGGATAAAAAACAGACCACACCTGTCTGGCAGGTTACTACAAGTCACTTAGCAAACACAGAGGTTACTGCCGGTCACAGAGTGGAGCTTGCCTTTCTTGCCTGGGCGAGAGTAGAGGTTACCATTGGTCAAGGTGCAATGGTAGAGGTTATTATCGGTCACGGGGCAAGGGAAATAAGAGGTTTAAACATACATGTTCTATAGAACCAAGACAATACTTGGGATGGAAACTCTCTGTTCCGGAACTCCCAAGTTCATCCAAGTCATGGAGAAACATACCTTAAACTAATAACAAACCTTCCCCCCCCCATTGGTAACTACAGGGTCACAATCCCTGTATCCTGTGTTCATGGCCGTTACAGGCAAATATCCCCTTCTGAAGCTAATCTTACAGTCCAGCAGCTGTTGACATTTGAAAAGAAACCACCTCTCTTTGCAGGGCCCCGGCGGAATCCAGTACTATACTATACTCTACCACAAAGCAGCTTATGTGCAGGGTACTAACTCCAGCTGACCATGTTTGGTCGTGTTTTTAAATCCATCAAACTCAATGACAATGGAAAGTGAAACGCTTGGATGAAGGCTCCAAATCCTAACAGGCAATTTAGACGAGGCCAAAAAAAAATTCTTTCCGAGGGACATCATCACCTTCTACAACCACCGATGGAAAGAGGAAATGTTGTTTAACATTAAAAAAAATAGCTGTCCCTATTGATGGACATAACATGTGGCAGCGAGGTAGGCCGACTCAGCGCTAACTGGATCCTAAAGGGAGGCCGCTGGTCCGGTGACTGGTTGCTTCTCCAGCACCTGTCAGACCCCATGGCAACCTCCGCTAGGTCATGCCATTTCTGGAAATGTCTCTCTTCCCATGTGGCTTTGCTCCTTTTCCACTGAACTGAGGTGTTGTGACATGTCCCTCCTCCACCTCAGTCCTCGTCAGATCTGGGATGAAAGGAGAACCAACGGGGAAGGAATGACGTCCAGGAAAGCAACATGGCCTGGAAAGGAACCGTTTAAAACACAACAACCGGCACGGAAGATTCAAATGGATGCTCGCAGGCAGGCAGCAGGCATGGGGGGGGAAGGCATGTGATGTGTAACCACACCTGACTGGTGGAAGTTCTGGACGGTGAATTAGCCAGACAGGCGGGCGGGGAGCAACCACCGTGGTGCTGGTTGGGCAGGCAGGACAGGTGGTTCCTGACCTGTGCCCAAGGGGGAGGGGGGTGATGTTGGGGTGCGTGAGCCAGGCTGACTGCCCGGCGTGTCAGACGGTGACTGGAGCAGACAGGGTCAGGAGACCCTGTGCCGGTGGCTCTGCGGGGGGCAACGCCAGGTGCCATCAGGCTCAAGGCCAAACACACACAGCCTACTAGCTAACCACTGTTCTCTCTCCCTCCTACACACACACTTACACCGTTGGCAAAACCAACCAGATGCCCATCCCATCCCGAAGGAGGGGGTGGGCGAGAGACAGACGGGCAAAACACCAGGAGGTCCCCACACACGCGCACGCACAGTCTAAAAGAAAGGCCCTTCTCTCCTCGTGCAGATGAATGAATAAGCCCCTGAAGGCTAATTACAGCTGTCTTGGTTGCGGGAGAGAAAGGAATTGTGAGTCGACAAATGCCTCCAGACTACTGGACTGGATGGTAACTTTACTAGGCGTGTGTGCGTGTGTGCGTGTGTGCGTGTGTGCGTGATTCACAGAAGATCAGGAAGATGGGGTGTCATCTGTTGTTGCACAGGAATGTAAAACACTCGATTCCGAAATAATTCAATTAAAGTGACCCCCCCCCCACTCTCCCCCCCCCGTTGTACCCATGAGTCATGCAGGAAAATGGGTCACAGCTTGCATGCCTGTGATGAATGGGGGTTTGCTGCTGAAGACGGATGCAGGAGAGTGAATGTGGTGACTTCTGCTTTGGAGGTCTGCTGTTGAGGTCAGTTTTACCTGAGTGTTCCAGGTGCCTGTTATCAACAACTTTCCTCATTTTTTTACTTGGCATGTACAAAAAAAAAGGATAAAATACAAACAGCTACTCAACTGTATTAACAAGCACATTTAAAATGCAGGTTCTGAGGAACCATCATGGAACTTTCCAGTTACTGTTGAAAGTTCTTTTTTGTTTTGTTGCCCCATCACTCCCACCATATACGAGGCACAGAGACTCGGTGGCTGAACCGCAGTGCAAGAGGCCTCGACAGAAGAATATCCCCTATCAACTGAAACCAGAAACCTCTGCCTAGCGACAGCAACGCCCCGGGCCAATCACGAGTGGAGCCTCTGAGACAGGCTCCCTGAACAATGTGGTTTGTGAGTCAAATAACATGGCTGAAAGCTGTGTGGCTGGAAGGGGGAGGGAGCTTGGGAGGGGTTACTCCCGGTCAATGAACTCTAGTAAACTCACCCTGTAACAAGGCCTTCACCTGGGCCTCCAATTACAATTGCTCTCCGAAACAAAGCCAAGTGTTAAATCAAGCCGTTTTCCAAGGCATGGAAAGAGCAATAAAAAGAAAAAAACCTCTGAGACAACTGTAAATAAAGATGATTGCTTTGTCCCGCTCCAAAGGGATTCAACGAGCGCCGTGTTTCACCAACAAAGGAGTCGTTTGTTTGCTGGGCAGCTCGCCTGCTGGGTGCAGAGCTCGGTGCTGGCTGGTGAATGGTAATGAAAGCCCAGAGCCCAGGCACCTTGAGCAACACTAACACTGTACCCTGGTAGGCTGCCAGTCCTGCCCTCATTCCTGGCTCCGACTTGGTGTTGTGGCTTCGGCCTGGTGGTGGTGAAAATGAGGCTACTCTGGGTCACATAGACTCCACGCGTCAGAGAGTGGGAGAGTGGAAAATAGTTTCCTCCATCTGAGGTAGTTCTTGGGAGACATTTTGGAGACATTCAGACGGCACTGAATGTGTGAAGAGTGGTGCCAGCTCTTTCTTCCAGTCACTTCATGTTGGAGACTACTCGTAGACGACCGTAAAAGGTCTAGACATGTTTGTGAATGAACACTCTGAGGTAAAAGCACACTCAAAACTCTTCACTGGCCCTTTGTTCCTTAATGAAAGTTTCAGAATGTGCTTCGTAGAGACAAACTGAAACAGGAATCTCCCATTACCTAGAGAGCAGCCAAGGACGTCAGGTTGCGGGTGGCAGGTAAGCCTGCTGATGGTGACCTCGATACATTCCCTAAACCAGCATGTTTGTGGGGCATCCAATAGGGAAGGCCATGCATCAACTCGTCATGGCAGCTCATGGAGATACTTTATGCAACTAAACCTCGCTAGCCTATCAGTGGTGGTCTGATCGTTTTTTTTATGTAAGGTTGATCTAGGGCTATTACATCAGAAACAAGTACTATGATAAGGTCTAGAAGCATACATTTCCCATACAGAGTGGTAAAAAGCACTCCTGTACTGCCCCAGTCAGTCTAAAAAGGAATCCATAAACAGCTCCTCTCTTCCACGCAGATATGCCATCAACGGTGTGCTAATGGCTTCGGCCTGATTGGAATGCTAAACAGAAGTGTGAACATGGGAAAACAAGCACGTAAACATTAACACGTACAAACGCTAAGCCGTGCCGCTAACTGAACTCCAGGGGCGGTGGTGTGCAACCAACCAGATAAGAGACGGGGGGGGGGCCAGGATGCTCGTCCAATCAAAAAAGGGGCTAGCCTCTGAACCTCCACCTCGCGATCGGTCGTCAAAACAGTGAAGACCCAAGTCCGGGCCCTTCATCCAGGGATCAGCCTAGCCTAGTCTGTTGCTACACCGCTTTCAACTTCCTTAACCGTACTAAAAAGTAACTAGTATCTCTAGCTGGCTAGTCTGCAGCATCGGCCATATATAGACGGGGAAGAGAGAGAGAGAGAGAGAGAGAGAAGAAGAGAGAGAGACAACACCCAGGGAGAGATGGTAGGGATCTTCTGCAGATGGATTAAGCGAAGCCGTTTGATGTAGGCAGGACAGTAACCGAATTGGATGGAATTGAGCCTCTTTCACACTAGAGGGGGTATTTATAGAGCTTTTAAGTCAATGATGGTGGGTGTGTGCACGCCGATGCTCGCGTGTGAAAACGCATGCGCGTGCATGCGAGCGTGCATTCTTGTGGGACTGTGAAAAATGGCTGGCAGCCCCAAAAGGGATCACTGGATTTCCTAAGAGTGACAGCACATTCACCCCCTCATCCAGTTAAGCACATGGCCGACCTGTGTTCCACACACACACACTCTTCTCTTCCTGGCACAGTGAAATGCCAGCAGCCATAAAGAGAGGTATATGAACACAAAAAAAGCACCGCGTTCGGGGTGTGAGAACAGAAAGACCAGGTGCAACGACAGGAGTGTGCTGGGCCTCTCTACGCCCAGCACACTGCTGCTTATATAAGCAGCTTTTTTTGAATATATGTGTGTGTCTGTTTGGGGCGCGTGTGTGTGTGTGTGCGTGTGTAGTCCATAAGTTACGTAACATGCCCTGACAGGAGGCCCTACCCCTAAGCTGGGCTTGTGTGTTCCACACTGAGGGTCCTCTGTGTGTGTGTGTGTGTGTGTATGCATTTCTAGACATTTCACCGTTTTGTTTACTGACACACCTGTGAGAGCACATTGGCTTCCCAGGAACAGACAGAGGGTGTTAAAACGTGTGTGTATTGGGGTGTGGATGTGGAGGGACACACACCCCTCAGTCACTTGCTAGGGGAAAAATCTGTTCTGGTTTGGCATGTGTGTGTGTGTGTGAAGGAGAGTGTTTGGGGAGCAGGGGTGGCTGTAATTTAAACAGGGCCCTTGAGCCAGAGATATAGAGACCTCAAGCACCACGGACACCATATATAGCTACGCGCCTGCAGCTAGGGACAACAAGTCCCCAGAAAACGCTGCCACTTAGAAACGCCACAGGAATGTGACAAGTCAAATGGTCAACATGTATGGACGGGTACACGCATTGCAATGAGTTGTGTGTCGCTGAAGTCACAGTGCGGTCATGTGTGACACATGGAGAGAGGGCGTGAGAGACGAAGACAGAGAGGCTGTTTGTCGGACAGCCCCGAGAGCGACGATTGCTGTGGGAGCGACTCAAGGCAGGCCACGATAACTGAACTAGGGCAAAGGTGACCGACAAAAAGGGGCGAGGGATTGTTGACCCTGGCAGGCTCCCGTAGCGCTGTTCGCTCCCTCGCCCAGCCAGAGTGGAGCTGCTGAACAAAGCCCTTGTTTACCACTTTCTGAACACTGCCTTTCAGCCAAAAGTCACAAATACCAACACTATTAGAGAGAGAGAGAGAGAGAGTGAGAGAGGAAAAGAGAGAGAGAAGAAAAGAGACGAAAAGAGAGGAAAAAAGAGGTCGAGCAAGACAGCATCACAAACACACACACAGGCCATTTACAGGAAGAGGAGCAAAAGTCCCCCTCGAGGCTGGCATTGAGTCAAACGAGTAATAACGAACATCTGAATATCAGGTCGTGGTTCAGTATACAAAAGAAGGCCTCGTTCGAGAACACTGGCGTTCAGTGGGAACAATTTGTACCTTGAGAATAAGCAAGAAAGCTTGACCTTCACGTCATCGCCGCTGCTGCGTTTCGGAAAGCACACACATACGCTGGTGGTGTGCGTATTTGTTTTGTCCAAAAGCCATGTGTCTGCACACTTGGCTCGTCTCCCTCCCGTCTTGAACAGCAGCCAGGGAGCGGCGGAGGCCTCGGCCGTTTAAGTGATTACATCTGGCGGCCCAAAGGGTGGACGCACACGGGCCCAAAATAAAACGCGACGGGTGTCACCGCGCGTGGGATTTCTAATTACCAACACACATGCCCGCCCGCCCGAGACCCAGTGCGGCTATCTACTTTGCTGACACCAGTGACCCCCCCTCCCTCCCTTCCATCTGTTGACGAACCCCCCCCTAATCTGACAAAGGTCAGCGGCAGGGTGACCGGAGTGTCCTCTATACTCTCGCTCTTCCTAAGAAGCTTTCTGTACCGTCCTGCTATCTCTCTCCCCTTTCCTCTCTCTGGCTTACATCAGTCAGAGGCAGTAGAGAGAGAGAAAATGTAGCCTACTGGTAGTAAGTTAGGGGGGGGGGCAGGGGGAGAACAGAATGATAAGGAAGGAGAAGAAAACAGAAGGGGGGGGGAGGGTGTCAAATGAGAGAGAAAGGAGAGCAGGAGGGAGTAGCATATGGTTTAGTCTGACAGCCCTCTTAGGCAGAGAAGCAGAACAGAGAGGGAGAAGGAGAGAAAGAGAGAGCCAGAGAGAGCCAGAGAGAGCCAGAGAGAGAGAGAGAGAGAGAGAGAGAGAGAGAGAGAGAGAGTCTGTTTGGAGGGCAGGCAGTAGAATCCTAGCCAAAGTGGGGTAGATCTCAGTTTAATGAACACTTTTGGCTGGCATGCCAGGACAGCAGAGGAGTTAAACCCCTCCACCCCAACTCTGGGAAAGAAGGCCACAGCATCCTCCCGTCTAGCGATAGGATAGAAATACTGCATGCTAGCCCCAAGACAGTCTCTCAGAGACACCAACTATTTATAAACTTCAAAAGGAGGAGGCGACTGGGAGCAACTACAGTCGGGATCGACCGTGTCAGGACTTATTCGACTAGCAAATCTCCAAAGACTAATGAGGCTTAAGCTATTACTAAACACTACAGATTTACATGGAGTTCTTTGGTTGCGAGACTACAAAGCCTATTGGCGAGTGGTTTTAACCATCTGTGCCACAGGTCTGAGGGCGTCCCAGCCCTTTAGCTTCAATAGGAAGTGGGGTGGGGAGCGGGTGGCAGTACCAGTGGGACAGCGCTTTAGGGACAGAGGCGCCCCGGGGACACCAAAGCCCTGAAGTCACCCAGATCACATTTCCTGCTTGCCTGCCCCAGCGCATGTCAGATTCACAATGACCTATAGTAACCCTGGCTCAGAGCTGAGCAGGGTTACTATAGGGCGTTCCCTTGTATGGGGGAGGGGGGAAACCTCAAATAGGGGAACTTCACAGGATGTGCTGTACTATGATATGCTCGAGGCTCTCGTGTCGGCTTTTGTTTCAGCTCCTTCTTGCAGGAAGTCAAAGAGAAATCATCAACAGCTGACAATTGAGAAAGGCGGCGAATCAAACGTGTAACATACATTTTTTATCGAGAACGTGCCCCAGATTCTCAGTTCTTCTTCCCTGAGTGTAGTTTTTCCGTGGCAAGATGACAATAAGAGGCCCTCTCCTACTGTACTGAGCTGGTGAAATATGCATGGTTATGCAACACTGTGTATACTGTACATACCTAGTCTGTTCCTGCAGAATGAGATGGGGCTCCACGAAGAATTTGACACGCAGCCTCAGTCGACATGGAGTCAGGCTGTCCATCTGCTGGCAAATACGGTTCCTCAGGTTCAGCCACAAGCTCTCCCCCTTGCTTCCCGAAAACTGCAGGCCAAAGTAGTCCACCTCAATGATCCCCAACTTTCTGCATACCTTCAGAAGAGAAAAGACAACATGTGCGGGAAGTGAGTTTAAACACCAACGACACTTCCATATTGAAGTTTATTTTGGCAAGCTTTTCTTTTAGAACATGTAGGGAGTGGGAAGGGGGTCGTCAGACTTAATTACTTTAAAGCTCTTTAAATCCCGGAAGAACCACACGCAGGGAGGAAAGTACCATCGTGTGAAAACAACCGTAAAATTAACCCTAAAAAAAATAATCCATAAAAAGCGCATCCCGCGCGCCCAGAGCCTTGGTGGTTATGTAATCTCAAGTGCATGTCCAGACCAGGTGGGTAGGTAATAAGTAATTAAACTTTAGTATAAAGACGTGCATCTCTGGCTGTGCATACAACAATGTCAGGTTTACTTGAAATTCAACTGTAACAGGCACCACTGGATCATATCTTAAGTCTTAACTGCACGGTAACATTTGCTATGACCTTTAAGAAGATTTATACAATGTTGCAATGTTCAACTGTTGCTTGATAGTGATTGATTGTAAAGGCAAAAAGATACATCTTTTTATTTGATGCTAAGGTTGAGGAAACCGCGATGCACTATAGCAACCTTGAAGTATCCCATCTGCATTTGCAACGAGGTAACCAACAAGGAAATGTACCGCAGTCCACACTGAATACACAGGTTACCTACGAAATCATAAGTCTTTCCAGTAACTTTGTTTTGCAGGAACTTGAACAACGCAGTCCACACTCACACAGGTTACCAACCACTTTGTTTTGCCAAATGTATCGACAAAACTTCTCTTCCATAACAATAACATTGTGGCACGAGTTGCTCACTGCAAAAAATAACCTAGGCAAACAGTGAATGCATTTTGAAAACATTTATTCGCAAAAGAATCAATAGTTTCTGATGTCAATACTCTGGGTCATCTTAACAAAAATAACTAAAGATACATACACTGTCTTCTCTTAATAACAACAACACGGAAACAAAAAAGACAACATGATGTGTCGCCTAACTCTGACTTACCTTATTCAGACAATCTTCACCATTCGCTTTCGCATCAACTTCCACTTCCATTACCACTGAATCCGGACGCGTAACGTGGCAAAGCATTTTGGCTGTCTTTTGTTTTATCTTTGGTCTACCACTCAAACAAAATAACTACCTCGTTGTCCTTCTTGCAAAACCCTACATCAAACCTTCTTCTACTTTTCCTAGCCCCTCACTTCATATGGCAAATGCCGTCCAGCTGCAGTCTATATCAATGAATTGCTATGCAAAGCACTGCCTCCTCCGAGGCGACCAATGACAATGCGTTTAGCATATTAGCAGCGACGAGTCTGCCAACCGAAAGTCCTGTCATATCTGAACACATCCTCGTGGCAACAACTCATGAGCGTTGCGCCCCCCGCCGGTTGAATTGTGTGCTTGAATGGACCACAATTCGCCTGCTTGAAAGGGATAAAAGCGAAGGACCTGGAAACCTGTGTGTGTCCTATGGGGCATGGAGTTTACCGAGGAGGATATGTGAATAATGGATGGAGACCGGATCAGAAATAGTAGCGATGGATTGGGTACACAGTCCTGGCGTTTGTTTCTGTGCAGGCTTTAAAAAGCATCTAAATGTTTCATGTCAAAGCTCCATTGTTCTCTGCCCATAAACAACAGTTATTCAATGTAACCTACTACTGTGTATCTACTTGTATCCCTATGAGTGCAAAATTTGTTATGCAAAGATAAACAAACTAACAATATGAAAGCTTATGTTTTCCCCATGACGTTCCACTACACATTCCATGTAGCTTGAGAGGCGAGAGAAAGCGTGTATTTGCTATTTTGACTCAATTTCTGTGATTGAAGCTGTGGGCTGTCCATATACCTCAATACATGGTACCTGTCAGTGGGTGATTTTCTGCAGGATTGGTGTTCCAAGACTCCAATCACAATCTTGAATGCATGTGCCACTACCGTATGGCTCTTGACGAAGATGATGATGAACAGATTCTTCATTGGCTGCTTCAGGCTGATTTTTAAGAACATAATTTGAGTCTGTCATACTTGAAGCCTCTAGATTAAAGTTCCTAAAATTCTGAGTGTTCATAGTGGAACACTTGAATGTGCAGTTAGCTATTTCAACATCAAATTGCTGTAATTTGCAGAGAGGGAGAAATTGCCCATGTCAGTTTGGTACAAGGTCAATATTACTACCATCACCACCACCCATTTTCAAGCAGATATATCACACACAGTTAAAAACACACACTCCCCTAACCTGAACTCCCACCCTAACTCCTAACCCAATAACCCCCAAACTATCCCTAACCCAAACCCTCAATGTAACAAATTCGAACCCTAACACCCCTTGTTTTACTATTCTTGAGGGGACATATTTCCTGGGGAAAAGATTCCTGTACTTTGGAAAGTACAACCCCCAGAGTTCTTGGTTCCTGGTTCCTGGGGCAGGGTACAGTTCCCACTTCCGGGATTCTGAAGTGGAAACACGACTATGCTGTCGTAGAACACTATGAGCAAACTGTCTTCCTGCTGGATGTGCCAGATGAGAGGTTGGCAGGGAGGTAGCCTGCCTCTTGTGTCCCCTGCCTGCCCGCCCATCCAGCTGGCATCAGTGTGTGCCATCCTGACGTTACCCCAGAGTGACTCATCCCTGACTCAGGGCCCGTTCCAAAATCACATCTCTTACACTTCACTCCATTACGTTTGGAATCAATACATTTGGAACTAAGTCAGTCACACTAAGTATTTGAATAACCCCAAATTCTCCAGGTCCGAGCCATGTTGGCATTTTGCTAGACTCACTCTCTCCTCTAACCTCCTGCTGTTATCTGACACACACACGTACAAACACTAATGTGCATTCCCACACCCACACTCACACACACACAGGCCATTAACCGAGGAGGGTGTGAGGAGAGCTTTGACTGGACGGGGGCGTGCAGCTGGTGTCTGGTGTGCCCTCTGTCCGCATGTGACATTGAGACGTGTGATATGAGTGGATAAACAGGAAGTGTCGCTGGAGGAGTGTGACCATGTGACCACGGTGACTCAGTGATAAACAGGTGGAGAGGAAGCTAGGTAGTGAACTACTGCTCACTGTCTCTCAGGGACCAAGATTACTCTCTTTCTCTTTCTGTTTGTCACATGCACACTGACACACAAACTATTTGCCACCCACGCAAACAACACACCCAGGCACAAGCACACAGACACACGCCCAGCCACACACCTGTCTAATGAGACACACACACAGAGCGCACAAGCCTCCACACGCTTCTGTCCCCAAGGCAAGATGACATCACCACAGCATCACTAAAGTATTAAAATAAACTTCCAAAAGGACCATACCTAGACGCTTTATTCAGTCCACCCTGAGGCATTGCAGTTGTGTACACTTTTGATGAGTTTACAGTAGAGTACTAAGTTTTAAGCTATACAATATTTCACTTATTCCCCACCAAAAAATCGGAATACTCCTTTGAAATGTTTTTTTAAGGTTTTGAGTCAACCGTTTTTTTTTACATTCTTGAATACGTCCATTTTAATACCGTAAACTGCAGGGCTTCAGTTTCACTAAATAACGTGATGGTGGACAGGCTCAGGACATGGATTCTGCATGTTTCTTTTCACCATGTGTGTTTCTTTGGATGTGAGCGTGGATGTTGGTGCATGCCTGTCAAATGTGCGTGTGTTAAAGCACTGTTCTCGATTTGTGTACACGTGTGTGTTTTCCGCATGTGGGTTTGAATGTGTATGAGTTATCCTTACACCAGCGATACAGCTTGGATGCAAAACATGACTCATCACCTTTTAGTTTGAGGGAGTGTGTGTGTGTGTGGGGGGAGGGGGCGAGGGGGCTCATAGTGACATCACCCGATGTGACATCACTCTTCCTCAGAGGCATAGACGGGAATAGAACTCCAACCTCATGCGCTCCGTGACATCACACACCCGCCCCACCCCACCCTCCATGTCCATCGCCGTGCCGTGTCACTTGTCCAGTGATTATGTCATTAAGGACCAGGCCATGCTGGCAGGCTGATGTTATTTATCTCTGGTAAGATTCTACAGTTGAATCATTGAGTCTCAGACTGAACAGAGGCAGTAGTGGTAGCCTGATCAAGGCTCTTCCAGACTATGAAGAAAGCCAAGAGCTTCGGCAGTGCCTTCTGCCTTGGAGACACACCGCCAAAACAGTTGGCAGATTTCAAACGTGGACGCGATTTCCGTGGACTAGCTACTAAAGACAGGGTAGAGTTGGAATTAGAGACAGAGTGTGCACGCTTAGCGGAGAAAGATCTAGAAGCTACGGAAAACCGCCAAACATCTGGGTTGGGCAGGTTCCGATCCAAGGAAATGTGGGCGTCTCTGTCCAGCTGCCTGTCATTCCGTTGGCCTCCCTGCCTGTCACTCAACGGATACGCATGCACCGGGGAAAGGAGGCTCGCGTACAAAGAGGACCTATCAGATGCCACGCAGTGCCCAGACAGTCTGGACTTGTCCAATGGGAGCACTGCAGACACACCCTCCAGTGTTGATGGACCGATGGATAATGACCCCAGGATTGGCAGACAGACATGAAGAAGACCACCCCCTTGGTACTCTCCCTAACCCAGGGTCCCCCCTCCTTCATCCCAGCTTTCTGGGGCCGGTGCCAGACCTTGGGTCTGAGGAAAGAGAAACTGTGCTTCGGGTGGAACTAGTGGTTGTGGGAGGGGTCAATGGTGACATGTGCTACAGGGCAGAGTGGGAGATGTTGGAGGGGGAGAGGCAGTTGGAAAAGGGGGTGTGGATCTCAGGGAGACTGAGACACTTAGGGATGGACCAATAAGGTTTGCGTTTTGTGTGGTTGTCCTGAATAGACCATTTTGTATCCTCTTTTCTGAATTAAATTGCTTGAAGCTTAAAGATTTAGACAGCCATTTTTGTTCATGTTTGCAAATGATATGACTGATGTGATTCTTGTTCATTTGCAGAGATCATTATTTTGCTTCTTACAGAGAAGCCTGGAAATATTACAATATGAATGAATCATCATAGTGCTTGAAATTCTAAATATAGATAATCTTCTCAGCTCAAGTTGTTTATGGAAAAATAGGTGAGGAAGGTGAGAAGTGGTACATGCCGCAATCAATAGAAGCCCTTCACTGGACAAGAAAAGCATCATTATTAGAACATACCCTACAGCTAAGTACTAAAATATCATTAGTGTGTTCGTATACTCAGAAAGTAGGAGAAATAAAAACCAGAAGCAGCTGTTAGATCTGCTAAGTTGAAAAGAATGTAGCTTTCCGATGCAACCTTCAAACCTTCAAACTGGAGCTGAAGAAAAAAGCCCAGTGTGTTACTGTCAAACCCTCACTGAGATGTATCTACTTCATGGGGGATAAAATACAACCCAATTCTATCACAGGTTAGCACAAAGAAAGCAAATTACAAAGCTATCTCCGTGGCTGAGCGCCATTTCTCTGAATACTGAGACAAATCATCACCCATCGTTAAAGCCCTGTTCGTTTTCGCCATGTGGTTAGACAACAGGGGGTCTAGTAATTACAGTGCTAATCACGCTAGTAGGTGAGACTTATTACCGCCACTCTCTCTGGGCTGTGGCAGCATGTTGAGGTGGGTAATTATCAAACCACCTCCACTACATGGACCATGCACTCTGCATGCTGACTGCCAGAGCGGTAAAAAGTAAAGTACTTTTTTTTTAATTATCAAACTACCTCCACTACATGGACTCTGCATGCTGACAGCAAGAGCAGTAAAAAGAAAATAACTTTCCCCCGACACAGTCTGTCACAACACAGAAACAGGATGTCCTCTACTTTCCTGTCTTCTGTGGGGTGCAAGATGCTGCTGTGATTGCGAAGGTAAAAAAAAGAGGGCATGATTTGCATTGATGAGCTGGCACAGGGAGCGTCAGGGGCTCCCACGCTGGCAGATCCCCGCAGAGTGCCAGCCGAGCCTCATCATGGTAATGAGGTGCACTTGGGAGAGGGAGAGAGGGCGGAGAGAGAGAGAGAGAGAGAGAGAGAGAGAGAGAGAGAGAGAGAGAGAGAGAGAGAAAAGAAGAGGGTGGGATAGAGATAAAGCAATGGATAAGGGAGGAGACTAGGGTGGCGAGGGAAAGAAGGATGTAAGGGAGTGGAGAAAGATCGAGAGACAGAGCAAGACAGAGAAGGAGAGAGAGAGATAGATAGAGAGGTATATATTCAGACCAGATCGACTGCCAGGTGCAGATAAGACAGAAACCGAGATGTGTAGCAGACTGGTAGGAGGATGAAGGTAGAAAACAGTCTGAGCAGGAGGAATATTATTCCCCCTGAAGCTATAGCAACCTGGCACGTCGCTGCTAATGACCTGCTCATTATATCTTTGGTTTTAATGAACGGAGCACATGCAGACACAGAGCACATGGGAGGAAGTAAATACTAGATGAGATCACTTCTGGTTTGTGCCTACACTCATATGATTTATCTACAGTATGAGTATACAGTTATCTTAAATAATTAGCCCAAGAATACTGCAACTTCTCTGTAGTATTTTAGATATGAACCTTATAGAAAGGTAATCCAAGATATGCATGTATGTGTGTTTTGGGTCAGTCTGAATGCAATGTTGTGTGAGGCAAACTGAAGAAACCGAAAATGGTCACCGACTTTACATCTACGCACTCAAAACAAACTCCATCTTCAGGAATGTTATCTTAATTTAGGCTTAATACTGCCAAAATGTAACAAAAAACGTTAGGATCACAACTATTTCCCGTGCAGAATTGGTATGGAGGATAACATTGTTATTTACGAATGCACATGACGTTCCTCGGATGACCCAACACAACGTCGATGTAAAGACCTGGGTAAATAACTGGTCAGCTGGACTGCAAATACATTCCATGTTAAACTTTGAGCAAGGATTACCGTTTCATCTCCCACAAACCCTTAAGAGGATGGCCCTCACAAACTGTTTGTCTTTGGGAGATTCCGGGAAAAAAAATCCACCCTTTGTCCCCTAAGTCACGCTACGCTGCGCACTAGTGTAATTTATGCTCCCAGAGCCCCCTCTAATAATAATCGTGTAACAAGTGAATGAAAGAGGAGCTTTAAAATATTTCAATCAAGGGCAAAGTTTCCATTCACCGGAGGACAAATGTGCACTTATGAACTTTTGCACGTCATGCAGGGAACAGTTTGGGGTTCAGTTATCAAAGACATTGAGTGTTTCCTCGGTGGACACTGAGCTCTTGTAGCAAACTATCCATCACTCTCCACTTCTTCTCTGTCCAGAAGCAAGTTTCATCTGAAAATATTGAAACATACTGTACGCGTTACGCACTAATTGTAATAGTATCCAACTACAGAAGACTGATGTTTACATTGAACATTGCAAACATTTCAGGGACAGAAACTATTGATCTGAATGTGATGTAAGGACTATTAGACTATTTGACATATACAGACGTTGTGAATGAATGCAAATGTTTGAGCATGTGTTCCAAGACCAAAGAAGTTACTCTTTGTAATGCTGGACTGTGACATTTTGATCAAGTTCGGGAAACTGACATTACTCTCACTGATAACCGTCTTTTCTAGTTTGAGCTTTGATAATCAGAGTTAAATAGCATCGAGTTTATGAATCATGGGAAAGGTAGCAATGCAAGGGCGACAGACAGACCCCAAGCCTGATCTCATGTTACACAACGAAAGAGGAACTGGTAAACAAAAATCGAGGAAAACGTGTCACGGTGGACGATCGGACAATGCACCCCCTCGACATTGGCTTTATCGCCCGGAACATTGTCATCCGAGCACAGTGGGGGAGCTGGTGGCACAGTGAGGACTGTACCCAGGAGTGTGTGATGATGGATTGGTGCCGGGTGATGAGTGTGTGTGTGTGTGTTTGTGTGTGTTGCCGTGGAGATGGCAGTGGTGGCGGTGGCCCCTTGTGGCCTGGGAGTGCTGGAGGACAAAGGAGAGGGTGATGGATGACTGCTGGAACGTTGCAGTGATGCCAGACAAGATTAGTTCGGAACACACACACACACACACACTCGCCGCATGCATCGGAAATATGAGGATTAACAGGACTTTCTGTTTGTGTGTGTGTGTGTGTGTGTGCGTGCGCGTATGTTATGTGTCTTCCTGTTTACGTGCGAGTCCAAGATATGAATCTTTATGTGAGTCTGCACCCATTATCCATATGGTGTAGTTCATATTCGTGTGTGTGTGTGTGTACGTGTTACCCAACAACCTCAAGATGGCTTCATGCCACCGAACATGGGTGGCTCCTCGATGGATGACAACGATGGCAGTTCCCGGCATGTTTCCTCAGTGTTGTCCATTCCACGCTCTCTAAGCAGACCTCCAGACAGCGAGGTTGTGACCTGCAATAGCCCGCTAACAGGATGTTGTCATCACACTGCCCTATGTGTGCTAACAACAAGTGAGAACAGTCCGGAACAGTCCGGAAGATCTCGCTTGACAGAAACACACAAAGGCTTTTGACGACGACCGGACCCGAGTGCAAGATGGAAAAAGGTCACTTGTGTTTTTCTGAGCAAGGTCCGTCAGACGTCAGACGAGCTCAAAATGAATCAGTGACGCGTCCACGCCTCTCCTGTCCTCACGGCTGTCTCAGGTTCAAGGAGAGGCAGCTAAATCCCTCAGAGCGTCATGGCCGTCCATTATGGCCGTCCATCGCTAGGGGGAGTTTTGGCCGGCCATAACGGCCGTCCTCGCTAGGGGGAGTTTTGGCGCTGATCTTTGCATTTATGGACGGCCGTTATGGCCGGCCATGATTCGTTTTCATGGCTGTCCCTGTTTTTCATGGCTGTCCATGATTTTCATGGACGGCCATGATTCGTTTTTCATGGCTGTCCGTGTTTTGCATGGCTGTCCATGATTTTCATGGACGGCCATGATTCGTTTTTCATGGCTGTCCGTGTTTTTCATGGCTGTCCATGATTATGATTTTTGTATGAATTGCATAGCTTTATTTTATTTTTTTACATACAAAAGTAGGCCAATCAACAATAAAATATCATGACGATATAGACTTGAAAAACAACTTTAACATGGTTTAGGGTTTGCCTAGGCTACATATATTTCTAAGTATTTCATGAATTGTTTATAAAGACTTAAACTTTGTATTATGACCCTGCCTACATTGCTTTTTCGGTCCTAGGCTACATATATTTTAAGTATTTCATGAATTGTTTATAAAGACTTAAACTTTGTGTTATGACCCTGCCTACATTGCTTTTTCGGTCTGTTAAGCCGTCAGTTTACACTCCAATTTAGCGCATGAACCACTTTGAACCACAAATCTAAACGTTGCAATACCATGCTATGCAAGTCAACTTTTGAAAATATGCATTTAGCCTTGTAGCACCAGCAAAAGTCGTTTTTGACTATAGGATCCGAGGACATGTTATCTTACACGGTAAAGTTAGCATTCAACCAGAAGGGCTACAGTTATTAAAACATCCTAAATTGACATGGCTGTTCAACACACATAGCCAATAGGTAATTTAATTAAGTTGTTAGTTAACCAATTATGATAGCAGAAACAACCTTTTTCGCATGGACGTCCGTCGCTAGGGGGAGCAAGATAGACGGACGGCGATGCTGTTTTGTTATGTTGTATTAATTATGCTTACAACACCAAATGCAATAACAATGTATTTTCTCAGTTTATTTTTAATTGAAATGTTCTTGTTTTAGGTCATAAGAATAGCCTACTTTACAGGCATCACGGAATGTGCCGCTTTGGCTGAACTATTTATCAATAGCAGGAAAGCTATTTATGAGCCGGGTTCTATGCTTTTATTTATGTTAGGCTACATTGTTTGATTTAATAGGCTATTGATGTTGGGGTTTTAGATATATAGGCTACTTTATTAATCCCGTGGGGAAATTCAGGTGTCTCTCACAGCTCCCTAGGCCTATATGTAGCTACAGACATCACGATACAATACAAACAGACAATACAACAATATATATGCGCTGATCAGTACGAGAACGTAGGGTGTTGGGCCGCACGCCACGGAGGCTGCTGGACTGTCCTGCCACGACATGGCGGAGGGGATGATTGACATTGCCCATGATGGCCAAGAGCTTGCCCCGCATATCTCCACCACAGTCACCGCCCTCCTGACCAGCTTGTCTCCAGCTCTGCACCCGCAGAACGGCTCTCGAAGCTCCGTTGAGATAGCTAGGGCGCTGCCAGTTTAGCAGTCCCTCTGCCGGACTGCTTAAACAGACTGCCAGGGCATAACGTTTTGTTTCTGCAATCATAATTGGTCAACTAACAACTTCATTAAATGACAAATGTGTTGAACAGCTGTGTGTTATGATGTTTTAATGCTAACTTCTGTCTCAATGCTAACTTTACCGGCGTGTAAGATAACATATCGCCGGATCCATAGTCAAAAACGACTTTCGCTGGTAGGCTACAAGGCTAAATACATATTTTCAAAAGTTGACTTGCATGGTATTGCAACGTTTAGATTTGTGGTTCAAAGTGGTTCATGCGCTAAATTGGAGTGTAAACTGACGGCTTAACAGACCGAAAAAGCAATGTAGGCAGGGTCATAACACAAAGTTTAAGTCTTTATAAACAATTCATGAAATACTTAAAATATATGTAGCCTAGGACCGAAAAAGCAATGTAGGCAGGGTCATAATACAAAGTGTAAGTCTTTATAAACAATTCATGAAATACTTAAAACATATGTTGCCTAGGCAAACCCTAAACCATGTTAAAGTTGTTTTTCAAGTCTATATCGTCATGATATTTTATTGTTGATTGGCCTACTTTTGTATGTAAAAAAATAAAATAAAGCTATGCAATTCATACAAAAATCATAATCATGGACAGCCATGAAAAACACGGACAGCCATGAAAAACGAATCATGGCCGTCCATGAAAATCATGGACAGCCATGCAAAACACGGACAGCTATGAAAAACGAATCATGGCCGTCCATGAAAATCATGGACAGCCATGAAAAACAGGGACAGCCATGAAAACGAATCATGGCCGGCCATAACGGCCGTCCATAAATGCAAAGATCAGCGCCAAAACTCCCCCTAGCGAGGACGGCCGTTATGGCCGGCCAAAACTCCCCCTAGCGATGGACGGCCATAATGGACGGCCATGACGCTCTGAGGGATTTAGCCCCTACTGGGTTCAAGGTCGTGCTTCTGTTTCCTCAACCCTGTATCAAGTGTTTGAAATCCACTCAGAGCAAATCATCGAGGCGCGATTGCCATTTAAGATACGACAAAGTCCCCCTTTATTGCGGGCCGAGCAAATCCACGATTTCATGGTCGAGGTCGAATGGTTCTTTTCAACTGAAATTGCGTGTAGATGAGCGGCGAAAATTATCTTCAATCTTTATTGTTAAGCGCCGCAATAAGTCAATAGAGTCATTTGTCGGCAATGACATTCGGGGTCTGTTTTTGTTGAACCAACCGAGGGTCGAGTGAAGCAGAACCTAATGTAACAGGCTACTCCCAAGTCTGTGCTACCACATTGATGTCCTGTAGAGTCCTCTTAGAAGCAGGATCGTCTAATCTTGTCTCCTTATTCTACTTGTCCATGTGTTCATCAGAAGGTCCGGTCAGGAAACACAAAGCCACGAGTCAGCCTCTCTAAGAACAAGGAGATTTCTAGGAATCCATTTGACCATGTGCCAAAATGATGAAAATGCATTGAGGAGATAAAATAAGTTATTTATGGTTTATGGTTTATGGTATCTTATTTTATGGCCTATGGGTCAAGGGTTATCGTGCCATGTTGAAATTGTGAGATTGCGAGAGGGTATACGCGGGAATCCGGAAACTTCGAAAAACTCCCCCTCTTATCTGTCAGTGGCAGAAACCTTTTCATGTTTTTTATTCATCGAATAAAATTGTGCTGCCGCAGCAATCGTGTATAAAGAATTTCCTATCTGATGTATCACTTTCTTTGATATGAGACGCGGTCTTAAGTTAGCAACGGTTTCTCCTCTTGGCCCACTTTCAGTCTTTCGCATGTCAGGAAAAAAATGTCTGGAAGCTTATGACTTTTTCATCTTAGGAAATGTACACGTTGGAGGACTAACAAGGATACGTTTGTATTTGTTCCCATGATGCGAGGCAGTTAGAATCGTTCCACAGTTGTGATTTTGGGGTCAAGACGTCAGATGCGTTTTTTCTCACAGTTGTCTCTACACATTTCAGTCTGGTTCTACCCCTACTTCTACCCCTGAGTCTCCTCCCAGCCTACTGAGTCTGCCCAGGCCTGACTGTGCCCATGTGTGTCCTGGCACCAGTGAGTGTTCAGACCCAGTTGTTGACACAGTTGTTGACACTGCTTCACCAGCCCTCAGCACTCTGTCTAAGTGTGTTCATCAACCTTGGTCTTGCCCTCAGCCTCTGTCTGTTGAACCCCTCCTCCCCCTTAGGTCATGTGTGACAAGGGTACGTGGATTTAGATACTAAAGACTACAGATGAGACCATATAAACACAGGATGTCACTTGTTGACGTTTTCAAATGCTTCGAGTATGACGCTGTCGTCTTCGTACGCAACTGATTGAATAGGAAAGCGTTTCTTTACGAATTATGTCAAAGTGGTAAAGATATCAACAGACAAGTCCATGAGGATGATGATATCACGTGTTGCACATATTACGTAATCTCGTCATGTCTGTTTAGGCATGCACTAACGATCCACAGAGGACAGAGGTGATCTGAGGACTGTTGTCTGACAGAGCATGGGGATTTAGCTTGGGCGTGTAATGATGAGACTAATCACTCTACCAATGCAGTACACAAGAGAAAGATAAATAAAAGAATACATTGCTTGCTCCTTGTTTGGAAGGTACATTCTTAGGCGTTTTTGCCTATTGTGTTAACCATTGTAGAAATCATATGTTTTTGGACAATAATATTTGCATTATTTGGACACCTGACCTCAATAGGCAATTTCAGCAAGTCCCACTATCTCTCTGTGTGGTGAAGGTTACAGAGAATCAGAACAGCAGTGTTATCAAGTCTTTCCCTTGCCCTCTTTGAAAGGTCAAACAGTTGCCATGATAACACAAAAACAACACACCGTTTCTTCAAATTCTCATGAATGTTGACGGAATTTCCTGAGCAGGGCTTCTGCTATTGAACTTTGCAAGTGAAGGAAATGTAATAAACCAAGAACAAAACTGACTGTTTGTATATGTCAACTCAGTTGCCTTAACTGTCAGTTTTAAGCGAATGCATGATAATAACAAGGTTTGTCGTTTTTTATCCAAGTTGTTGGTTTTCGGCTCGTAACCACTTTTTAAGTACAAGAGCACACCGTTTTTTCTACAGCTGAGCATTCAGTGTGAAGATGAATGTGGTGGATCAACCCAAGTCTGCTGTTCCTGATCCACACACACACACACATACTAAACACACATGCAATACACACACATGCTGTACACACACATGCAATACACACACATACTGTACACACACATGCAATACACACACATACTACACACACATGCAATACACACACATACTGTACACACACATGCAATACACACACATACTGTACACACACATGCAATACACACATACTGTACACACACATGCAATACACACACATACTGTACACACACATGCAATACACACACATACTGTACACACACACGCAATACACACACATACTGTACACACACACGCAATACACACACATACTGTACACACACATGCAATACACACACATACTGTACACACACATGCAATACACACACATACTGTACACACACATGCAATACACACACATACTGTACACACACACACGCAATACACACACATACTGTACACACACATGCAATACACACACATACTGTACACACACATGCAATACACACACATACTGTACACACACACACGCAATACACACACATACTGTACACACACATGCAATACACACACATACTGTACACACACATGCAATACACACACATACTGTACACACACATGCAATACACACACATACTGTACACACACATGCAATACACACACATACTGTACACACACATGCAATACACACACATACTGTACACACACATGCAATACACACACATACTGTACACACACACACGCAATACACACACATACTGTACACACACATGCAATACACACACATACTGTACACACACATGCAATACACACACATACTGTACACACACACATGCAATACACACACATACTGTACACACACATGCAATACACACACATACTGTACACACACATGCAATACACACACATACTGTACACACACATGCAATACACACACATACTGTACACACACATGCAATACCCACACATACTGTACACACACATACTGTACACACACATACTGTACACACACATGCAATACACACACATACTGTACGGACACATACAATACACACACATGCAATACACACATACTGTACACACACATATGCAATACACACACATACTGTACACACACATGCAATACACACACATACTGTACACACCCATGCAATACACACACATACTGTACACACACATGCACCCACACATACTGTACACACACATGCAATACACACACATACTGTACACACACATATGCAATACACACACATACTGTACACACACACATGCAATACACACACATTCTGTACACGCACAATCGTAGTCAGCACAAAAAACTTTTACTGTCGATGCGGTCAGGCAGGAAATTCAGCTTCTCTCCCAGGTGTGAATACACTAGCTACCTGAGAAATACGTCAATGCCTGCAGGATGAATAGCCAGTCACGAGTACAGGTGTAATAGTTTCCAAACTAGGAATGTGCAAGACTAAAAAAGCATGCTGTAAGCAAATCCATCCCTATATATTTCAGGGACATTTTCCATGGGCAACCACTTAATAGTCTATAGCTTGCAACATAAACCACAAATATACTGTACAGGTTCATACGGACAAACACAAATGAACAAGAGCTGCCTCAAAAATGAACATGTAGGTAAATCTATGGAACATGTCAACAGGAACTGCAAGCAAAACTACATTTGTGCTGACTTCCAAGTATGTTTTTTTTTAACTGACTACAGCTATGTAGTTGCCTGAAGTATAATACCTTACCGAAACATGCAGTCGCTCATGAAGGCCAGTACAGTTTGTCCTGCCGTAAATAACTTTCCATTTGTGTCATTTCTACTATGCACCCTCTCTTCACTCCAGCTCGTCATTTTCCTCGTTAATTACATGTGATGCCCTTGAGCGTGGTTCACAAACGGTTCAAGTCCGAGAGCACCCATGAGTCCATTAGTTCAGAATCAGAATCAGAATCAGAAAGGGATTTATTGGCCATGAAAGTTTGCACAGTCAAGGAATTTGCTTTGGCAGGAAGGTGCATACAATAAACATATAGTATCCTTAAATTTAAATATGTGGACTGTCTATACTAAATATCTATACTATATAACTATACTATCTATACTGAAGTGGAATTATATTTAAAATAAAATATACAATAAAATATAAGTTGCCTAATTTACAATATAAAAATACAAAAAATACAAATATGACAAAAAATACAAATGTACAAGATGCAGTATGTAGTGCAGAATATTAGAGTCATTAAGTAAAGTCAATAAGTCAGTGTGAACCCTTGGCCTTGTTGAAGAGGCCAACAGCAGAAGGGAAGAAACTGTTTTTGTGTCGAGAGGTGTTGGTCCTGATGGACCGCAGCCTTCTGCCGGAGGGGAGTGACTGAAACAGGGAGTGTCCAGGGTGGGAGGAGTCGGCCACAATCTTCCTCGCTCGCCTGAGGGTCCTCGAGGTGTTTAGGTCCTCGAGGGTAGGCAGATTGCAGCCAATCACCTTCTCCGCAGTGCGGATGATACGCTGCAGTCTGCTCTTGTCCTTGGCAGTGGCAGCAGCATACCAGATGGTGATGGAGGAGGTGAGGATGGACTCAATGATGGCTGTGTAGAAGTGCACCATCATCGTCTTTGGCAGGTTGAATTTCTTCAGCTGCCGCAGGAAGTACATCCTCTGTTGTTCTTCCTCTGTTATCCTAAAATGGACCAATTATGTGGACAAAAATGTTTCAGTTCTGTCTTTAACTCGCTGGAACCGCTCAAAGCTTGCGTGTGAACATTGTGAAATGTTATACAATATAACACACCGAGGGCTAGATGCATAGTACATCTCCACATCACCATTTGAGGATAACACATTTTCAGTCGTCTTTGCACATACATGGCTACCAGCCTGTTGAACGAAAGCTTGTGGTCATTGTTCAAGTCACGTGTGCAATGCACTTTCAAAATGGGTGTTACATGATGAACATAGTCACAGTCTGATAGTACTTATCTTGTACTGGTCTACTTATGGCTCCACTGTATTTAGTATCAGTACAGTACAGTAGGTAAGATGGAACGATGACTGAATGAATAGCACACTTGCCAAATCACCCCTAAGATAGCATGTTTAGGTCTCAGCATGTATGACCCATGTCAATGTACTGTCAGTACAGTAAGACCTACTAAATAGCTGGGTGAGATTACCTCCAGCTGTGAATCGTACATTTGTGTGACTAATGATCATTCATGGCATAAGCATTTTTCGAATAGAAAATACCCTTGTGGTCCAATTATTTTTCTTCTGTGTTCATTGAAACAAACTGAGTTGGTTTGGAAGGTGTTCAGATGCAATGTATCAAGTGTTTTATGTTGTTTCATGGAATTTGTTCTCCAGGCTTTCAAATGCTTGGTCATTTAAATAGCACGACCCAGTATGGGGTATTTATGAAAGCTTGTCAGTAGACAGCTGACAGATGTATCTGTCAGGATACAGGCTCACAATGTCCTGGCTCTGTGTGCAAAAAAAAAGAAAAAAAGATTACGTTACATTGATATACAATTGTGTGTGTTTAAACTGGTTTAAAAACAAGACGTATTTGGAGTTTGGGCTTTGATTTCAAACGAAATGGTGAAACACACATGGAGATGAATTCTGCTTTCACGCACACAAAGTTGAGAACGTGTCATTTCTCAAAGGTGGTATGAAGATTCGTGGACATTCATGTCGAGCAAAGTCTCCCGACACAAAGTAAAAGAGGAGTAGAACGCGTCACCCTCCCTCCCTGTTCTCATGTGTTCAGCACTGTGCCAGAACAGGAACACACTGTCTATGTCCACGTCCAATACAAACACACTTAACCTAACAAGCACCCTTCCTGTCTGTGATGGAGACTATAGAAAGGACAGACACTCTGAACCTCCTTTGTCCAGAGGGTAAATAATCAGTGTAATCAAGTCCCTTGGTAATGTGTGTGTGTTGTCAATATGGTTCTCAACATGTGATGTAAGCCTTCCCCCGAGATGGAAATAGAACAAAAAGACGTAGACTGAAAATTGGCAGTTATGGCAGCACATTCACGAGCCTCGTTAAAAACGCAACGGATGGAAACCGTTTCCCTAGTCTTGTCTGTATTGATGCCAAAGCACTTCTTCTTATTTGTTTGTTTATTTATTTTCGTTAAACAGTTGTTCTTTCCATGTTCAGCCAGAAATCCTTTTCACAATGCTAAGCGGTTTATTGGGGGGGGGGCTAAAAAAGAATAATATGAAATGCTTGGAATCAGTTTTTCGCATAAAATCTAGATTTGGGGGATTATAGCTGGTCCATTTATCTAATGATTGCCAGAATGATTACCTAACAATATGACCAGAAGTTGAACTCTTTGCAGCAGTGATCTAGTGTGACTAAGATGTGACTCAGAAACGGTAGATAATGCCACACTCTGGAGACTTGCTGTGGTATTGATACTGTGCAGCTCGAAAATGCTTCGAAAGAGAACAAATGAGTTGTCTGACTGGATTACAGCATTAGCAGAGTGCCAAGCGGATGGGCTTTGCATATTGTACTAACAGCAAATTGGTATTATGGTAAAGAAATGCCATTGAAATGATATCTAATAATATTTCAAAACCATACAGTGCTGTCTCTCTTCTCCAGTGAGTCTTGAGTCTTGTTGAATCTGTTCAGGATAAGAATAGTCAGTGTTTTAGATAACACATTAGCTAGCGGCCACAGAATAGATGGGAAGCTTGGCAAACTGTGTCTGGTTACCCATGAAAAGCTAATTCAGTGTCTCTCTCAGTTTCTTAGCCTCAGGGACCTGGGGAGAGAGATCGAGCCATGAAGAGAGAGAGAGAGAGAGAGAGAAAGAGAGAGAGAGAGAATAACATTGAGAGAGAAATCCATCCTTCCACAAATAGTGAATGAAGGGAGAGACGGAGACAGTGAGAGAGAGAGAGAGAGAGAGAGAGAGAGAGAGAGAGAGAGAGAGGGAGAGAGAGAGAGAAAGAGAGAGAGATAGATAGATAGATAGAGTGGAAGAGAGAGAATGATAGCTGTAGCGTGTGGCACTCTCAACCACCATTTACTCCTAGCACACAGTCGATTAGCATCGGCGGAGTGAAATTCCATGTCGCCCACGTCCCGCCTTTTCTTTAATGTATTATTCAACTAGTAACAGCCATTGCCATCTCTCCAACCATGCGTGTCAGCTTAATGCTGACGGAAGCTTTTGCACATAAGTTGTGTTTTGGAGACAGAACGAAGGCTCAGACTTATTACCAGTAGGGGATACTTGACTTGTAATACTATTAAAATAATAACATTCAGTCTGTTAGCATTCAGTCTGTTAGCATTTGGCAACATTTTTCCTGTGATTTTGGTTGATACCTTAGGGATATCCTACTGACAGCGGTGACAAGGGGATCATTGATGAGCTCCTAAGGACATAGAACCAGACTACTGGGTTAGAACCAGGAAAAGAAGATGGACCTCGTGACAACAGTACTGCATGGAGATTTGTAGAATTCTTTCAGTCGCTGATCGATGGTGTATCATTCCTCCATTTATGACTTCAATGAAACGGTTAAACACATCCTTTGTTGAGTGGTCTCTCAAATAGCAACGGTGTACTTGTACCAGGTTATGTACCTAGCTAGCTGGCCTGGCACTGCTACCATGTGTACTTGTACCAGGTTGTGTACCTAGCTAGCTGGCCTGGCACTGCTCCCACTCACTGGTTCTGTTCTCCTGGGGAGTTAGGTGACGTGTGTGGAGGTCTTCAAACACGAGTCACACGTAACATTGAGCTGGCCTCCGGTGGTGTTAAAGCCTTCTCAGGAAGGCTGTGACTTTTCCCCTGTGCTACCACACCAATGCAAGGTGGTGGTATTTGGATTCATGAGGGTATTTCAGACATATATTTCCCATGAAAGGTAGAAATAAAAGCTAGGGTAGATTTAAGCCTACTTCTGAATTCTTATCTTATGTATCCCCATAGGTACGCCACTTTGTCAACACATCACCACAACAACATTTTTAGGATCACGTTTGCTATCAAACATCCCCCTGACCCTAACATTGCTCCTCAAGGTGGGACCCTTTTGGTTGTGTGTTTACAATCTCTGCAGGATTCCTTTCTCTCTGTGTATCTGTCCCTTTTCATTTGTCAAGGAGTTGGAGAATATTCTAGAAGCACGTTTCAGGTTCATCTTGGCTCAGCCTTCCCTTGTCCAGGTGTTTCTCCAGATGTGTGGTAGAGAGACCATGAGTGCGTGTGCTTTGACAGCTCTCACACAGCAATGCACAGGGACACACAGCTCTATCCTAGCTTACCTATTTTTAGCATCCCCGGCCGTCAATATGTTTTTGATAGCTGTATCTCGTTCCAGTAAAGATGTTAGTCGTGCAAATTAAACCTGAACTTGCTCTCTTACTGGAGTGGCATGCCTGGGGAACGATTTGAGCAGTTGAGCAGTCAAGATGATTTAAATGTACGTTTAGTATGCGTTTAATGTCATTTTGTTATTGGGAAATGTTAACATCCAATAGAATGAGAAATATACATAATATACAAATATAGAATATCATTTCTTACAGATATGGAGTAACCCGCCATTTGGATTTGCTTTCAGATGTCTTTCTAGGTCAGATAAACACAGAAAGTACAGTATGAATATCGAATGAGCCAAGGACCCCCAAAGCCTTGTGCCAGAGAGAGAGAGAGAGAGAGAGAGAGAAGAGAGAGAGAGAGAGAGAGAAATACTTTTAGAATGAAGACAGTCTGATGCTTCAATGGAGTTAAACTGACCTTGTTTTTAAATTGTATTTTTTATTCATTACATGACCTAAAACCCCCACACACATAGCATAATGCTTAGCTAAATGTTTAATCCTTTAATGGGATTTCAAAACAAGTTCTATATTTAACTTGAGCTTAATACTTGCCAAAAAAAGAAAGAAAAAAAAGAAAGCATATTCCACTAAGACTATTCTTTAAAATAATTTAGGATGTTCTTTGGATTTACTTTTTTGAATTGAAGATTGAATCAATGAAATCACCCTTTCGTTTTTGAATGATTTAATAATCAAGCATGATGATAGCATCATGTAAACTTGGCTCCAGGGGCCGCAGTATAGCTTCTGCCCTCATGAGCTCATCACACGCACTCTCCCCTCAATGGGAACGTCTGGTCTGGGGCTGGACTAGACAAATTGTTTTCGGCAATTTGTATGGATTTTGATTGTTTTATTATATCAGGGGATTATATCATGGCTTTTGCATGTGGATAATCCAGACATACTAAGGAACTAAATGCACCAATTGTTACCCTGAGCCTAACACAGCACATACAGGGGCAAACTCACTCTCTTGGTCATACCCTGGACCCTGTCATCACAAAGGCCTTTATATATATATATGGTCAAACCTCTATGCCAAACACGTCATTAGAAATCAATCAGTAATCGTCATTTAAGTTGAACCAGTATTATACCTTTTTAGTATGGTAATAAAACGGCCTCAGACAGTGATACTTTTTTAACTCTTGTAGGTCTACTGGCTATGAGTTTTTACAATGTACAGACTATGAGTATTGAATAGGCGACTTCATGTCAGCCACTTGTTTATATGAGTACACAACGCCACCCATGGAGGACCTTTTGATTTTCAACGTCAAACAACTGACATTATTATTTTCGATGTTTTTATTGATCTGATGAAGATTGATATCTCAGAGTTGAAACACTGCAAATATTTCCATGAAGTAACATTTTGGAGACAGTAGAATTGTTACTGTTAAGATTGGTCGAAAGGTCTACAGAAGCTAAACATAATTGGCTGGGACCATTCCGGAGTGTCCTCCTCCTCCTCCCCTCACCTTCCTATTTGATAACAGAATAAGACAAGCACCCACTTGCATTCAAACACGCAGTAAAATTAATCCTGAAATGCCCAACATTCTCAACACGGTTAACTATATGTATCTAAAAGTTTAAGAAATGCTAGTGTTTTATCTCAGTCTTCTACTGAAGTACAGTGGCTGTGTACTGTGCCACAATAATTATCCTCTGTGTGGCTGCAGTCCTGATATGGAGATATCACAAACCTAAACACAAACATCTTAGCGATTAAAAAGGAGGTATAAACAAAATGCCAATGTTTTTTTTAATTAATGAAAAAAAGATCAAAAGTGATCAAGAAGATGACAGGTCCTCGCTGCAGTCAGGTCAGCAAGCAGGCGGCTCCCTCTACTGGTGAATCATGCAGCTACAGCAGAACGCCTTGGAGAGGCCTGCAGAAATCCTGCGGAAGAAGCCTTTAATGGACTTCTTCTTCTTCGGTTTCTGCTCCTCTTCTCCTGGGACGCTGGAGGACTGTGCAAGATCTGGGCCTGGACATGGAACACCATCACACAACAGGACATGACATCACATACAACTTCAGCACTGTCCACTTACTTGCAATGAGTGTGTGTGTGTGTGTGTGTGTGTGTGTGTGTGTGTGTGTATGTGAAATGATGGGAGAGCCAACTAAAGTGCGAAAGCCTACATGAACAAATATCCATTCATAATCTTACTTTCAACGTTGAAAGGAGTAACTGAGGTGATCTTGTTTTCTCCATTGGCAGCCGTATTCTTTGTGGTCTTCTTTCTCATCTGGGATGGGAGTGAGAGTAAAGACAAACAAAATTCCTTTAAATTATGAAATGTTTTACATGATGTTGACAGGACATAACTACATTAACGGTAACTGTCAAATCCCCCGTGTTTGGATTTGAATAAATAAGTCGCGAAATAATAACATCATCTGTTTACTAATCATACATAATGTATTCTACACATGCTTACTTTTAACCCACGTTATTCTTGACTCAGTTAGGGTCAGTTCTACCCAGTGCCAGTGTGTTTTTAGCTTACCAATTTGAACCATCTTCGGAGGCTGGAGAGTTTGGTCTTTCCAAGACCTGTTGAAGAGCTGGACTGGGAGGTGGAAGCGGATGAGGAGGAGCTATCGATCTTCTCCCAAGCCTTCAACAAGCCTGGGTCTGCAGCTCTCTGCTTCCTGGAGCTCCTCAGCTCCTCTGGTGATCTGGAAGAGAAGGGACACTCTCTGGTCTTTACCAAACCAAATCTGTTACATCTCTCCTTGACCTTTACATCTGCTTTCATCTCCACGTGGGTTTCACTGGCCTTTTCCAAGCCAGAACACTCCATCGTAGATCCGTCATGTAGCCTCATATCCTGACGCAGGGAGCTGGAGCTTCCACCGGCCTTTTCCAAGCCAGCAGAGTTCTTGGCGTCTGGTGTCTGGTGGTGCAGGGCACTGGGCCCGGAGGTCGTCCAAACCTTTTCCTGCATGCGATGCTCCAAGGTCGGCAGGGAGGGGGTCTCAGAGGATCTCGGGGGCAACCAGGGAAGCACGTGGATGATCTCAGGGAACTTAGAAGCTCCATCAGCTTTCCCATCTCCCTTGGTTCTTACATTGTCGTTGGCGGGGACAATGATGTCAGCCTTCTCAGACTGGCCTACTTCCAGGTTAGTGAAACCTGATCTCAATTCTGTGTCGAGGCTAACCTGTGTCGAGGCTAGCCTGGCTACCCTTAGCAGCTCAGCATCAAGGCCTGGTACAAAAAAAAACACTCACACTTTTAAGTATCCTTGTATTATTATAGCTATTACCTATTATTTTCTTAAAACAGTGATCGACTGTGATCGCTAATATTAATATTATAGTTCTTAACTATACCTACACTGTCATTCAGAAGTACTGTAGCACTTACAACTCTGTATTATATTAACATAGTTATAGACTCCAGAGGTCTTTTTTTACCAAAGGTTTAAGGAAAGTTTCACAAGGAGGATTTTTTGTAACATGTAAAACACATCCATTTAATAACAGCAATATGGCGACATGGTGAGACATTCTATTTCTAAAGAGAGTTCCATTAAATGCATTTGATCATTTTTACCTATTCTTTAACTGTGTGCACAGTGCTAATAGTTAGGCTACCTGAACACCTGAAAAAGGCCCCTTTGGGGTCAATATAGTGAATATAGTAAAAGATTTCTCTACCTTTGTTGAGAATGGCCATCGCTTTTTCGGGGTCATTGGAGGAACACTGAAGGACACTTCCCACTTTGACTGTAAGCACGTCAGAAATGGCCTCTAGCGCCTTCCTCTGGTCCTGGCTGACAGAGGAAGATGGCCGGTTCCTACCCACAGTCCCTTGGCTGGGGCCTGGCATCATGCACCCTTCCAGAGACGTGCAATCGCCGCTGTCGCTGCTGCCGCTGCTGTCCCAAAATGCATCCCTGATGGAGTCGGTCCTGTCCTTGCACATCCATTCGTTCACCAGGACACATTCCTCCGGAAGCGAGTTGGCCAGGCCAAGGAAATTCTCCATCAGTTTCTTAATAGCCAAGTGGATGAAATTGTACAGCATTGGAGTGAAGAGCTCCCAGTCCAGGTGCTGCTTGGCCTCTGGGTTCTGGACGTTGGGCTTGGAGCGGCAGCGGCGTGTCGGGGGGAGTGGTCCCACCTCCGTGTCCAGAAGCAGCTGATAGATCCCGCCAATCAGCTCCATGGAGAAGCGCTGGATCCTCGCCTGCAACATCCTGGTACACATGCTGTGGGAGGCCAGCAGGCGGCCCAGGTCGTACTCAGCCTGGTCCGACAACCCGACAGAGGAGCCTCCTTTGTCCTCATCACAGTCTTCATCATTGGAGGCCGAGTAGGCCATCTGCACGACGGTGTCCAGCATTTTGTGAGCAGCAATATTGAGGTTGTGGCTGTGTGCCTTGCTCCTGGGGCTAGGGCTCCTGGGGCTAAGGCTCCTGGAGGCAAACCTGGCCTCCTTCTGCTGCTCCTCTTCCTCCTTCTCCTCGTCACTAGCCGAGCTGTACTCCTCCCCTGATCTCCTCTCCTCCTGCTGGGTGGAGAGAGGGAAGTTTTCCTTACACGAGAGTGTGCAGGCCTCCTCCTTTCCCTTGACCCAGTTCCCCAGCAGCTCTCCCTGGCTGCGGCTCCTCCTGCTGCTCCTCCAGCTGCCGACACCCCTGGTTCCTCCTCTGCAGGGCCTCCACTTCCTCCGTAACCTTGCTGAGCAGGGACTCGCTCAGGGACTCCACTAACAGGGTGAAGCCATTACCGCGCAGGAAGTCCACCTCTCCACCTCTAATGAACTCCACAGCTGCGCTGAAGTTCTCCAGGACGAGGTGGATGATGTTGCAGGCACTGGAGATGTTCTGGGGCAGGGAGGCTGTGTCGGCGTCTTGGGGCTGGTTCAGGGAGCGTCTTTCTCTGGCCATAATCCCCTGGAGGATGCCCCCCACCAGCCTCACCAGCTCCAGCTTCTCCTCTGTGGGGAATACGCCCTGTGTCTGGAAGAGGGCGTGGTGGGCCAGGATGCCAGAGAGGCTCTCCCTCTGGGATGAGGGGTTGTGAGGCTCGCTATCGCATCTGACCTGTCCAATGCTGCTGGCCGAGCTGCGGCCTGAGCCGGTCGATGTTGCGTGGATGTCGGCGAGAACCCAGATCTTCTCCTTGGCGTCCTGCCAGGCGTTCAGGATCAGGTCCTCAGAGATACTTGTCGAATAGAATTCAGACAAGGAGCTGCCGGGGTAGTGAAGCAACTCGTCCATCACTTTATCAATGGCCGAGTCACACAGGTCCTCTACAATGGCAGACACCCTCCCCTCTTCATTGTCCTCGTCTGTCGCCATCACTCCCTTCAACTTGATGATGATCTCTGCCACAGTGAGGGATGCCGTGGCAAGGATATCCTCCTCAGTGGGCCCCTTGGGGACATCAGGCTGGGCTGAGCCCTGAGAAGAGGCCCGGTCCTTGGACAGAGGAGGAGAAGAAGACCTGTTCCTTGTGGAGATGCCGCTGCTGTGGGAGGTAGCGGCAGACAGAGGGTCTTGGCGGAGGTGAAGGACCTGGTAAAGGGCCATGGCGGGCAGAACCCCCTCATTGGCCACCTGGAGAATCCACTCCATCATCTCCTCTGAGCGCTTCTGCAGCTCAGCGACGCTCTTGTTCTAAGAGAGAGAGAGAAGAGAGAGAAGAGAGAGAAGAGAGAGAGAGAGAGAGAGAGAGAGAGAGAGGCAGTGTGAAAAAAGGGGAGAAAGTTCAATCGCAGTACAGATACACATAGTTATTGTCAAGCTAAGTAAAAACATATTTTGAGTTAGAAACTAAACATCTACCTTTCTCAACAGGACCTTTTTGATGAGCCTCCACTGACTGTAACAAGAACAAGAATGGATGTGTTACACTCTCTCTACAGTACAATGATCCCGATGGGCTCAGATGGCTGAGCGGTCAGGGAGTCTGGCTATTTAATCAGAAGGTTGCCGGTGATAATGTCCCTGTACTTACTGTAAGTCGCTCTGGATAAGAGCGTCTTCTAAATGACTAAATGTAACCTCTAAATGTAAACGATGACAACTAACAACACATGGGAACATTGTGTTCAACAGGGCGTAGCCTAAAGAGGACGGGGACACTCACGGGTGGGACATCATGGCCTCTGACACTGTTTCGTCCCGCGTCATTGGTTCCTCTGGGCGGGATGGGACTTTGATTGGTGGAAAAACACCTACATGTAGAGGACATACATCTCGTTCTGCTCCTGGCATACTGGCTTGCCTTGACAAACACACACCATGTAAACACATGCACACACACATACAAACAAACAAACAAACAAGGCGGGGTGTGTGGGATTGAGGTCACAATTAGCAGTGAAACACAGCAAGGAAGAGAGATAAAGAGATAGGTGCCTTGAACATGAATTATTTTATCTTTTGATTAAGAAATATGACTTGGAAAATATGAAATATTACTAGATCTACAGTATGTATCAAGTTAGGTCACATTGTTTTACACAACAGTTAAACTCACAATAATGAAATTCTAAAGAATCTAAACAAACATTTTCGTCTGTTTTAATCGTTTTAGCCATAGACGTTTTAGCTACTAGAAAGATATCAACTTACCTTCGAAGTGTTTAGGCCTCCGTTGTTTTAGTCTTTCCTGTTTTGGGATTTCATCGCTGTTTTCCACTCATTAAGGATGACAAACTCTTTCAGACGACTCAATTGCGACTGACAGATTTGATTTTGCAATTCGTTTTTACATCATTTGGTAAAGTGCGTCACAATCCCTGTATTTGCTATCACGTCATAATATGTCTAAATAGCGCTCTTTGATAGCGGATAAGAGCGTCTGCTAAATGACTAAATGTAAACGTGTAGATTCGACAACATGAATATGTTAACACCCTCTAAACTTACTATAAAGCTAGCTCTTCTGAACATTAGATCTATTCTAAACGTGTAATTATAAAAAATAAAAATTGGACACATACACCTATTTTTTAACTGAAACATGGTTGGATCAAGCTCCCCTAAACTTCCATTTAATGATTGCTACCAGAACAGACAAAAGAATAGGGGAGATAACCACGCTGTTTAAATCATCATTTGGTGACTTATAGAATATATAGGTTCTCAGATTTCGTTAGTAACTATGTACAGGCCTCCAAAGCAGTAGCCTAAAGATTCTTGATAAACTAGGAGGCCTCACTGGGACATGTACAAGACTGAAGATGCAGTCATGTCTATGTTTTATTCCAACCAGAGGCTAATGGCAGATGAACAATAGAGTCACAACAATGCCTATGAAATAGGATATAACCTCAGGAATATATAACCTCAGGAAGAATATCTGCTCTGGGTGTCACTGGGTGTCATTGTTTAAGCAGGTGTCCATCTGTGACTGTGTCTTCATTCATTCCCCCAAAAATGTATGTGTGTGTGTGTGTGTGTGTGTGGGGGGGGGGTCTTATTTACCATGTAGAACATAACTGGAAGACTGTTAAAACCATTGTGATTAATGTAATAGTCTGGTTTCTACTGCCACCATCTGGACAAGACTTGTATTACTAATTAGACTCAAAAGATTGAAACAAGCACATGAACTTGGATGTGCTGGATGAATTGTACATTCAAAGCACATTCAAGGACCATTCTGGCCCTATTGCACCACATTCACCTTATTCAGACTGCCCCTCAAATACAGCAAATGTAAATTATTTAAGTATACACTTTAACGATATAATATATCTGTACCCCAGACAACCTTGTTTGAACACACCAATCAAGCGCAGAAAAGCCAAGAGCCACTAGATGGAGATAGAGACTCATTTTATTGGTCTGGCCTCATGACCGCCTTTTTAGCTCTCCCTCTCCCTCTCCCTCTCCCTCTCCCTCTCCCTCGCTCCCTCTCCCTCTAGCCCTCTCCCTCTCCCTCTCCCTCTCCCTCGTCCCTCTGCCCCTCTCCCTCGTCCCGCGTCACCCCTCTCGCCCTCTCCCTCTCCCTCTCCCTCTCCCTCTCCCTCTCCCTCTCCCTCTCCCTCTCCCTCTCCCTCTCCCTCTCCCTCTCCCTCTCCCTCTCCCTCTCCCTCTCCCTCTCCCTCTCCCTCTCCCTCTCCCCTCTCCCTCTCCCTCTCCCTCTCTCCCTCTCTTTCCGGCAGCTAATCTGGGGACATGATGTCTGCATTGTGTTGCCTCTTGGTATGAAATGTGCTTTATAAATATAAGTTTGATTTGATTCGGATTGATGATTGTGGCGTTGCTTCTACAAGTTTGGGGAGTTTTATGCAGACAGGCAGACTCTCACCCACTCTCAGAGAGTATGTCTGTCTCTCTCTGCTCTCTCTCTCTCTCTCTCTCCTCTCCTCTCTCTCCTCTCTCTCTCTCTCTCTCTCTCCTCTCTCTCTCTCTCTCCCTCGCTCCACCTGATCTAAAAGATCAAATCTTGGATGTGATCGTCTGTTCACAAGCCAAATCCATGTATCATGTCACTGATTGAACGTGTTGTACAAATGACAAAGAGTATGTTTGAAAAGGGATAGATGGATGTCTTTGATTACAGTTTATTGTTGCAGCATGCTGTTTCTAATCTATTGCTGTAATAAAAGTATTGCATTGCTTCAGATGTTGTGCCTTCTGTTATAGATTACATTATGCTATGGAATAAGCCTACTGGTATTACATACTTTGGTATTGCATTTTGAACTATTTGGCAGTTGCCTTTTTAGTCATAACAACTTACCGACAGTATAATGAGTAAAAAATAAGTTTTGTTTCAGCCTTGAGTCAGTTTGTTTACTTAAAAGAGCAACCGTGCTTAAACGACTAAGCAGGGAGAGAGAGAAAGACAGAAACATCACAGAAAGAGAGTTTATGTTCCAGCGTTCATCTCATCTCGTTCTGTTTCTCACTGATTGTGGTCACCCTCGAGTCGGGCTGAATTAGACGGCGACTCCGAAGCATTTGGCACACACACACACACACACACCCAGACACACACACCCAGACACACACACACACACCCAGACACACACACACACACCCAGGGCCCTATCTTGCACCCAGCGCAATTGACTTTGTCAGTGACGCAAGTATCATTCCTATCTTGCACTCGGCGCAAAGCGGATTTTTCCCTCCACGGGCGCACGTCGAAATGACCTTGCGCTCCCGGGGGCGGTTTTAGCGAAAAAGGAGGCGTGTTCCGGCGCAAACGTTCTTGGTGCTATCTTGCGGTTTCCGAAAAACCATTCCGCCACTGACCAGGAAAAAGGTGGTTTAAAGACAATGGCGCATTATTCAGATGCTATTTTAACGGCGCAAGCTTGGTCCGTGCGCACTGCTGGCGAAGCCAGGGTATTCTTCCTGCGAAACTACGTATTGTTTTGATTTATTGTATGGCTAGCTGTGTTACATTTCGTTCATGTCAATGATTAATAAGATGTTCATGAGAAATCTGTATGTGTATGAAATCAGTATGAAATATGTGGCAATTTACCCCTACGCCTGTTTAACCGAAGCTAATTTGGGTAGGTTTCTTCTCCCATGCACATCAGAATCAGAATCAGAATTCGGTTTTCAATTTACTGTGGCAGGAAGGTGCAAACAGGTCTTAAATTAAGTTAAAAAACAGTTACACTAATTCTAAGAACTAAGCAATTAAAAAAATATATATATGTCAAAATAGGCTACATTTGAATGAGCAGCATGAGTGGGCAACTTAGTGCAATGACACTGCTCTGCCTTTCCCATACAATGTCACTTCTCTATCGTTTACGGTCCTGACAAGAACGTCCGTCTCCTGTGAACCGCTGGCGTGCGCCTGGCAAATCCGCCGTTATAATAGCAATCCGCCATGGAACAAGCGCTGCTCTTAAAGGGAATGTGAGATGACGCTCTGATTGGCTTATTGCACGTTACGCCCAAACCACACCCATTAGTAATGTAGCTACCTCTTTTACATTTGCGTCAGGCGCAAAGTCATTGATCCCGCTGCTAAAATAGCAACCGCACCGGAGTCCCGCCCACTTGCGCTTTGCGCTTTGCGCTTTGATACTTGCGTTTCAGATCGTCAAAATAGGGCCCCCAGACACACAAACACGCGTGTCCAGACGCACAGTCTCCAGACTGCAGAGCGCCCAGAGCAGCGACGGGGGGAGATGGTATCCAGACCTCCTAATTCATGATGGCACTCAATCAAAGAGTCTCTCGTTTGGGACCGGGTGTGTGAGTGTGTGTGGGCCGTTCTGTGGCCTGCTGCTTGGTTTGGCTTTAAATAAAGGGCCAGCGCACCGCTCTTCATCAGCGTTAATGGTGTGTGTGTGTGTGTTTGTAGCTAGGCTCCCCCTTGCTAATCAGATCTGACGAGAAGTCTCTATCTCTCTTCCTCTCACACACGTGCATGCACAGGCAAACGCACGGATGCCTCTAATGTTCACCACCGCTACCAGGGCTGCCGGCCAGGAGGGCTCTGGTCCACAGGAAATGACATCGGCAGCCATCGCAAACAATCACCTACAGTGAGACAGATCTCTTTTTGCATCTGGGAGCAGACTCAACACACACACACACGTGTTCGTTGTTCTATGAAAATACATTGGGGCTCAACATAATGTAAACGTTGACCCGGGACGTCCCATTTTGGAGTGATCTTAATTTATGCAGCCAAAAGCCCTCTAGAAAGTAGTGTAAAAGGTTATCTCGCTTCGCAGAATAATTTCTTTCATTCCATATTTTTCATACGTTGTTCGTCTCACATCTGACATCATCTGTTGTGTTATCGGGAGCTTAAACGTCACAAAGTGCTGCAATGTCAAACAC